>PVHT021183695.1:1591866-1653332 GCA_004024745.2 Catagonus wagneri
GTATCTTTTTTGGAAGTTTATAGTCCATTTGGTTGAAGGTTGCTCGACATTTGGCTGTATTTTTGCTGTTTTTCGGGAGAGAAGTTGAGCTCCAGTCCTTCTATTCCGCCATCTTAATCCAATCATATACCACATTTTCTTTATCCATTCATCTGTCATTGGACATGTAGTTTGCTTCTATGTCTTGGCTTTTGTAAATAGTGCTGCTGTGAACACTGGGGTGCACGTATCTTTTTGAATAAGAGTTTTGGGAGTTTCCATTGTGCCTCATCAGTAATGAACCCAACTAGCATGACTTGTTTCCATAAGAACTGTGGGTTCAATCCATTGCTTCGCTCAGTGGGTTGAGGATCTGGTGTTGCCGTGAGCTGTGGCATAGGTCACAGATACGGTTTGGATCTGGCATTACTGTGGCTGTGGTATAGGCTGGCACCTACAGCTCGAATTTAACCACTATCCTGGGAACTTCCATATGCTGTGGGTATGGCCCTATAAAGACAAATTATATATATATGAATTAGAGTTTTGTCCAGATATATGCCCAGGAATGGTGTCACAAGATCATATGGTACTTCTTTTAGTTTTTTAAGACCCTTCCTATTGTTTTCCATAGTGGTTGCACGAATTTACAGTCCTACCAACAGTACAGAATTCCATTTTCTTGACATTCTTTCTAGCATTTATTTGTAGACTTTTTGATAATAGCCTTTCTGACTTTTTTGAGGTGGTTCTTCATTGTACTTTTGATTTGCATTTCTCGAATAATTAGCGATGTTCAGCCTGTGCCTGATGGCCTGAATGTTGGCCGTCTGTTTAGGTCTGCTCATTTTCTGATTGGGTTGTTTCTTTTTTTGATATTGAACTGTATGAACTATTTTTATATTTTAGAAATTAAGCCCTTGTCAGTCACATGGTTTGCAAATATTTTCTCCCATTCTGTAGGTTGTCTTTTCATTCTATTTATGGTTTCCTATGTGTGGCAAGATCTTTTAATTTTAATTAGGTCCTATTTGTTTATTTTTGCTTTTGTTTCCATTTCTCTAGGAAATAGATCCAAAAACACATTACTGTGATTTATGTCAAGGAGTTTTCTGCCTATGTTTTCTTCTAGGAGTTTTAAAGTATCTGGTCTTACATTTAGATTTTTAATCCATTTTGACTTCATTTTTATGTATGGTGTTAGAGGATGTTCCCATACCACTTATTAAAGAGAATTTCTCTTTTCTCCATTGTATATTCTTGCCTACTTTGTCATAGATTAATTGACCATAATTGTGTGGGTTTACTTCTGAGCTTTCTATTCTGTTCCATTTATTTCTGTGTCTTTGTGTGCGTGTGTGCCAGTACCATACTGTTTTTGAAATAATTTACCATTTGTAAATATTTTGGCCATATTTCATAAACCTCTTTTTTCTATTTGTTTTTGATTAGTTACCCTGCCAGAAAAGAGTAAGCAGACACATTCCATTTTTTTTTTTTTTTTTTGTCTTTTGTCCTTTTAGGGCCACACCTGTGGCATATGGAGGTTCCCAGGCTAGGGGTCTAATCGGAGCTGTAGCTGCTGGCCTATGCCACAGCCACAGCAACGCGGGATCTGAGCTGCGTCTGCAACCTACACCACAGCTCATGGCAACGCCGGATCCTTAACCCACCGAGCGAGGCCAGGGATCGAATTTGCAACCTCATGGTTCCTAGTCGGATTTGTTAACCACTGAGCCACGATGGGAACTCCAGCAGACACATTCTTGTCCACTAAATACTTCAGCATGTACCTCCTAAGAGTAAGGACATTCTTCTACATAATGAGAATATCATTATAAAACCTAAGAAATAAACAGCCATTCCGTAATAGCATCTAATGTCTAGTTCATATTCAAATATGCTTAATTATCCCCAAAATATGTTTTGTAGTTTTCTTTTACAAATCCAGGATTCAATAGTCTTAGGCATTCTATTGGATTGTAATAGCTTTTTATTTCCTTTTAATGAAGAAAGGTCTATTTTTGTTTTTTGCCTTTTTTTTTTTAGGGCTGCACCTGCGGCATGTGGAAGTTCCTAGCTAGGGGTCGAATCAGAGTTGTAGCTGCCGGCCTACACCACAGCCACAACCACACTGGATCCCAGACACATCTGTGACCTACACCACAGCTCACAGCAACTCTGGGTCCAAAGGCAGATCCTTAACCCACTGAGCAAGGCCAGGGATTGAACCTTATGGATACTATTTGGGTTCATTACCACGGAGCTACAGTGGGGAATCCTGTTCTGTTTTGTTTTTAATGATATTAACATTTTGAAGAGAAAAGGTCAGTTTTCTTGAAGTTCATTTTTCGCTGTGCAGCGGTTAACGAATCCGACTAGGAACCATGAGATTGTGGGTTCGATCCTTGGCCTTGCTCAGTGGGTTAATGATCCGGCGTTGTCATGAGCTGTGGTGTAGGTTGCAGATGCAGCTCGGATCTGGCGTTGCTGTGGCTGTGGCATAGGCTGGCCACTGTAGCTCCGATTTGACCCCTAGCCTGGGAATCTCCATAGGGTGAGGCCCTAAAAAAAAAAGAAGAGGTCAGTTTTCTTGTACAATATACCACATTCTGAACTAATTTTCCATATTTCCAGTGAACTCAGCATTAAGACTGGAGGCTTGATTAGGTTCACATGAATACTTCATGCATGAGATTGAGAACTTTATATTGCGTTATGTGAGAAGGTACACAGTTCAGATTGTTTCATCATTATATTAAAAACATTATCACTTATTATAGGTCATGACCAGCAGATTTCTGTAAGATCCACATGCAGATTTCACTTTAGAATTTGTAACTACTCTTTAGGGTGATACTATTTAGGATGAAAGCATGTGACTATCTTGCCTTTTCCCAAAAAACCTTTACCTAATGAATTTTAGCATCCGGTGGTCATTGGTATCTGAATCAATTATTGCACTGAAAGTTGCAAAGTCGTATGCATCTTTATTCATTTTTTTAGGTGGCATATAAAGAAGAACTTTTCCTCTTTTCTTTTTGAGTACCATTATGGCCTCATGGATTAAGAATGTTTTTTTAAATTATTTTTTATTGTCATTACTCTAGGGTGGATCTGAGAAGATGTTCCTGTGGTTTATGTCAGAGAGTGTTCGGCCTGTTTTCCTCTATGAGTTTTATAGTATCCGGTCTTATATTTAGGTCTTTAATCCATTTTGAATTTATTTTTGTGTATGGTGTTAGAGAGTGTTCTAATTTCATTCTTTTACATGTAGCTGTCCAGTTTTCTAAAATTTATTTACTTTTTAATTAAAATTGTTTTTATATTTAATTTTTGTTTATATGCTATGACCAATTAATATTATAATACATTAATATGCTTGCATTACACAAGTGATTAGCTTTGTCATATTTTTTACATACCAATCTGTTTTTATAATGTGGATTATACCTATTTCATTAACAGAGTTTAGAAATGTTATTGCTTTTCTATTTTTTGGAACAAGTTGTATAATAAGGGAATTATTTAGTACTTGGAAGCCTGTAGTATTCACACATAAAAACACTGTGCAGGAATTGAATTGAAAAAAGTATGTGATGATCAATTCAGTTTCTTAAATCATTATTGGTTTATTCAGGTTCTCTGTTTTTTATGCTACTTTTTCATCTTATAGTTTTGCAGAACTTCGTTTTTTGCAGGTTTTCAAAGTTATTGCCATATTTTTTTTTGTCTTATGTTAGTAGTTAATTTCTCTTTTAAATTCGCTCTCTTGCAGATATATGTAATGTTTTTTTTTGGGGGGAGGTCATGACCATGGCCTGCAGAAGTTCACAGGCCAGGCACCAAACCCACGCTATAGTAGTAACCAGAGCCACAGCAGTGACAACACTGGATCCTTAACCCGCTGAGCCACAAGGGAACTCCTTAAATTCTATATTTTATTTATTTGATTTTTCTCTTGTTTTCTTATTCAGTCTTGTTAGAGATTTATTAATATTTCCAAACAACAATGCCCAGGTAGGTTTCTTCAAGAACAGACTCTGATATAGAGGGTAGGGTATAGGATAGTGGGTAGCACCTTTAGGACAAACACCCATAGAGGAAAAGGGAAGAAAATAGGACTGGGAGAGGGAGAAATCAGAATGAGATGCAAGCAGGAATCAAAAGCTTGGCCAACCTCCTGGGGCAATTCTGGAGCTAAAATATCAGAGTTGGCCCACCTTAGGTCAAATATTTCTGCTCCATACCCTAGCCAAGTTAGTTACTGGTTGTGGGCTGCTCAGGGAAGGTTATGACCTTGGGCAAGGGCATTTGTCTGTAACTAAGGGGCTCTTCCAGGATTGCTAGCTGGAGCTGGAGGCTGTCTCCTGACAACATTCTCTTTCATTGAAGGGGAATCTGGCCAATTCATGTCTAATTCCACTCCAGCTGATTTCTGTGTTTTTTCTGTTGTTGTTGGGTTTTGTTTGTTTTTGTTTTTTATTTGGCTGTGCCTGGTGGCAAGCATATGTTCCCAGGCCAGGGACTGAGCCCATGCCACAGCAGCAACCTGAGCCACGGAAGTGACAACACTGGATCCTTAACCTGCTGCCCCACCAGGGAACTGCTGATTTATTTCTTTCCTTTTTTTTTTTTTTTTTTTAAATGGCTGCATCCAAGACATATGGAGGTTCCCCAGGCCAGGGCTCGAATTGGAGTTATAGCTGCTGGCCTACACCACAGCCACAGCAACAGAAGATCTGAGCTGCATCTTCAGCCTACACCACAGCTCATGACAACGCCGGATCTTTAACCCACCAAGCGAGGCCAGGGATCAAACCTGCATCCTCATGGATCCTAGTTGGGTTCCTTAACTGCTGAGCCGTAAAGGGAACTCCTGATTTTTGTTTTGATCACCTTCTCTCTGCCTCGTTTTGTTTTCTGTTTTCTTAATTTTTGTCATTATCTTCATTTATTCCTTCCAGTATGGTTCTTTGAATTTATTAAGTTGTTCTTTTTCTAGATTTAGCAGTAATTTTCCTTGAGTTAAATTTTAAAACTAGAATTTTCCTCATAAAAACTGCTTTGTCTAATTCTGAGAAGTTCTTACTCTCTTCCTGTTTTTCTGCAGTCATTATTTTTTCAAAACATTTTCTCCTCTGTTTTTTTCCCTCTTCCAAGGTTGCTGTTAAGTATTATTAACTTTTATCCTTAATAGCTCCTACTTTTCTTTCATAATTTTATCTTGGGTTTGTGTCTGGAAGATCAGGATTGGTAAGGGGTCTAGAACAAGGAGTTCCTAGGTTCTTCCTTCTCTTCTGTCTTCCCAGAATAAATTTATGCCACTATGAGAAGCAGCAGCTCTGCTCCTCAGCAACATAGCAGGATTCCCACCACCTCCAGGATCACCCAGAGTGAGAGAAAAGCCAGCATATGTCATTGTTGCTTCTGTCTCGGCCATCATCTACTTTGGTCTTCTCCATTAATATTTATATCTAATCCTCCTACAAAACAAGTGGTTTCTAGCTACTGTACTCTCTCCGGATGCTTCTATTTCATACCTATGTTTTTAAACCAGCTGCCTATAATTCTCTCTTCTGGGGGGATGGAAGGAGGGCAGAGCAGGGACAGTCTACAGTCTCAAGTAAGCACTTAATCTCGCCTTTCACACCTTTATTACTTATAGTTAGAACTCTGTAGACTTGAAAATATGTTTGTTTGTGACCTGCAGTGCAATTTGTAGGACTAAGGTGAGGCTAACCTGAATTCAGACTATTGATGACTAGTGGAACAGTCGGTCCAGTTGTCAGTCTTGTGTTTTAGAGGGAACCCAAACCAGCAGGGAGGCTAGAACAGAAAAATCAAATGACACTTGAAATCCCTTCCAGTAGAATGCTTTGTTAGGCTCTTAGGGCAAAATGGACTTGGGGTAAAGTGCTTTGAAATCTGTCATCTGAAAGTATTATGAATGAATTGTCTGTTAGTGTAAAAATTTCTTTCCTGAAGACTCTGGCCTGGAGACCAGCACAGGATTAAAAAAACATGTCATCGGAATTCCCGTCATGGTACAGCGGAAATGAATCCGACTAGGAACCATGAGGTTGTGGGTTTGATCCCTGGCCTTGCTCAGTAGGTTAAGGATCTGGCGTTGTCATGAGCTATGGTTTAGGTTGCAGATGAGGCTCGGATCTGGTGTTGCTGTGACTGTGGTGTAGGCTGGCAGCTGTAGCTCTGATTTGACCCCTAGCCTGGGAACCTCCATGTGCTACCGGTGCAGCCCTATAAAGACAAAAGACAAAACAAACAAATATATCATTGGTCTTTGAAATAACCAAGAAGAAGTCTAATTCACTAACCAAAAGAAAACCAAATCTGGCTATATGTTATTTATTGTCTACTACTTCAGTCTGTCATTCTTTCTTCATTAAAAGTTCTGTTCATCCTGTTTTTTTCCTATTGTACTGCACAAAGGCCCTATCTTTCTTGACCTGAAAATTAGTGTCTATCAAGAAGCTACTCTTGATTTGTATTTACAATTTCAGGTTTGCCTCTAGATACTAGAGAAAGAGGGATATACTTTCAGACCATATAACCTAATATGAAGGAGTAGACAAGATCACTTGAATGAATATTTTGTGACCTAAAAAACAGAATCAGAGTGATTAGGATTCCGTACTGAAGATGGTTGCCAGAGTGACACAACTCCATCCAAAAGGAAATTTTTAAGGGCCTGAAAAACCACTAACATAAAGTCATTGCGATCAGTCTTACATTTCTTCATTCAGTGTATGTTAATGATCCTTCAAAGAATCAGACTCTGTTCATCTCTAGTGGCATGAACTGATTTGAAACACTGTCTATGCGGCATTGTGGTTGAGGATACAGTCAAATGAAAGACAGCATTATAGATGGGACAGATGAGGGGAAGTACCTGCCTAAGCAAGGAGGGGACACAGTAAATGGATCTCTTCAAGCTTAAACCTAGAAAAAATAAGAATAGCTTATTTCTATTAATGGACTCTATGTGCCAGGGGCTATGTTAGGAGCTAAGTGAACCTTGGTTAAAAAAAAAAAAAGGATATGGTTCCTGCCCTTATGTAGCTCAGAGTATGTAAGGAAGACTGATATTATACAATGTATGAATGGAGATCGAACTTTTATGAAGAAAGAGCAGGGCCAAAACCAGTCAGTACTAGAATTGATCTTCTATCATTACGTGGTTTTGCATAAGTCACATCTGGACCCAAAGAAGGAAAAGTAGCCACTCAGAAAACAGACACAAGGAGGCCAATGATTTGCTCATGAAAATAGGACTAATACTTTTATTTTATTTTATTTTTTTGTCTTTTTGCCTTTATGTAGAGCCGCACCTGCGGCATATGGAGGTTCCCAGGCTAGGGGTCTAACAGGAGCTGTAGCTGCCGGCCTTCGCCACAGCCACAGCAACGTGGGATCCAAGCCGCGTCTGCGACCTCCACCACAGCTCACGGCAACGCCGGATCCTTAACCCACTGAGCAAGACCAGGGATCGAACCCGCAACCTCATGGTTCTTAGTCGGATTCGTTAACCACTGAGCCACGAAGGGAACTCCAGGACTAACACTTTTAGAATCCAGAATTCAAATCGAGTTGGTCTGACTCCAAAATCATAACTGCTATTTAAAGACTCTATTGTTCCTACGGACTAAACTTTTGGGATTTTTTTTTTTTAAGGGCCTCATATGCAGCTTATGGGAGTTCCTAGGCTAGTGGTCAAATCGGAGCTGGCCTACACCACAGCCAGAGCCATGCCAAATCCAGGCCACATCTGCAGCCTGTATGGCAGCTTGTGGCAAAGCCAGATCCTTAACCCACTGAATGGAGCCAGGGATTGAACCCACATTCTCTCGGTTTCTAGTCAGATTTGTTACTGCTGAGCCACAGCGGGAACTTGAGGGGATATATTTTTATTACTCTATCTTAAGTCTAACACATAATAGGCACCTAATGAATTGTTATTAAATAAATACAGTTGAAATATCAAGCTCTCATAGGGAAACTAGTAGAACATGTAAAGACATAACAGTCATGTTTCGGAAGGAGAGGCTCACTTTCAAATCTTTGACAGTTTGGGTTAGAAAAGAAGAGTATTGGAAGAAAATTAGGGATAAATATTAACATCATTAGTTATGTTTGGAGAGAGTGTATAACATAAGATAAACAGTGAAAGATCAAAATAAAGATGAGAAGTTTTTGTAACAGCTTTTTTTGAGTATTGATCTTTCTATTGAAGTATAGTTGATGTGCAAATTATATGTTACAGCTGTACAATATAGTGATTCACAAATTTTGGAGGTTATACTCCATTTATAGTTATTATAAGTATGACTGTAGTCCCTGTGTTGCACAATATATCCTTGTAGCTTATTTTATATCTTTGTACCTCTTACTCTTATATTACCCCTCCTCCCTTTCTTCCCACTGGTAACCACTAGCTTATATATCCTCTGCATCTCTGAATCTGCTTCTTTTTTGTTTTATGCACTAGTTTGTTGTATTTTTTAGATTCCACATGTAAATGATATCATAAAGTATATGTCTTTCTCTGTCTGACTTATTTTACTTAGCATAATAGCCTCCAAGTCCATCCATGTTTCTTCAAATGGCAAAATCCCATGAGTCGTTTTTACAACCAATTCCCAGAAGTGGAATTGCTAAATAAAAATAAAGATTTTTTGGAGTTCCCATTGTGGCACAGCAGTTAATGAATCTGACTAGGAACCATGAGGTTGCAGGTTCCATCCATGGCCTTGCTCAGTGGGTTAATGATCCGGCGTTGCCATGAGCTGTGGTGTATGTTGCAGATGCCGCTTGGATCCTGCGTTTCTGTGGCTGTGGCGTAGGCCGGCGGCTGCAGCTCTGCTTAGACCCCTAGCCTGGAAACCTCCACATTGCGCGGGTGTGGCCCTAAAAATGACGAAAGACAAAAAAAAATATTTTTATTAATTGGAAATGTAGGAAGTTCCCATGTGGCTCCACGGTAATGAATCTGACTGGCATCCATGAGGACGTGGGTTCGATCCCTGTCCTTGCTCAGCGGGTTAAGGATCTGGTGTTGCCGTGAGCTGTGGTGTAGGTTGCAGATGCTGCTTGGATCCTGGGTTGCTGTGGCTGTGGCTTAGGCCAGCAGCTACAGTTCTCATTAGACCTCCTAGCCTGGGAACCTCTGTATCCTCTGGGTGTGGCCAGAAAATCAAATCTTGAGCATTTCCAGTCTGGTAACTGAAAATGGCATATCTGTATGGAAATTTTTCCATTAAAATAAACTTTATTTTGTAGCATAGTTTTAGATTTACAGAAAAATTGTGAAGATAGTTTCCATAGGCCCCATGCCCAATTTCCCTCAATATTAATATCTTACATTAGTATGTTACATTATTACAAATTAATGAAGTAATTTTGATAAATTATTACTAATTAAATTCCATACTTTATTTAGATATTTATAGTTTTTGCTAAAGTTCATTTTCTGTTTTTCGATTCCATCCAGGATACCACTTCACATTTAATTGTCATATCTCCTTAGACATCTTTTGGCTATGACAGTTTTTCAGACTTTCCTTATTTTTGATGATTTGACAATTTTGAGGAATATGTTTAGGTATTTTGTAAAATGTCCCTCTATTTGAATTTGTCTGATATTTTTGTCATGACTAGACTGGGGTTGAGTTTGGGGAGGAAGAACACAGAGGTAAATTGCCATTCTTATTACATGATATCAAGAGTATATACTATCAAATATCAACATGAAATTATGGAGGTTGACCTTGATCACCTGACTGAACTAGTGTTTGTAAGGTCTCTCCTCCGTAAGTTCAGTTATCCCTTGCCTCCTTTCCAAACTGTACTCTTTGAGAGAAGACACTATGTAAAGCTCATCTTTAAGGAATGGGGAATTATGCTCCACCCCCTTGAGGTAGGAGTCATTTTTATTTCCTTTCTCTTTAAGCTATTTGTTCAAATTTGTTGTCCATTTTTTCCATCGGGTTATTTGTTTTTTTTTTAATTTTGTTTGCCATGGCAAGACTTTTTCTTTTTTTGGCCGCAGTTGTGGTACATGTAAGTTCCTCAGCCAGGGACTGAATCTGAACTACAGCTGCAATCTACACTATAGCTGTGGCAATGTGAAATCTTTAACCCACTGTGCTGGGCAGGGGATCAAACCCACTCCACCACAGAGACAATGCCAGAACCTTAATCTGCTGCACCACAGTGGAAACTCCAAAATCTTTTTTTTTCTATGTAGTTCAATTTATTAATCTTTTTTTATCTGAATTTTGTGTCATACTTAGAAAAATTTTCCTTATTTTTGGATTTTATATATATGCACACACACATATACAAATATTTGTGATTTATTCTGATTACTTTTAGAGTTGCATATTAAATGTTTGTCTTTTATCCATGTAGAATTATATCTAAGGTTTAAGCTATGGACTCAACTATTTTTTTAAATTCCCAGTTGTACCAATACAATTTTAAATAATCTACCTTTTCTACTCTGAATTGAAATGCTACCTTTATCATATCCTAAGTGCATCTGTGTTTTGGGATTTATATCTGGGCTATTTTTTTTCTGTTTACTTGTACGGATATTTTTAGGTTAGCATTTTTATTTTTTATTATTATTATTTTTTTCTTTTTTGGCTGACCCACAGCATATGAAGTTCCTGGGGCCAGGGATCAGATCAAAGCCGCAGTTTTGACCTATGCCACAGCCTCGGCACTGCCAGGTCCTTTAACCCACTGTTCTGATTTGGATTGAACCTGCATTCTAGTACTGCAGTGAAACTGTTGATCCCATTGTGCCAAGGGGGAATTCCTAGTTTAGCATATTTAAGTGTAGATTTATAATTATTGTACGGGAGGAAACATTTTATTTTGTCATTTTCCGGGCATACTATTATAGCCACCATTTCCATTTGCATTTAGAATTGAGTGGATATGGTCTGTTTTATTTGTTTTTTTTTTGGCTGCACCCATGGCACGTGGAAGTTCCCAGCCAGGGTTTGAACTCCTCCTGAGACCTACATCACAACTGCAACAGTTCCTTAACGCACTGTGCCACATGGGAATTTCTAAGTGGATGTAGTCTTAGATGTAAATATAGTTCCTCTGGGCATTCCCATTGTAGCTCAGCAGTAACAAACCTGACTAGTATCCTTGAGGATGCAGGTTTGATCCCTGGTCTTGCTCAGTGTGTTAAGGATCCAGCATTGCAGTGAGCTGTAGTGTAGGTGGCAGATGCAGCTGGGATCACACATTGCTGTGACTGTGGTGTAGGCTAGCAGCTATAGTTCCGATTAGACCCCCTAGCCTGGAAACATCCATATGCCATGGGTGTAGCCCTAGAAAAAAAAAAGCAAAACACACACACACACACATATACACATATATGTATATGTGTGTGTGTGTGCATATATATGTAAGTTCCTCTTCAGGGAGTGCTAATAAAATGGTCTTAGATATTCATTGATAGGAATTCATGGGTGTGGCAAGGGGGTATTAATATTAATATCATTAGCAAAGATCTTTCATTCATTTAAAAAATCTGAAAAACAAACACATCCTTGAATCCCCTCCCTTTGATGCATATCTGCCCTAATCCAGTCTCCACATTCCAAAAGTCTTGTCATTCCTTATTCCTACCCCACCCCTTGCTTAAATCCTCCTTCAATATTTTTCTGTTGTTAGCCAGTGGAACTCCCTTACAAGGCTCTTTGGGGTCTTTCTCTTACTTTATTTTCTGTATCTCACGTCCTCTCTTCTTGCTCCCTAACCTGGAGTTAATCTGATTTTCTTTTCAGTCCTTCATGTTTACGAGCCTTCTTACCTCCAGTGGCTGAATACTTTTCCTGAATTTCTACCTAGGTAAAAGTTGCTCATCATAAAGGTCTTAATTCAGTCATTTCTTTCTCAGAGATAGGGCCACAGTCTACCACTTTTCTTAATTAATCCATTCTTCATGTTCTCCTGCCTCCTCCAAGAGGGTCAAGAGAGCTAAGACAGATTGTTCTTAAATAAGGTGTAAGTAGTCAAGAAAGGGTGTTTGATAAAATCATTAATCAATTTAGTGGCTACTTAGTTTAGGCCTAAAGTGAATAACCAACATGATCAGGACTTTAGCCACACTCAGCTTTAGAAGGAAATTCTTATAGGTAAAGTATGTTTGCTTATTCTAAACTCAGTACTCTACTAGGATCTAGAGTACACAGATTTTACCAAGCACACCAGTTTGTTTTTATTTTATTGAAATATAATTAACTTACTGACTTATGTTAGCTGCAGGTGTACAGTGTAGTGATTTTACATATATATATATATATATTTATATAGTTTTTTTTTTTTTTTTTGCTTTTTTTTGGCTGTGCCTGTGACATGTAGAAGTTCCTGGGTCAGAGATCGAACCCACACAGCAGTAATGACCCAAGCTGCTGGATCTTTAATCTGCTGTACCACAAGAGAACTCCATAATTTGATATTTTTATGCCTTATAAAATGATCACCACAAGTCTAGTTAACCACTTTCCAGTTCTTACAATATTATTGACTATATTCCATATGCTATACTTAAAAGTCCACTAGTTCTTTTGTGCTCCTGTAATTACTACAAATTTAGCAGCTTAGAATAAATCATCTTAAAGTTCTAAAATTTAAAAGTCCTAAAATCAAGGTGTCATCTGGGCTGCATCCCTTCCTTATTGAGGCTCTAAGGGAGTATCTATTCCTTAGCCTTTTTAAGCTTCTAGACACTACATTCGTCAGCTGTGGCCCCTTTCCGTCATATTCCATCCTCTGCCTCCATTGTCATATCTCCTTTTCTGACTCTGACCTACCTCTTTTCTCATGTAAAGACTATGTGATTACACTGGGCCCACTAAAATAATCCAGGATAACTTTCCCTTGTCAGCATCCTCAACTTAATCATTTCATTTATAATATGTATAATATGAGAGCCACAGGTGCTATGAGAATTCACAGAAAGGACCTAACTGTATTTCAAACATCAGAGGAAGCAGGAAGTCTACCAGAGTAGTATTTTGTATGGAAAGAAAAATGGAGGATAGTTTGATCTAGGGAACAGTGCACACAAAACATGAAAATGAGAGGAATGTGATTCATGTTAGCAACTCTAATAAGACTAAAACCTATATAATTGTAGTGGGATAGCTAAGAAGATCATAAGTTTTGTCCTGTGGACCAGTTTTTTTTTTTTTTTCGCTTTTTAGGGCCATGCCCAAGGCATATGGAAGTTCACAGGCTAGGGGTCAAATCGAAGCCGCAGCTGCTGGCCTCCACCACAGCCATTGCAATACCAGATCCAAGTGGCATCTGTGACCCACACCACAGCTCACAGCAATGCTGGATCTTAAACCCAGTGAGTGAGGCCAGGGATCAAACCCTTGTCCTCATGAATCCTAGCTGAGGTCATTACTGTTGAGCCACAATAGGAACTTTCCTGTGGGTCAATTTTAAAATTATCTCTGGGACCTCAACTCCTGATAGTCTGGTGAAATGTATATACCCTCTTGTCAGAAAAATGCAAATACACAGCTCTTGCATAAAATTTCAGCTCCTAAGTAACTTGTATGCATCTTTGGTTATGATGCTCAGCTGCTGTTGCTGAATATTAGGTGGTTACAGGGAAGTGAACTGATTTGACTCACATCTTAGAGAAAGACTAGAAGAGGATAAAAGAAAATCAATTAGGAGAAATTGATAATTGGGTCGGGAATGTAAGTGGGAAATAATTTAGGACCTAATCTAAAGAAGTGGGGAGTTCCCTGGTGGCTCAGCTGGTTAAGGATCCAGCATTGTCACTGCTGTGACTTGGGTTACTGCTGTGGTGTGGGTTCGACCCCTGGCCCTGAAACTTTCATATGCCACAGGTACAGCCAAAAAAAAAAAACAAAAAAACCAAAAACCAAAAAAAAAGTGGTAGAGGGGCCAAAAATGTGTGACAAACTCGGGAGAACTTTGGAAGGTAGAAAGACTTATTGGACTTTTGAAATATTGAGTGTGTAGTTGAGTGCTGAGATGGCCTCGTGCTAGCCTTCCTGGCTTAAATGATGTTGGTGGCTGGTATTACAACCTAAGAGACAGGATATAGAGTCAGAAAATTAGGTTTGATGAGAAAGGCACTGCATTCAAATTCAGATCTATTTGAGGTAATTTGTTCTGGAACTCAGGAGAAAGGTTTCTGTTGGAGACCTTTCTGGGAGACGCCAGTTAGTACTGGTAGCTGATATCTGTGGAATGAATGAGGTTGCTTAGAATGCACAGAGAGACGGTTTTGTCTTGAGAAAATGTCTTAGAGATCCTTGTATTATATTGTATGTATGTATTTATTTATTTGGCTGCACCCTTGGCATTTGGAAATTCCAGGGCCAGGGGTCAAATCCAAGCCTCAGCTTCAAGCAGTGGCAGCAACAGCAGGCTGGGAATCGAATCTTTGCTTCCTCAGTGATCTGAGCCACTGCAGTCAGATCCTTAATCCTTTGATTGTACCACAGTGGGAACCGTGAGATCCCTGTGTTTTAGAAGCAGATGAGCAAAGAAGACTGAAAATGGTGAGTTAGAGATAAGAGAACGTGGCATTATGATCAATTGGAAATAGGATTGCCTTAGTTTGGGCTGCTATAACAAAGTGCCAGAGACGAGATGGCTTGAAATAGAATGTATTTCTCACAGTTCTGGATGCTGGAAGTCTGAGATCAGGGTGCCAGCCTGATCAGGTTCTGATGAGGACCCTCTTTCCAGCTTGCAGACAACTGACTTCTTGTATTCTCACGTGGTGGAAAGAAAGCTGGCAGGCTCTCTGGCCTCGTAGGAAGGCACTGATCATTCACCAGGCTCCACCCTCATGGCGGAATTACTTCCAAAGGCCCCACTCCAGATACCTGCAGTGAGGATTAGATTTCAACATGTAAATATGAGAGGGGGACAAATATTATTCGTAACAGTTGAAGATGTAGGGAAGAGCATCATCACTAGCATGATATGACATGAGAGGCCCAGTGAAGAATAACAGAAAAATTCCTTCTTTTATTACATTCACCTTCTTTCCCACCCACCACTCTGTTTTGCTTCGACTTTTAGGATTGTGTTCTTTATTTAGCTGACAACTTTCAAGAAAGAGGCCTAGGAGTTCCCTGTTGGCCTTGTGGGTTAAAGCCTTGACATTGTCATTGCTGTGTCTCAGGTCACAGGTGTGGCATGAGTTTGATCCCTGGCCCAGGAACTTCTGCATGCCATGGCGGGCGTGGCTAAAAAGAAAACAAAAGAAAGAGGCTTTGTTAAGTGGTCTTTTTGGCTACCCTTCTTTAGTACTTACTTTATTTGCCCCGTAAGCCTGTGAGGTTAATGAAAAGCCCCCAGTCAATACAGATGAGGGAGAGAGGGAATTGTTATGAACAACCAAGAGGATCCCCTGATACAGAACTTTTGACTAAATAAACTCTAGATATGTTGACCACAATTTGGTTCTTACAAAGGCTTCACCTTTGTCCTCACAATGCTCCTTTCTTTTGTGTCTCCATCATGAAGAGACCAGAGGATAAAAGGAGTGATCTGTTTAGATCTACCCGAAGTGACTGCTACTTTTAGAGCTCGTAAATGGAAGAGTCTTTTCAAAGAAAGTGATGCAGAATACTTGCTTCTTTTCCATGCCAGTTGAAAGATGTAACCCTTTGGTTTGTATGATCTGAAGTAAAAATAAATCAGCAATCCTTCAGAATGGGATTTTCTTGCACTAAGGGTCAAAGGAATCACAATGGAGTACAACAGAAGCTTCCTTCTGTGCTGTTTCTTTTTTCCCTAGAATATAGTTGAACTTAGAAGCTGTCCTTCCTAAAGGGACACATGCCCTCAAGACTATGAAGGTGAATTTCCAGAAGTGGGAAAATTTATTAAAAGAGAAAAAAAATCTAAAAATCCATATTTACACATTCTCTGGCATTATTTGAACCAGCAATATTTAATCTATTTCTCAGTGGCCAAGAAATGGGCCTTTTTATCATTTTTTATTATGTATTTATTTTTACTGTTATAGGCAATTTATAATATTATATTATTTTCAGGTATACAACATAGTGATTTAACAATATTTTTATAGATTATACTCCATTTAAATTTATTATGAAATAATGGATATGTTTCTTTGTACTGTAATAATAGATGCTCGTTGATTATTTATTTTATATATAGTAGTTTGTGTCTCTTAATCCTATATCCCTGTCTTGCCTCTACCCTGTTCCCTCTTCCTTCTGGTAACCACTAGTTTGTTCTCTATATCTGTGAGTCAGCTTCTTTTTTTTTTCTTTCCCTTTTTTTTTCTTTTTCTCCCCCCCCCCCCTTTTTTTTTTTTGGCCACACCTGTGGCATGTGGAAGTTCCCAGGCCAGGGATTGAATCTGAGCCATATTTGTGACCTACACTGCAGCCAGTGCCGGATCCTTAACCCATTGTGCCACATTGGGAACTGCTGCTTCTTTTTTTTTATATTCACTAGTTTGTTGTATTTTTTAAATTCCATATATAAGTGGTAACGTAGAGTATTTGTCTTTGTCTGACTTATTTCACTAAGCATAATACACTCTCAGTCCGTTCACACTGTTGCAAATGGCAGAATTTCATTCTTTTTTATGGCTGAATAATATTTTATACTTATGTATATTTTGTGTACGTGTGTGTGTGTGTGTGTGTGTGTGTGTGTGTGTATCACATTTTCTTTATCTGTTTATCTGTTGATGGGCACTTTGGTTGTTTCCATAGCTTGGCTGTTGTAAATAGTGTTACTGTGAACAGTGGGGGTACATGTGTCTTTTCAAAATAGTGTTTTAAATTTCTTCAGATATATATCCAGCAGTGGAATTGTTGGATCATGTGGTAATTCTATTTTTAGCTTTTTGAAGAACATCCATACCTTTTCCACAGTGGCTGCACCAGTTTACATTCTCACTCAAGTGTACAAGTGTTCCCTCTTCTCCACATCCTCACCAGCATTTGTTATTTGTTGATTTTTATGAAAAATATGTATATTTTTAATGACTGCATCCACAGCATATGAAAGTTCCTGGGCCAGGTATTAAATCCAAGCTGCAACTGCAACCTACTTAACAGCTGTGGCAATGCCAAATCCTTTAATCCTTTAACTCACTACACCAGGCTGGGAATCAACCCACACCTCCACAGTGACCCAAACCACTGCAGCTGGATTTTTTTTTTTTTTGGTCACCCCATGGCATTTGAAGTTCCAGGCCAGGGATCAGATCCAAGCTGCAGTTTTGACCTAACCCACTGTGCCAGGCCAGGGATCGAACCTGTGTCCTGGCACTGCAGAAATGCCACCTATCCCGTTACGTCATAGTGGGAACCCCTGCAATTGGATTCCTAACCCACTGTACCACAGCAGATGATAGCCATCTTGACAGGCATGAGGTGATATGTCATGGTGTATTTAATTTGCATCTCTGATTATTAGCAGTGTTGAGCATTTTTTCGTGTGTGGCTCTCTATATATTCTTGGAAATGTCTCTTCAGGTCTTCTGCCCAAAACGGGCCTTTTCAGATTAGGTGGCTATCCTTTATTTAGATGAATTTCTCATGAAGAGAGTCTCTGCCCCCTACCAGTTTGAAAAATTCTAATGTAAATAAAATAAAATACATTTATGAAGTTTCCTGGTGATCCAGTGGTTAATGAATGATCCAGTATTGTCACTGCTGTGGCTGGGGTTTGATCCTGACCTGGGAACTTCTGCATGCCGTGGGTGTAGCTGAAATAAGTAGATAAATAAGCAAATAAATAAAATACATGTACAAGTATTTGACTTTATTTTATTTTATTTTATTGTTTGTTTTGGCTGTGCCCCCATCATGCCCAAGTTCCTGGGTCAGGTGTCAAGCCCATGCCACAGCAGAGACTCAAACCACTGCAGTGACAACACTGGATCCTTAACTCACTGTGCCTCAAGAGAATTCCTGGTTTTATTTTAATTAAATGTAAAATGTAGATGAGAAACACCTAATTTTGTTCAATATATGATATTTAAACATACAAATAAATATATTTTATCTTTTAAATATAAAACAGTGGTATTAAAAAGTTTTTTCTTCGGGAGTTTCTGTGGTGGCGCAGTGGTAACGAACCTGACTAGTATCCATGAGGACGAGGGTTCGATCCCTGGCCTCACTCAGTGGGTTAAGGATCAAGCATTTCTGTGAGCTGTAGTGTAGGTTGCAGAGGTAGCTCGGAACTGGCATTGTTGTGGCTGTGGCATTGACCAGCAGCTACAGCTCTGATTCGACCCCTAACCCAGGAACTTTCATATGCCGTGGGTGTGGCCCTAAAAAAAAGAAAAGACAAAAAAAATTGGTTCTCTTTAACACAGAGGTGATCAACATATAAATTTATAAATTCTGAATCAGAACCGATGGTGAATAAATAGTGACAAATAGATGAACCGTCATATCTTGTCTTTCTTGCTCAACAAACAAGGAAATTATAACATCGGTGTGGGTGAATTTCTCATGGGAAAAGACCTGTTTTTGAATTCTATAGCTATCAAAAGGTAAAGTGGCTAGAACTTGGCTATCTGATGGAATTCTGAGTCTTGAAGTTGAATCTTGAGTGTATGCCTATTTCAGGAAAGAAGGAGAGCAACTTTGGGGGTGAAATGTATGATGAAAAGTTTAACAAATCTTAATTCATAAATTTATTTATAGGCAAGAAATGGATTAAGATAGGAGGCCTGTTAAAGATGCAAGTGGGCAGGAGAGGAGGCTCTGCTCTGAGGATTAGGTCAGTACATCAATTTAAGAGACAGGGGCTTTGCTGAGAGATATGGGGAATATGTTGCTTGCAATTGTGATCCAGAAATTCAGACATAGTTGATTCTACTGGAGAGCTGGCAGTGAGCTAATCATTGTTAGTGCCCTATTATTATCCTGGAAAGAATGTAATTTGGATTATTGTCAGTTAAGGTGAATTTTGTATAATATTATATATGAAATAGTGAATGTTAAATCATGTTATCATAGAATATAATGGGGCTATTAAAAAGAACGAGATAGTTTTACTGATATTAAAGTTATCTGACACTTATTAAGTGAAAGAGTAACTTCTAAAACAGCTCCGGGAGTTCCCTTCGTGGCTCAGTGGTTAACGAATCCAACTAAGAGCCATGAGGTTGCGGGTTCGATCCCTGGCCTTGCTTAGTGGGTTAAGGATCCGGCGTTGCCGTGAGCTGTGGTGTAGATTGCAGACACGGCTCAGATCCCGCGTTGCTGTGGCTGTGGCGAAGGCCAGCAGCTACAGCTCCTGTTAGACCCCTAGGCTGGGAATCTCCATATGCCGCGGGTGCGGCCCTACATAAAGGCAAAAAGACAAAAAAAAAAATAAATAAATAAATAAAGCAGCTCCAAGATTTACTTAACTGTATTTTCTAATTGAATTTCAATGTATATTGTTGACTCTACGGGTTAGATTTTGCTCCTTAATAACCCCCCCATCAAAAAAAAAAATCCACTGACACTGAAAACAATCTCTGGGTAGTTCTTCTGGTCTGGAGTTTTAGGCTGAGCTGGGTGGCCCAGGACGCCTCTCTCACACTCTGGAGATTACAAGCTACTTGGTCTAGAGGGACTCATAAATACAGAAGTCTGCTCCATGTCAGCTGGGCAGTAACCACATAAGTTTTACCATCTAGCAGGGTGGCCTAGGTTCCTTCCCACAGTGGCCAAAGGGGTCCCTGCAGCAAGAAAAAGCAAGTCACAAAGCACAAGCTCTTTTTAACACTTTTCATAAGTCACATTTTCCATTTCCCAACTGCCCAAAGCTAGTCACATAGCCAGGCACAACATCAGAGAGGGAGGGGATTTCCTAAGGGAGGGATGTAGAGAGATGTGAACTAATTAGGGCCAGCATCACTATAATCCTATCATAAGAAACTCATATTAATACAATATTAATATTAATAAAAATATCAAATCTTTTTGCTTCCATTGGTTAAAGTTTGAGAAGAAATTTTTTGAGAAACTGCATTTTTGTGAACTACAATTCTACTTTTGTCTAATTAAAATGAGACTCTTTGAGGAGTACCTTTGTGGTGCAGCAGGTTAAAGATCTGGCATTGTCACTGTGGCAGCTTGAGTAATGATGTGTTGTGGGTTTGATCTCTGGCCTGGGAACTTCCATATGTCGGGTGCAGCAAAAAAAAAGAAAAATAGTCCTAAAATGAAACTCTTTTAATCTAGGCAAAGGAAGTTCAGCTACTGAGGTCCAAAGTCAAACTCTATTTTAGCAGAAGTCCAATCTGGAAGTGAGAATAGATAAAATAAATATGATTTATTAACCTTAATTTTTGGCCACGCCCACTGAATGTGGCCAGGTGTTGAACCTGTGCCACAGCAGTGACCCAGGCTGCCACAGTGACAATGCTGGATCCCTAACCCAATGCACCGCAAAGGAACTCCAATTTTTTTTTTTTTTGAATAGAGATTTTATTCACACAGTTCAAAACTCAGGGTATCAGAGAGTGAAAATATCTAACATTACTTTAAAGTGATTTTAGATTTAAGAAAAGAAAAGGAGGCTTTCTAAAAAACCAACAGGCACTTTCCTGTTAGCAAAATGTACTTTCTGAAACTAAATATAAGCAGTAAATGTTCCATAGAGGTAAGGTTTGTTCTTGTTTTTAAAAGTTGAACTTGCCCTTTAAGTTAGACAGTGGTATTTGAGGTAATGAAATGTACAGTTGCCTATTTTTTTTTTTTTGTGGTTGCTAAGATTTATTGAAAAAACAAATATCCTATCCATGAAATCATGAAGGAAGAAGAAATTCGTGTTAGTTTTGCTGTTGGACTTCAAATTGCGAAAGTTACAGTCACAATGCATGATAAGTGCTTAATTAAGATGGAAAAGGTATTAAATTTGCACAAGAATGTATTTTGAGAGAGACCACATTCAGAAACATTTATGGCAGTATATTGTTATAATTGTCTTCTTTTATTATTGGTTATTGTTGTTAAACTCTTACTTACTTTTCCTAATTTTAAATTAAACTTTACCTTAGGTGTTAGGTAGGTGTGTGTGTGGAGGGGAACATGGTAAATATATTGTTCAGTATTATCTGTGGTTTCAGATATCCACTGGGAGTCTTGGAACTTATTACTCCCCCATCCCCACCAACCCCAACCCCCCATGGATAGGGAGAATACTGTATTCACATTTCTGCATCTGTACCAGTTTCCTAGGTCAGAAACAATTTGCTAGGTCAGAGGACAATTTTTTTTTTTTTTTGATAATAAAGTAACCTGTCAAACTCTCCAGTTTTTTCTTTACAAATATATCTGAGATTTTACATTTACAAATGTTTATGTCTCATCTTTACCTGAACCCAAAATGACTGCAGCAACAGTAAACTCATGTATATTTTTAAATTTACAACGCTCATTATTAGTGACGTTTCATCTTTTCTGATGTATCCTTTGCTCACTTGAGTTGGTGGAGCTTTTTTGGGGGGGAAGGGTTCTTAATTTATTTGGAGTACTTTCACGTTTGGTTTCATTTTTGGTTACAACTCTCCTGCTCTACTCCCTCACCTCCATTGTTTTTTTTCACAACCAAATTTTTTTATAGCATTTCCATCCCAAACCCTCAGTGCATCCCCCCCCATCCCCAACTTTTCGATTTGGAAACCATAAGATTTTCAAAGTCTGTGAGTCAGTATCTGTTTTGTAAAGAAGTCATTGTGTCCTTTTTTTAGATTCCACATGTAAGTGGTAGCATTTGATGTTGGTGTCTCTTTGTCTGATTGACTTCACTTAGCATAATAATTTCTAGGTCCATCCATGTTGCTATAAATGCTGTTATTTCGTTCCTTTTAATGGCTGAGTAATATTCCATTGTGTATATGTACCACATCTTCTTTATCAACTCCTCTGTCAATGCACATTTAGGTTGTTTCCATGACTTGGCTATTGTATAGAGTACTGCAATGAACACTGGGGTACATGTGTCTTTTCGAGTCATGGTTTTCTCTGGATAGATGCCCAGGAATGGGGTTACTAGATCAAATGGTAATTCTATTTTTAGTTTTCTAAGGACTCTCCATACTGTTTTCCACAGTGGTTGCTACAGTTGCCTATTTGTTTCGTATAGTTGTGTGTTAATGAGACAGCTCAAGAACCTTCTCCGTCTTCAATATTGGATTATGATCTCTCATGCCTAATTGATAGTATATATTCAATAACTGTGTCTTTAATATGTGAAGGAATAGCTTATACATAAAAATTCAAGTGATATTTAAGGGGGCTAGATTTCTCAATCTTCACTTTTCCCCCACCAGATATGACTAAAAATAAAAGAGAGGAGATGTCATGAAGATGTTTAGCCATGAGATGTAGTCATTCATAGAAATCCCACAGGTTGTTTGCTATATTTCAGAAAGATGAAGCATTTAGCCTTAGTCATCTTCTGCTTCCCTAAATTTTAAAGGCACAGTTTAAAGAATATTGATGTTGAAGTTAAACAGAGAAGCAGGTCAAATTCTAGTTTTGCCACCTAACAACTTTGAGAAAGTAGAGTGCTCCTTACCCTTCCCCATCAGAAAAAGGACAGAGATGTTTCTTACCAGGCTGGGTTTTGCTTTGTGAGAGAATTTCTGTAAAACCTCTTGCAGAAAACAGACCCTTAATAGTAAATGGTAACTATTATTGTTAGTCCTTTTTGCTTTTTAGGGCCGCACCCGTGGCATATGGAGGTTCCCAGCCTAGGAGTCCAATCGGAGCTACAGCTGCTGGCCCACAGCACAGCCGCAGCAATACCGGATTGACAACTCCAGATCCTTAACCCACTGAGCGAGGCTAGGATCGAACCTGCAACCTCATGGTTCCTAGTCGGATTTGTTTCCACTGTGCCACAATGGGAACTCCACTGTTACTGTTATTCTTAGCCGACAGGAGAAACTCTGGAAAAGAAAGGAGAGCCTACACCAGTATCATACAGGAAACTTGGAAAATTATGAAGGGTTTATAGCAGGAACTGTGACAGCATTTTACCTCCAGTAGCAGTTTTCTCCAGATGATCTTGTCAAACAAGTAATCTTAAGTTTTTTTTCCTCATTTAACTCTCCTTCTTGAAATCTCTTTATCTCCCTCTGCCAGTGTCTTAATAGGAAGTTCATATCTATTTATAATCTGTTATTTTATTGTTTTCAATTTCCCAGTGCAAAACCTCTACTCCTGCTGCCTGGCACTGGAAATGGTCTTTTCCTTGTCTATTTCCAGGGCTCTAGTTCTAGTTGTCCTCCTTGCCTTGTCATTTCCACTCACCTTTCCCAGTCCCCTTCCCCAACAAAAAGACTGAGCAGCAATGCCCTTCCACATTAAGAGCTGAGAGAAATGAGGGCCTACTGTGTAGCACAGAAACTATTTTCCATCTCTGGGGATAGACCATGATGGAAGATAATATGAGAAAGGGAGTGTGTGGAGTTCCCATTGTGGCACGTCAGAAACAAATACGACAAATACGACTGGTATCCATGAGGATGCAGGTTTGATGCAGGCCTTGCTCAGTGGATTAAGGATAGGTGCATTGCCGTGAGCTGTGGTGTAGTTTGCAAATGTGGCTCAGATCCCATGTTGCTGTGGCTATGGTGTAGGCTGGCAGTTGTAGCTCTGATTTAACCCCTAGCCTGGGAACTTCCATATGCCACGGGTGCCACCCTGAAAAAAAAAGGGAGTGTGTGTGTGTGTGTGTGTATGTGTGTGTGTGTGTGTGTGTGTGTATGTGTATGACTAGGTCACTTTGCTATATAGCAGAAATCAGCACAGCATTGTAAGTCGACTATACTTTAATAAGTAAAAAAAACTTAAAAAAGTTGAGCTGCTTTTCGTATTTCCTGAATTCTTATTGTATATACTGCCTTTTGTTGTAATTTAGTTTTGCATTAGGAATATCACTTGTCTTTTCAATAAGAATGTTTCTTTTTTTTTTTTTGTCTTTTTGCCTTTATGTAGAGCTGCACCCGCGACATATGGAGGTTCCCAGGCTAGTGGCCTAACAGGAGCTGCAGCCACCGGCCTTCGCCACAGCCACGGCAACGTGGGATCCGAGCCACGTCTGCAACCTTCACCACAGCTCACGGCAACGCCGGATCCTTAACCCACTGAGCAAGGCCAGGGATCGAACTCGCAACCTCGTGGTTCTTAGTTGGATTCGTTAACCACTGAGTCACGAAGGGAACTCCAATAAGAATGTTTCTTGAAGACAGTGATTGTTTTGTTATATTTCTTGGTGTCCAACCAAGATGCTAATATCTAGAATTTATATTTCTTAGAGAATTCTACAAAAGAAGTCTGCGGGTCCAGTTACCCCTTCACTAATAGTTTTGATAATGCATCTAAAGGATTAGGACGTTTAGAAATCCAAAAACTATATGAGTTTGAAGTTTCTGCAGCTATTTCTGCCTAAAGTAGTGTTTTCTCCAAGTGATTATTCCCTGTAAATATTTCTATTTCAGGAGTGCCTCCTATTGGGCAAGTGGCTGTTAGATGACATATGTTACCTGAAATGTAGAGACAGCCTAATTTCTTTCTCCCTTCTGTCCTCCTTTTCTTCCCTCCCTCCCTTTCTTCCTTTCTTTCCTTATGGCCACATCCACACTTGTGGCATATGGAAGTTCCCAGGCCAGAGACTGAATCTGAGCTGCAGCTATGGCAATGTTGGGTCCTTTAACACACTGTGCCAGGCCCAGGATTGATGATGTGCTTCTGTAGCAACCCGAACCACTGCAGTTGAATTCTCAACCCACTGTACCACAGTGGGAACTCCAGGGATAGCCTAATTTTTCTGTACCAAAGTTTCAGTCTACAAGCAAAAACAATGCTTAAAGCAGTGATGCAACCCCAGTGTAAATTAGTTTGATTTTTCCCCTTCTATTCCCGCTATGCCCTGATGGCTCTTGACTTCTTTTTTGGTCATTCTTGCGGCATGTGGAAGTTCCTGGGCCAGGGATCAAACCCATTAGCAGCAACCCAAGCTGCTGCAGTGACAACGACTGGATCCTTAACCTCCTGTGCCACAAGAGAGCTCTCTTGGTGACTTTTTAAATGGAACACTATTCAGATAACGTCTTTGAAACACGTGTTCCTGTCATTGTGTTAATTTTCTTGGCTTCAAAGGTTAGCTCACGGAGTTCCTGTTGTGGCTTGGTGGGCTAAGAACCTGGCTAGTATCCATGAAGATGTGGGTTCGATCCCTGGCCTCTATCTGTGGGTTAAGAACCTGGTGTTTGCTGTGAGCTCTGGCATAGGTCGAAGATGCAGCTTGGGTCCCTCATTGCTGTGGCCACAGTTTAGGCTGGCAGCTGTAGCTCCGATTCAGTGCCTCACCTGGGAACTTCCATATGCCTCGGTGCGGCACTACAAAGACCAAAAAAAAAAAAAAAGGAAAAAAGGTTGGCTCAAATAAAGCCAAGATTCCATTCTTGCATTGCACTTGTAGTCCCTTAAGACTATGTAGTCAATTAAGCTATCCTTCCAAGAGTGCTAAATACTCATTAACATTATTAATAATTTTTAAAGTGCCAGGGTCTGATTTCCTCTGGGAAATGCTGTGTATTACTTGGGAGTGTGTTTCATATCAGTTCTACTACATGATAGGGCCAGTCCTTCAGCTCTGTTGTCCAATGTGACAAAGCTGAACTTTCCTGTTGGTGGGATCGATGAGTTTCATGGCTTCATAAACTACTTAAGACCCATATCTGGTTATGCTTTCTTTTAAATGAGATTATTTTAATCATTACTGAGCATAAAAACATTCAGTGACTAGAATTAGATTAAACTGAAAAATAAAGGTACACCATTGCTAATAGCAAATACCCATATGGTCCTTGACATCACCCCCCCATTTTACTGATAAGAAATTTAAGCTCAAAGATAAAAATAAAAAATAAATAAATAAAATAAAAATACCCCCCTCCCAAAAAAAAAGGAAATTTAAGCTCAGAGAAGTTAAGTAATTTACCTTAGGTCACCCAACCTAGGTGAAGCTACCATTGTAGAGCCACAATACAAACCTCAGGACACTGTGAGCCCAGAGTTACTTTTCTTAAAAACTGTACTGGAAAAGAGCATATCTGTCTGTGAAATAAGCTACTGAAATTAAGATACCTTTGCAATTTAGAGTGTATTATACAAAGATAATATTGAGGCTGATGGCATCACCTTATTTTTTGAGCAGAGACCTAAAGTAGTTATTCCTCTAGAGGAACTGATTTTCTTTTGTTCATGGCCCTGCTTTGCAAATAAACACATTTGGATTTGCTAGTTGACCATGCTAGGTGTTAAGCTTCTAGAACATACCCTTAACTAGAGGTAAAGTTGAACATGACTCCTGCTTCTCTTCCACACTCAAAATCAAATTAGCACAAGTCTTTCCAGTTCTCACTCTAATACTCTAATTCAGATCTTTGGGCATGAAGAGTTTTGTAGATAATTTGGTTTTTGACACATCTAATTTCGGTATGTGTTTAATTATATTATTTTATATTATGATAACTATGGTAACTTTTTGGTCATTCATTGTCCCTGTGTAAAGAGAATGTTTAAAAATTGTATTATATTGTTATAATACCACACAGCCCCCCAAAAAGATTGAGGCAGATAGATACATGCCCTACCACCACACTACCAACAGTACTACCTCCTCTGCCTCTATGGCTATTATTGTTCCTAGTAGCAAGCATTTGCATGGCATTTAGTTTGAGTTATGCAATATTCTAAGCTCTTCACATACATTAAGTCATTTAATCTATAGGCTATCTCTGAAAGGATATGTGAGAAGAGAAACTGGTCATTGTGGGTCCTCCGGAAAGGGAGTCTGGAGCAACCAGAGTCGGACCTAGAGATTTTCACTGAATCTCTTTTTGTTGATTTGAAATTAACATACACATTGCATTGAATTTAATATTAAAGTAATTTCAATATAATTTCATTAATATTAAAATAATTTGAAAATAAGAATAGGGCCTAGGTATATACAAAAATGGTAGGCAGCACGTGTTCGCTATGGCTACAAATTTGTTGTTTTTGTTTTGCCACTTCCACAGCATATGGAAATTCCTGGGCCAGCAAACCTGAATGCTTAATCACTCACTATGCCAGGCCAGGGATCAGACCCATGCTACCAGAGACAACACCAGATACTTAACCAGATTCACCATTGTGGGAACCTCTGTTATTTTTAAAATAAATATGTTACGGCCAGTGCTAAAGGCATGGCTCAGATTTTCCTCCAGGAAAAAACTTACTGCCCATCTGTAAGGAGAGAAGTCAGCGGACAGCCACCAAGTATTCAAGCTGAGGTCATTCTCCTTTCTAAGCCGTGTATTAATGACTGAACAGGGTGGTGGAACACAGGCAAGGCCACTTCTCTAATATCAGACTTCTCTAATCTTTGCTCGAGAATGCCCACTGGGAAGTTCTGCATGGTATTATCAGGCCTTCATGGCAGTTTACCAGCTCCCTGTGGTCAAGTCTGTGACCTCCATTTTTCTTTCACAGGTTTTCCTCCCCAATAACCACTTGCATTCCAAACGTATTCTCAGTTCCTGCTTCCCAAAGAACTGAATCAGCATATACATGCATGAGGATGTGGAAGAGTAAAATTCTCCCCTGCCCTCTTAGGATCTTTGGCTGCACCTAAGATTTAAACTGGCATGATGGAGTTCCCTTCGTGCCTCAGTGGTTAACGAATCTGACTAAGAACCATGAGGTTGCGGGTTCGATCCCTGGCCTTGCTCAGTGGGTTAAGGATCCGGCGTTGCCGTGAGCTGTGGTGTAGGTTGCAGATGCGGCTCGGATCCCACGTTGCTGTGGCTGTGGCGAAGGCCGGCAGCTACAGCTCCTGTTAGACCCCTAGCCTGGGAACCTCCATATGCCGCAGGTGCGGCTCTACATGAAAGACAAAAAAAAAAATAAAATAAACTGGCATGAGAGGAAAGATTAATGGGAGAAAAGCATGCAAAATTTTTTTTCTTGTTAATGCATTTTTAAAAATTATTTAATGAATTTTATTACATTTATAGGTGTACAAAAATCATCACAACCAAATTTTATAGCATTTCCATCCCAAACCCTCAGTGCATTCCATCACCCTCCAACGTGTCTCATTTGGAAACCAAAAGTTTTCCAAAGTCTGTGAGTCAGTATCTGTTCTGCAAAAAAGTATGCAAATTTTATTGTTTTTCTACATGGAGGCGTTTATAAGAGAATGAAGACCTGAATAAGTAGCCAGAGCAGAAAGCTTTTATACTTTTTAAATAAATGATAAATTCATGAGGAAATGACAAGACAAAGGATTTTGGGATGGGGCAGTCAATTGTGGAGATATGATTAGGAGATATATTGTTGGGAGGTGCAAAACTAGGGGTTTGTGCAGTTTATATGTTTGTACAGGTGCATCCCTATCTCTGGTGATAAGGACATTCTTCTTTTCCTGATGCTCAGGAGGGTATCTGTACCCTCATAGGAAATTTTATGGCCTATTTTTAGGTAGAAAGCATAGGTCAGAGAGCCCTTCCTATGTCTATTTCTCAAGTGCTTTGAGCTCAAAATAATCAGTATGTTAAAGTGGCATATTTTGGGCTTCATGTCCTGAACACCTTCAAAGACAAGGACAGGACTGGAAGAAAATGCAGGCGATTCCTCCCTCCTCTTAAAACTTTTTACTTCAAGTTCCTGCTGTGGCACAGTGGGTTAAGGATCTGACTACCAGCTCAGGTTGCTGCAGAGGCATGGGTTCGATCCCTGGCTTGGCACATTGGGTTAAAGGATCTGGCGTTGCTGCAGGTGCAGTGTAGGTCAAAGCTGTGGCTAGGGCTCATTCCCTGACCTGGAAGCTTCCATATGCTGTGAGTGTGGCAATAAAAAATTTTGTTACTTCATCTTTTTCTCTTATATTTTAAATTTTATTTAAAATTTTTAAACATTAAAAAATTTTTTTCACTGCACCCATGGCATATGGAAGTTCCCAGCTGAGGGGTTGCTGGCTTATGCCACAGCCACAGCAATGTGGGATCAGAGCCACTTCTGTGAACTACACCACAGCTTATTGAAATGCTGGATCCCTAATCACTGAATGAGGCCAGGGATGGAACCCATATCTTCATGGATACTAGTTGGATTTGTAAGCGCTGAGCCACGATGGGAACTCCTTGATTTTTCTTTTATTTATTTATTTATTAATTTACTTATTTATTTATATGTTTTCTGTCTTTTTAGGGCCACGCCCATGGCATATGGAGGTTCCAGGCTAGGGGTCTAATCGGAGCTACAGCCGCCGGCCTACGCCACAGCCACAGCAATGCCGGATCCTTAACCCACTAAGCAAGGCCGGGGTCGGACCTGCAACCTCATAGCTCCTAGTTATATTCGATTCTGTTGTGCCACGATGGGAACTCCAATTTTTCAATTTAAATTTTATTGGCTCTCTATTGGGAAAGATGAAGATTTAGCTCTCCCCTTTCTTCCTGTGCCCAGTGCATACACACCTTTCACATTCCCCAATA
Organism: Catagonus wagneri; assembly: GCA_004024745.2. Taxonomy (NCBI): domain Eukaryota; kingdom Metazoa; phylum Chordata; class Mammalia; order Artiodactyla; family Tayassuidae; genus Catagonus; species Catagonus wagneri. Next base: position 1,621,436 of record PVHT021183695.1, read on the forward strand.
TTTTATTTATTTTTTTCTTTTCAGAACTACATCTGTGGCATATGTAAGTTCCCAGGCTAGGGGTTGAATCGGAGCTGCAGCTGCTGGCCTATGCCACAGCCACAGCAGTGAGGGATCCTAGCCGCATCTGTGACCTACACCACAGCTTGAGGCAGCACTGGATCCTTAACGCACTGAGCCACAAGAGGAACTTCCCACATCCCCCGATATTTTAAGAAACAATGTATTATGATATAATTTAGATCAGCATTTACTATTCATGTTGTTATGGGTATGGAAATGCCATTCACAGCACAGCCATATAGAAAACTACAATTACTTTTCCTTATGCCATTTTCTGTTTTTACTGAGGTTTATTTTTCTTATTTTTTCTTTTGGCCACACCTATGATATGTGGAAATTCCCGGATCAGGGATCAAACCTGAGCTGTAGCTATGACCTATACCACACCTTAACCTGTTGTGCTACAAGAGAACTTCCTTATTGTTTCTTAACTGGTGGCATTTATGTGCCCTTCGAAAATTAGCATGAAATAAGGGTTACCAGAAAGTTACTGCAGTCAGATTGCCAGGTTTCAGCCCAGTGCTCCTTCGTGCTATCTGTGTGACCTTGAGCTAACTATTTAATAGGCTTTGCCTTCTTTTTCTTATCTGTAAAATAGCGGCAATACATACATCCATTGCTTAAAGTTTAGGAGCAATGTGCTTAGAAGAGTGTCTGCCCACGTCGAAAGCATTCTGTAAATGTTATCCACTGTTAATCACTAATTTGACCCCAACAGTGTGTCAGTTTGTCCAAGCATCTTTTTTTTCTTTGAAATCCTTTTTTAAATGATTTTTATTTTTTCCGTTATAGCTGATTTTACAGTGTTCGGTCAGTTTTCTACTGTACAGCAAGGTGACCCAGTAACACATACATGTATTCTTCTTTCTCACATTATCTTTCATCATGCTTCATCACAAGTGACTAGATATAGTTCCCAGTGCTATACAGCAGGATCTCATTGCTTATCCATTCCAAAGGCAATAGTTTGCATCTATTAACCCCAAATTCCTAGTCCATCCCACTCCCTCCCTCTCCCTGTCTGAGCATCTTAATATGTGCACTCACAACAATGAGTCTGTCAGTTTCATCTTTGTGGAAGTATCTCCTGGATTGTTCCAGCTTGCCTCATACAGGAATGTTTATCCAATGTAGGATGGACAGAGCAAACTACTCTTATTCAGGATTTCCTTTGATAAAATAAAGTTCACATTTCATTGCAAGAAAAACTTAACATAAAATTTTTGTTGGAGTTACTGCTGTGATGCTGTAGGTTAAGAATCTGACTACAGTGGCTCCGGTCGCTGTGGAAACATGGGTTTGATCCTTGGGCAGGCACAGTGAGTTAAAGGATCTGGCATTGCTCCTCCTGTGGCAAGGTTGCAGCTGCAGCTTGGAGTCAATCCCTGACCCTGGAACTTCCATATGCCAATTTTTTTTTTTGCTCATTATGCGTAGCCTCAGATCCAAGCAGATCAGGTGTCCTTGCTGGATAGCCTGTTACAAAGCACAGGAAACAGAGATGATAATGTATTCTTAGAGCAAGCTCATCATGAGTAATACTGGGGTTTTTCTGGGTACCTTTAAATAATTTTTAAAAACATTTAGTATATTTACTAAAAAAAGAATGAACACATTTTACACACTAAATATGTACAGTTCTTTACTTATCAATAATACCTCAATAAAACCTTAAAAAATGTAGAGATTTTTGGGCTGACTTCAAGTCAGACTTGATTTTGTTGCCACTGCTTTTGTCTTGAATGTGACTGACAAAGAACCTACCTAAGGGCGTAAATGCCTATTCTGCTTTTTTTTTTTTGCCATTGCTTTCCTTGTATATTATCTTCAATCTACAGTTCCCTTGAGGGAAACTTTTGAAGTCATTTGTTCATTTAACAAGGCACATAAAAACTGCAGAAAATTTCAATAAACTGAGAATGCTGCTGCTAATCTCGAGCTATCTGGAGTACTGAGCAAAAGTAACAATATCGATGTAAATATTAAATATTAGTATAGCTTTTTGTAAAAGTAAAATTCTAATATTTTATACCTATAGTCCATTGGATTGTTTTGCACACATCCAGGGGAAGACACTTCACTTTGAAGACAGGTACTGTAATTTTTTTTTTTTTTTTCTCTTTAGGGCCACAACTGCAGCATATGGAATTTCCTGGGCTAGGGGTGGAATCAGAAGTGCAGCTGCTGGCCTACGCCATAACCACAGCAACGTGGGATCGAAGACTTGTCTGTGACCTACACCACAGCTTGCAGCAACATCTGTTCCTTAATCCAATGAGCGAGGCCAGGAATCGAACCCACATCGTCATGTATACTAGCCAAGTTAGTAACCTGCTGAGCCACAATGGGAACTCCTGGGGACAGGTACTCTAGAGTATCCTATTCTTTCGGTATATAAAGAATAGGAAAGTTCCCCAAAAAGTGTAATATTCCTATGTGCATGTTAATAGAGTGCCTGTTTTTTATCTTTCTCTCTCAAACTGTTATGACGTTTTGTCTCACAGACCTTCATACCTGATATTTTCACAATTTATGAAGTCTTTGTTTATTTTTATGGCTGCAGCTGTGACATATGGAAGTTCCTGGGCCAGGACTTGAATCAGAACTGTAGCTGGGGCCTATGCCACCGCCCTGGCACCGGTGGATCTGAGCTGCAGCTGCAGCCAATGCCACAGCTCGCGGCAAGGCCAGGGATTGAACCTGCATTGTCATGGAGACGATATCATGTCCTTAACCTGCTGAGCCACAGTGGGAACTCTCATGAAGCCTTTGTTTTTTGAGGGTGTATTGAATCTTAAGGTGCATAAGGTACTACACTAGTGCCTTAGAGTAGTGTTTCTTCAACCTTAATGTACATTGAAGTCACTTTGAGGGTTTTTTTTTTTTTTTTTTAGTGCAAATTCTGTTTTAGTATGTCTAGGGTGAGGCCTTTGGTTCTGCATTTTTCATAAGCTCCCAGGTGATGGCAATGGTGTTGATTTCTGAAGCACATCGAGTTCTATTGTGGAATGCAAAGATGTATTTAATCTAGTCTCCACCTTTAAAGGATTTATAATGTAGTCAAGGATCATCATGGACATGAATAGAGCACCCCAGATTTATGTAACTGTGATATATCTCTCCTTTTTTATTGTATTTTTAGTCTGTTCTCCTTAAGGTCACTAAATTTCACCTACACTCTTGGATAGTAGCAACCTGTGCCATGTGTTTCAAAACTCACCTGTGCTCCCTTAATACACCCTTTCTAAAATTTTGCCCTTTGATAATTAACATATTAATCTATCTTATTAAAATATGTTAATGTCTGTTGATGTCTGATCCTTTTCAGGTATTATATTGAAATTTGTACCAGGTTGTTTGACAACATAAGCCAAAAATTTCTCTGGTAAGAGAAAACATAAGGACTGTGCACTAATTGTGAGATATTCCTAGGAGGTGGCACAAATCTGCCATGTAGTTACATGATTAAGTACTTGGGAGCCATATACACAGCATAATCCCAGAAAGTAAACATCTCCTGAATGAACAGGACTGTGGGACTGATATACAAGGAGCAAAAAAAGCAAGAAAAGAGCTCTGTTAATCTCAAAATGGACTCATGAAAGGATTAATCATCAGTGATAAATGTTCATGGTCCCCAAAGAGCTGAATGTATTGTGCTATTCTGAGCAAATTCCATCTATCACTGTTGACCCATAATAGCTATCCATCTATTATGCTGACTGGTGAGGCTCTGCATCCGACGAGGTCAGCTTTATGACTTGCTTAGATCCAAATTGCCACAGTGGCTGTTTCACCATCACTATCAGCAGGCATCCTTCTCTTCATAATTGCTAACACACACACACACACACACACACACACACACACACACACACACACACACACACACACACACACACACTGCTGCTTCATTCTAAAGTGAAAAAGAGGAGTTCCCTTTGTGTCTCAGTGGTTAATGAATCCAACTAGAATCCATGAGGATGCAGGTTTGATCCCTGGCCTCGCTCAGTGGTTTAAGGATCCAGCGTTGCTCTGAGCTCTGGTGTTAGGCCAAAGACACAGCTCAGATTTGGCATTGCTACGGCTGTGGCATGTAGGCCAGCAGCTGTAGCTCCGATTGGACCCCTAGCTTGGGAACCTTCATATACCATGGGTGGCAGCCCTAAAAGTCAAAAAAATAAAAATAAAAAAATAAAATGAAAAAGAGAAATATGGTGGCATGGTCTTTCTCTTCAGATATGCTTGCCAAATTTAACCGAGCAATTAAAATATAGGCTTTCAAGTCTAATCAATTATTGAACATTGATCGAAAACCAACTTTGTAAAACTACTTTGACAGGCCCCTGGGGGGATGTGAAGATTCATAAGACCTGTTTCCCATCGTCACGTAGCTTACATTTTAGTTGTTTTGATAATACATAACCTTTAGAAAAATTCACTGTGAGCAGTTGACCAACGTTTTTTTTTTTTTTTTTTTTTACCTTTGTGTATCCCTACCTATGAAAAGTGACTGGTAAATAGTAGGTGACCCAAATGTTATTGAAGAATGGTAATTAAATGATGAAATTAAGCAGCAGTTTTGTGCAACAATGAAATACTCTCACAGGACATAGTGCAACTAACTTCATTTTTGTTTTTGTTTTTTGTCTTTTTAGGGCTGCATCTGAAGCATATGGAAGTTCCCAGGCTAGGTTTTGAATTGGAGCTGTAGTTGCTGGCCTGTGCCACAGCCACAGCAGTGCCAGATCCAAGCTGAGTGTGTGATCTATACTACCTCTCATGGCAACACCTTAACTCACTGAACAAGGCCAGGGATTGAACCTATGTCCTCATGGATACAGTTTGGCTTCGTTACTGCTGAGCCATGACAGGAAATCCATAATGCAACTAACTTTAAAATGAACTATGTATACAATGATACAGGGACAGTATTTCTCAAACTGAGTCCACAGATTTGCTTGAAGAATATTTTTATTGCAGTTGTCTGGTGTCTCAGCAGGTTAAGGATCAGGCATTGTCTCTGCTGTGGCTCGGGTCACTGTTGTGGCTCAGGTTGCTGCTGTGGCACAGGTTTAATCCCTGGCCTGGAAATTTCCGCATGGTGATGGTGAATCCAAAATTCTTTTTTTATTTGGTAGATGTATGAGATATATACACATGAGAAATTTATATCCAGATTTATGTTTTATATGTATTTCACCAACAATATAATTTAAATGATTTAAAGTAATATTAGGGATCCTCAGAAATATTATCCTTTTAATAGAATATTATTCAGTGTCATGTATGAATCTTATTTGAATTCTCTTTCCAACAAACTGAACAATAGTTTTAAAATTATAAGGGAAATTTAAATAATTACTGGATAGTTGATGATCCTAAGAAGTCATTATTTTTTACATGTGATTGTTTTCTTTCCTTTTTTTAGGGCCGCACCCGCAGCATATGGAGGTGCCCAGGCCAGGGGTCCAATCAGAGCTACAATCGCCGGCCTACGCCACAGCCACAGCAACGCAGGATCCAAGCTGCATCTGCGACCCACACCACAGCTCACAGCAACGCTGGATCGTCAGCCCACTGAGCAAAGCCAGGGATCAAACCCACAACCTCATGGTTCCTAGTCGGATTTGTTAACTGCTACTCCATGACGGGAACTCCTGATTGTTTTCTTTTTTAAAATAAATTTTATCTTTGAAAAAGCTATGAATAAGTTGATATGAAGTCCGAGATTTTCTCTGAAATAATCCAGGGGGTAAGTTGATAGTATGTGGAGATATAGAGTGTGGTAGGCAGAATAGTGGCTTCCCAAAGATGTCTATGACATAATCCCCACGAATTAAGGTAGCAAGTGGGATTAAGATTGCTAATCAATTGACCTTAAAATAAGGAGTCTATCCTGGATTAACCATTTGGGCTCAATGTAATCAAAAGAGTCATATATAGAAGAGAGAGAGGGACAGTCAGAATTAGAATGAAGCAGTGTGAGAAAGGTTTGACTGGTATTGCTAACTTGGAGAAGGGAGACATCCAAAAGCCAAGAAAGGTGGGCAGGCTCTAGAATCTGGAAATGGCAAGTAAATGGATTCTCCTCTAGTGTAATGAGGAAGGAATTCAGTCAGATTAACATCAGATTTTACCCCAGTGAGTCCCATTTTAGACTTCTTATTTCCAGAACTGTAAGATAATAAATTTGTCTTGTTTTAAGGCTGGCATAACCGTGTTACCAAATTTAGAGTGTTTCCTCCTATTACCACTTCAAATTTTTGTTTTTTTCCTCTATAATAAATTGTTCCTGAGTTTTGTCAACTGTTTTTTTCTATGTATATTGAGATGATATTTTTAAATCTCTCTCTTTTTTTTTTAAACCTTCCTTGCATTCTTAGGATAATTCCGATTAGGTCATGATATACAATCTTTTTTTATATAGTGCTGATTTTAATTTGCTTTTATTTTTTCAAAGATTTTTGTATATATGTTTGTGAGAACATTGTTTTGGCCTTATACAATGAATTGGGACACATTTGATCTTCCTCTGTTTTTCAGGAACAGTGTGTAAAGTTAATAGGTATCTTAGCATACAGTTGTTCAATATAGTTTCTGGGAGGGTACAAGTACTAGAAAGTCCTATACTGCCATCTTCCTAACACCACGCTCTTTTCACTATTGTCTTTTTAAATGCTTATTTATATTTTATATTTTAGTTGTTAAGGATTTACATTATGTATAACTTGTCCCAGTCTACCATGAATTAATACATAACTTACACTAAGTTATGTGTAATGTCAGAATCATATAACCCTATATTTCTGCTTATCTCACCCATTTTTTGTATCATTATTGTCACATACTTTAAACCTACATATATTATAACTTCCCAAATACAGTATTATAGTATTTGTATTAAATAAGCTATTGTCTTTTTAAAAAGAGCATTTCCAGTGGGCCTCATTTTTCCACCTTTAGAACTAAGTTTCTATCTGATGTCATTGCCCTTTGGTCTGAAAATGTTTCTTTAGCGTTTATTATAGGACAGTTCTGCTTGTAATGATCTCTCCTAGTTTTGTTTTTTGCTATTTAAAAATTAAAAAAAAATTTTTTTTTTTTGTCTTTTTAGGGCCACACCTGCGGCATATGGAAGTTCCCAGGCTAGGGGTTGAATCAGAGCTGTAGCCACCTGCCTACACCACAGGCACAGCAATGCCATATCCTTAACACAGTGAGTGGGGCCAGGGATCGAACCCTCATCATCATGAACACTAGTTGGGTTTGTAACTGCTTAGTCACAATGTGAATTCTGTTTTTTGCTATTGTTAACTCTCAAAATATATGCTGAGCATAAAATACGAGCAAGGCACTAAGTAATTGTCTAATGTATTTTTCATAAAGGAAATCACTATTTTGCTACTGTTTTGAAATTCTGTGTTCAAATACTTTGCTTTTAGTATAGACTGAAAAATAGATACCAGCAAGTCAGGATCAACTGAAACTATTAAAAAGCCACTAAGAAACTGAAATTCAAGTACTTTCATGGAAAAGAATGGTGATTCATTAGAAGAAGTATAACAAAAAAGTGCTTTAAGCTATTAATGTCATCACTATATATTTACACTTTATGATTTAGATTTATAGTGACTGTTTTAACAAAACTATTTATAGAAGGAAGCAGTAAATAGCTACTGGTTTAAGGCCAGAGTGACAGGTGATTGGTTCAGTATTTTTACAATTTTAAAATTTCTCAAACAGGAGTTCTCACTGTGGCTTAGTAGGTTCAGAACTTGACATAGTCTCCATGAGGTTACAGCTTCGATCCCTGGCCTCACTCGGTGGGTTAAGGAGCTAGCATTGCAGTGAGCTGCAGTGTATGTTGCAGATGCAGTTTGAATCTGGTGTTGTATGGCGGTGGCGTAGGCCTGCATCAGTAGCTCCAATTTGATCCCTAGCCCAGGAGCTTCCATATACCATCTGTGCAGCCAGTGAAAGAAAAAAAAATTCTCAGGCAAGTTCATGTAAATAAGAGTTAAACAGAAGTTCAAATTGTGTGTATGCATGTGTGTGTGTGTGTGTGTGTGTGCGCGCACAAGAAAGGAGAGTGGGAGAGTCTGCTCCTCAAATATGAATGGATCAAAAAATATCCCCATGGCACCTTATTTCTAGGTTAAGAAAGTAGCATTGTTTTTAATAAATATTTTTACAAATATTTGGTTTTTGTCCCCTCCTGGTCACTGTAGACAATGAACAAGTATATAAGAATAATAGCAATTACTATCAATCTTTTTGACCTAATTAGTTCTTTATTAGGCATAAAGCTCAATCTGATACTATTTGTTATTTTATTTTGTCAGATATTCCAGTTTGAGGTGAAATGCAAAAGATGTATGATGCAAAATTTTATAATACATCATCCCGAGAATACTGGTTGCTCTTAACAAAAGTGTTAGGAATGAGAAGTGATCAGCCTAAAATTATGGCTATTGAAATTATAACCTACATTTATCAGCATCCAGTAATTATAGACACATGTTTATTCATTTATTTAAAACAAAGTCTGTATTTTTAGAAGTTTCTTTGAGGGAGTTCCCATCGTGGCTCTGTGGAAATGAATCTGCCTAATAACTATGAGGATGCAGGTTCAATCCCTAGTCTTGCTCAGTGGGTTAAGAATCCGGAATTGCCCTGAGCTGTGGTGTAGTTCACAGATGTGGCTCCGAGCTGGTGTTGCGGTGGTTGTGGGGTAGGCCGGAGGCTACAGCTCTGATTTGACCCCTAGTCTGGGAGCCTCCATATGCCACGGGTGTGGTCCTAAAAGCCAAAAAAAAAAATAAAAAGATCTTTGAAATTTCTTTACTCTTCACTTTTATGATTTATCCATTCTATTACGTTTACAGTAAATATGTTGAAATTCTAATTTAATAGGTATAAAGCTGATTCTGAGTATTCAGATGGATGTGCCCTCTGACATGGGGATAAATTATGCTACCTAGTGACTGAAAATGGAAATAACCCAGAAAGTGATTTTGATATGAGACCTCTTTTTTCCAGAGGTTATTTCAGACCCAGATTTTGGGGAAGAGTCAAAATAGTTCCTACTGAGTAAATTCTACAGTGTACAGGCAGATCAGTTGTTAGCAGGAACTTCTGAAAAATCATATCATGTTTACCAATCAGTATATATTTAATGAGCATTTCCTTTTTGCATGACACCATTGCAAATACTGTGAGAAATATAAAAAAATATCTGTAAGACAAATAGAGGATCTGCAGTCATGCTGGAGAAACAATATAATTGTTAAGAACAATTAAATGCCAGATTTTGTAGTGATATACAAATATAGGTTTAATAGAGACTTTTGTGGATTGTAATAATTAATAAAATTTTACAAAGGAAATGGGGAATCAGCTAGATGCTTATTACTCTTGGTTCTGTTCTGAGTGGTATGACTATAAAGCACAACGAACAGCTGGACAACCAGATTTGTTGGTAGAAATGACTTATAATGATCTAAGTAGGGTCAGTTTAATCCTTCCAGGTATAGATAGACCAACCAAATTACAAGATAAATTTAAAGATCTAATTTCTGTCTTATTGAGATAAAAGAGAAGAGGTGTTCAACACATTAAATTCTGGACTGTGCTCAGCTACTATATTAGTTTTCTTTTGCTGCATAACAAATTACCACAAATATAGCAGCTTAAAATGCACATACTTATTAACTCATAGTTTCTCTGGGTCAAGAAACTGGGTCCTTTGCTTAGGATTTCAGAAGGTCACAATCAGGATGTTGACCAGGCTGCATCTGGAGGTCCAAGTGGGGGATTATCTGCTTCCAAACTCATTTACGCTATTGGTAAAATTCTGATCCTTTGGCTTTAATGCTGAGGACCTCGGATTTTTATTGGTTGTTGGGTGAAGGCTACCTTTTGATCCTAGAGGACACTCATAATTTCCTACTACATGAACCTTTTCACGAGCAGTGGCACTTTGCTTTTTTACGAGCAGCAGGTCTTGGACTTGGTCTACTAAGAGTCATATGTATGATCTTAGGTGATATATTCATCTGTCCTTCTCTCTGTCTCTGTGTGTCTCTCTCTCTATATATGCCATGCATCTCCTAAGATATAGATAGATGATAATTAGCTAGCTAGATAGGGTAACCTAGTTATGGGATTGATATCCTATGACCTTTGGCATATTCTTTTTTTTTTTTTTTTTTGGTTTCACCTGCGCCATGTGGAAATTTCCAGGCCAGGGACTGAACCCATACCACAGCAGTGACCAGAGCTACAGCAGTGATAATGCCAGATCCTTAACATGCTAGGCCACCAAGGAACTCTGTCATATTCTATCAGTTAACACTAAGTCACAGGTTCTACTTGCATTCAAGGAGAGGAGAATAAACTCATTAGGTGTCACCTTGGAGTGTGTCTACCTATCAAATATTAGTATGTTTATACTATATTTTATTGTACTAATATTTTTTTCTTTTTTCTTAGGGCTGCACTCACAGCAGATGGAGGTTCCCAGGCTAAGGGTCAAATCAGAGCTACAGCTACTGGCCTATGCCACAGCCACAGCAACACCAGATCTGAGCTGAGTCTGTGACCTACCCCGCAGCTCACTGCAGTGCTGGATCCTTAACCCACTGAGTGAAGCCAGGGATAGAACCCTCAACCTCATGACTACTATTCAGATTCATTTCGACTGAGCCATAATGGGAACTCCTATTGTACTAATTAACAACTCAGCACTTTAGTTGCCAACCTTAAATAATTTCTTTCTTTTCACCAAATCTCAGTGCTGGGAGACAGTTTTCTACATGTCTCTCATATTTCTGTACATCTGAGCAAGGGACATTAACTTCTTTGTTCTGTTTGCACTGATGTTTGTATAGCTGAAGTCTCCCTTCAGGGGAGGTGACAGATTTGTTTCCCGACCAGGGTGGTAAAGACAATTTTTCCTTCCTGGAAAACATTAGGCAGGTTTGCTTAGCATCCTCCTTATAAAATTGAAGGTTTCCTAAACTCAAAATTCCTCAGCCGTGACACAAATCCGCTGCATGTCCAGTATCTGCCTGAGTTTATATCCTTATCACCCCCATGGGACTTGGGGAGCAATGGGAATCAATTTGAACATGAAACTCACGTTGCCTTCTGTGCCCTGGACACTAAAGTCCTTTGTCTCTGACCTGGAGATCTCATGTCATCTGCTAGTGTATATGAAACTGTGAGTAGGCTAAGCAGGGCAACATCTCAGACCCTTTGCAATTTTTTTTTTTTTTTTGTCTTTTTGCCTTTATGTAGAGCCGTACCCGCGGCATATGGAGATTCCCAGGCTAGGGGTCTAACAGGAGCTGTAGCTGCTGGCCTTCGCCACAGCCACAGCAACGTGGGATCTGAGCTGCGTCTGCAGCTCACGGCAAAGCTGGATCCTTAACCCACTGAGCAAGGCCAGGGATCGAACCTGCAACCTCATGGTTCTTAGTCGGATTCGTTAACCACTGAGCCACGAAGGGAACTCCCCCTTTGCAATTCTTGACACTCAATTTTCCTCTATGTAATTTAGGAGACTAGAGTGAGATTATTTCCAACATTCCTTTCATGTTTCATCATTGATATTCTAACCCTCTAACTGGCTCTGTCATTTTCATCATTGGCATAGAAGAACTCAACCTTTTTTTTTGGCTTTTTAGGGGCACACCCGAGGCATATGGAAGTTCCCAGGCTAGGGGTCAAATCAGAGCTACAGCTGCCAGCCTATACCACAGCCACAGCAACACAGGATCCGAGCCTTGTTTGTGACCTACTCCACAGCTCCAGCAACACTGGATCCTTAACCCACTGAGTGAGTCCAGGAATCGAACTCATATCCTCATGGATCCTAGTTCGGTTCATTACCACTGAGCCACGATGGGAACTCCTCAACCATTTTTGTACTTAACTTCTTTAAGGATGTTTAAAAACTCCACAATAATCTGGAGATAGTAATGATTGTTTAAAACTACCTTTTGCTGGAGTTCCTGTTGTGGTACAGTGGAAAGGAATCCAGCTAGGAACCATGAGGTTGCAGGTTCGATCCCTGGCTTCTCTCAGTGGGTTAAGGATCCAGTGTTGCTGTGAGCTGTGGTATAGGTTGCAGACATGACTTGGATCTGGTGTTGCTATGGCTGTGGCGAAGGCTGGCAGCTACAGCTCCAATTAGACCCCTAGCCTGGGAAACTTCGTATGTCGTAGATGTGGCCCTAAAAAAGACAAAAAACAAAAAAACCAAAAAACACTACCTTTTGCAAGTAAGAAAACTAAACATTTTAATTTGCTGGTACATTTTAATTTGTAGGCATTTGCCCTTTTGGAAACAAACCTATTAGGATACTAGTTTGACTGGAAGTTGGGTGCTCATCGCTTAGCTCATGTTTTGTTATAGCTTTTTGGTTTATGGCAACTTACAAAATTCCATTCTTTTTTTTTTTTTCCTTGGTTGTGCCTATGGGATGTGGAAGTTCCCTGGCCAGGGATGGAACCCATGCCAGAACAGTGACCCAAGCTACTGGGCTGACAATGCTGGATCCTTAACCTGCTGTGCCACAAGACAACTCCCAAAATTCCATTCTTTGCATTTCTTTAAGTTATATTTAATTATCAGCCTGAAATATTTCACATCCTGTGTTTTATTCAATCTTTTCCTTTTTCACCTTTTCAAACATTGTATGTTGCTGTTAATTAGCATTTCTTAATTGATTTTTTTTTACTGTGAAAAATGAAGTGTTTTGACAGGGGGTAGAATTTCACTGAACCATAGAAAAGGATTGGAGCCTGAGAGGGCATCCTGAAACAAACTCGTACAGGCAGCAAAGTGCACAGCTGTTGACAAGCAGGTTTTTCACAAAATTAGCAAAGGACCAACAGCTGTAGGTGAGACTAGCCTGATTTTGCTATTTTCTTCAGCTATAGTTTAAAGTAATCAACTTAAAAGTTAAGTTTTACTACATATGCAAAATTTTTAGAAACTTCAGAAATAGCTAATACAGGAGTTCCCATTGTGGCTCAGTGGGTTAAGGACCCAACATTGTCTCTGTGAGGATGCTGGTTCAATTCCTGGCTCTGCTCAGTGGGTTAAGAGCCTGGCATTGCTGTAAGCTGTGGCGTAGGCTTCAGATGTGGCTTTGATCTGGCCTTGCCATGGTTGTGGTGTAGGCCCCAGCTGCAGCTCTTATTTGACCCCTGGCCTGGGAACTTTCATATGCCATGGGTGTAGCCATTAAAAAGAAAAGCAAACAAAAAGAAATAGCTAATACACATTTTTCATAGAAAATTATATTTAGCCTAATATTTTACCTTTTTTTTTTCTTTAAGAGCTGCACCTGCGATATATGGAAGTTCCTAGGCTAGTGGTCGAATCAGCTGCAACTGCCAGCCTACACCACAGCCACAGCAATGCAGTGAGCTGCATCTGTGACCTACACTATAGCTCATGGCAACACTGGATCCCTAACCCACTGAGCAAGGCCAGGGATCCAGCCCGAGTCCTCATGGCTTCTAGTCAGGTTTGTTGCCTCTAGCCATGAAGGGAACCCCTGGCCTAATATTTTAAAACAAAAACCCAACATAAATAAAAAAAAATCTACCATTCTAAAGTCAGAGTTTGTTCCACACATGAGCATCCTATAAGTGTGTGAGCATGTATGTGCATATATGTATGGATTTTGTGTTTGTGTGTAGTTCAAACTGAAGTGATGATGTGCTTTATCCCTACCCAACAGATCAGGTTTTGGGCAAAATGGTATTTCATTGGAGTCATCCTTTCTTCTCCCCTCTCAGCCTCTAATGATGATATGATAACCATGATGAAGATAAAATGACAGCAAGAGCTACAATAACAGCTCACATTTGTCGAAGTCTTTAATGTGTATCAGGCATTATTCTCTCTGTTTCACTAGTGTTTCATTTAATGCTTAAAATGGATTTTGGATTGGGTATTACTCTTAAGCAAATTTTCATGAAACTGTAGCAAAAACAGTTTATATATCTTTTCCAAATTAAAATAATTTTAAGTAGTGTAAGAATTTTATCTAAGGATAAATTCTCAGCAGACTGAGTAGTTTTCATTTCATTTCTTTTCTTTTTTTCAGTTAGGAGCCACAAAGAAGACAGGAAAACAAAACAAAATTGAAGGTCGAATTAGTAAAAATGAACCTAATTTAGATACTGAGAAATCTGTTAAATGTTCCATTTGTCATTACCTTGTAACAATAAGCAAAATAAGAAAAAATTACCAAAGAAAGTTAGATAAGGTTGAACAGAGAGTGACAGAGACCATGGGCTAGATTCTTCCCTCTTTCCTATATCTCAGGCTCTCTGGCTCTGTCAGTTCTGAATCTGTCAGATCAATTTCATCAGCAGTCAACGTGCCACAGTTCCTTTCCTAATTTAAAGCCCTCTCTGAACTGCATGTTTCTCTCTTAATACCACGCCGTTTCTCTGTTCCCCTTGCCAGCAAAAAACCCAAAGAGCTGCCAATGCTTACTACGCTTCCTTGATTTCTCCTTCCACCTCACTCCAGTCAGGTTTTCTGCACAATATTCCCCAGAAACTGCCTTTGCCAGAGTCATCAGTGATGTCTTTGTTGTCATCTTCAGTAGATATTTCTGGTTCTTATCTTACTATACCCCACAACATAATTTAACAAGGTTGATTGTCATTTTCTTCACAAAACACTCATCCTTTTCTTTGTAACATTATCCTTGACTGATTGGCCTCCTTTATCACTGGTCTCTGTTTATTCTCCTGGCCTCTCCTGGATGAGCAAACTCAAATTGTTTGTTCTCTTCATCTTTTTTTTTTCTTTTTGTCTTTTTATGACCACACCCACAGCATATGGAGGTTCCCAGGCTAGGGGTCGAATCAGAGCTGTAACTGCTGGCCTATACCAAGAAATAGCAATGAAGACAAAAAAAAAAAGAAAAAAGAAAAAAGAAACAGCAATGCTGGGTTCTTAACACACTGAGCAGGGCCAGGGATCAAACCTGCTCCTCATGGATGCTAGTCAGATTCGTTTTGGCTGAGCCATGACAGGAACTCCTGTTCTCTTCATCTTCGTGCCTGTCTCAGTGTCTAGCTTATGAGAATATTTGCTGGATGTGTAAATGAAGAAGTGAATGGAGAGACAAATGAATACATTAATAAATGAAATTTTGGGAGTTCCTGTTGCAACTCAGCAGATTTTTTTTTTTTTTTTTTGCTTTTTAGGGCCTCATCTGCGGCATATGGAGGTTCCCAGGCTAGGGTGAATCAGAGTTACAGCAGCCAGTTACAGCCACAGCCACAGCCACAGCCACGTAGAATCCGAGCCGTGCCTATGACCTACACTGTAGCTCACGGCAATGCCAGATCCTTAACCCACTGAGTGAGGCTGGGGATTGAACCTGCAACCTCATGGTTCCTAGTCGGGTTCGTTTCCGTGACTCGGTGGATTTTGAACCCTGGCAAGTATCTATGAGGATGTGGGTTCAATCTCTCACCTCCCTCGGTGGGTTAAGGATACAGCATTGATGCAAGCTTTGGCATAGGTTTCAGACATGGCTTGGATCTGACGTTGCTGTGGCTGTGGTGTAGGCTGGCAGTTGTACCTCTGATTCAACCCATAGCCTGGGAACTTCCATAAGCCTCAGGTGTGGCCCTAAAAAGAAAAAATGAAAAAATTAAAAAAAGTAAGTGAGGTGTTGTGGAAGTACATAGGTAGTGAAGCTTAATTTTGACTGTGGCATTTGAAAAAGTTGTTCTGAAGAAGGTGAAAATTGACCTGTCTGGAGAGAGATGTTAAGACTTGTCTAGTGAACAAATAAAGTGTTTAGTTCCAGAAATGAGTATTTCTACAAAATTAACTAGTAGTGTACCATTCCTTAGGAAGCTGTGGAAGAATGTTTTATTCCAAAAGGAGAAAAGAAGCTAAGAAAGAAAAATATGAGATCTAGGAGGTCAATACAAGGGAAGGGAAAATTTTCGGAAATCCCTTGGAAGGTGAATAAGGGAGATGCCGTGATAATGGCTGGGCAGCAGGCCCAGAGATGAATGGTCCAGAATGCATCAGCAGGACAGAGTTCTCCAAGAAGGTGAATCTGATGGAATGCACTTCTGCCAAATAATGAATCTGATAGGTACATAGAAATTCAGGTTAATTAAAAAGAGATAGTCATTAAATACAAGTAAAATTGAAAGTTATAAAAAAGAAGACCATCATGGCTCGTGTGTGGACGGTGTTTACGCAGCTGTAATGATGTAAATATTATTTATTTAATTAAAGTTATATTTTACCCCTACTGGCAGGATTAAAGAAAGGGAAAAAAGGCTGTGCTTTGGGGAGGTATAAACATGAAAGGGAGCCAAATTCATAGTCTACATAGGGAATTCACTAGAAATGGCAAAAACTTAAAAATTATTAAGTAGCATTATAAATATGTTATTAATGATAAAGAATTAAATGCTAAAAGAAGAGACCAAAATAGTTTGAAGTGGTTGCCCCTATAAAAGATACTGGAGGGATTAGGTGATTAATTTTTATATTAAACCATAAAGAAGTATTTGGCAATAGAATATACATTAAAAAGAATAAGATTAGGCAGAAGAGAGGTTAGGAAATGTCATTAAAATGAACACTTCAGGAGTTCCCGTCATGGCTCAGTGGTTAATGAATCTGACTAGATACCATGAGGTTGCAGATTCGATCCCGGGCCTCGCTCAGTGGGTTAAGGATCCGGTATTAATGTGAGCTGTGGTGTAGGTTGCAGACACGGCTCGGATCTCACGTTGCTGTGGCTGTGGCATCGGCTGGCAGCTGTAGCTCTGATTAGACCCCTAGCCTGGGAACTTCCACATGCCGCAAGTGCTGCCCTAGAAAAGGCAAAAAGACCAAAAAAAAAAAAAAAAAACAACAAAGAACACTTCAGTCCTCAACACCGCTTTCCCTGTGTTTGATGCCAAAACTCTTGCTTCAATGTGGGAAAGTTTTTAAAAGAATTGGTAGAAATGTTGAGGGCTTTGTACTTAATTAATCTATATAAAAATAAGTGTCTGACAATTGATATACTATCAGTGGGTGATGATATGACCATAGGTGGACCTAACTGGAAGAATAGGTTACCTGGGCCATAAGAAAATGCAGTAAGTAAATGTCACAATATAGCTTTCAGGTCTATTTGCAATTTTGTCTTGGTGGTTAAACTCAGAGACCACATCCTTTTTTGGGGGGTGGGGGGCACTGCCTGTGGCATATGGAAGTTCCCAGGCCAGGGATCAAACCCATGCCACAGTAGCGATCCAAGCCACTACAGTGATAACGCTGGATTCTTAACCCGCTGCACCATAGGAGAACTCCAGAGACTGCATTCTTAATATAATCTTGTTCATAATAAACGTGTTGTGGGTTACAGTTAAACTTGTTGTAGAAAAATGTGTTGTCTTTTACTAAAAGCCCTTTGATAAAAATTATTCTTTCTCTGAAGAACTCTGTAATTTCATAGGTTTTATCTAATAGAGTTTATTCTTAATAAGGAAAAAGTCAAGCAGTGAAGGTGACCTATTAAATAAAGTTATAATATACATAGAAAACTGTGTCTGATGCTATTATAGAAGTCTCTCACAGGATGATAGTAACACAGACCCAAGACTATAAGCCCACAGACTGAGATTCAAGCAACTGCCCATAGATTAAGGTCTGAGAACGTTGGTGTAAAAAATCCCTTCTGTTAAAAATGAAAGAGTGATATCAGATAATTTGTGCTTGACCAGAAGATAGTTTTCCTATAGCCTATTTATGTCTGTGGGGTTTAGCTGTGGAGGTAAAATAAATTTGGATAGAGAAATTTATTCTGTGAAGTAAAGAATCTTGTCTGGTTGACTTTGTGCTGAAATGAGACCTGATATGGACTAGGCATCCATTTCCAAAATGGTTCTATTTCTTTGTTACATCCTAGGAGCCTTCTAGTTGTTCCCTAAATTGCTTTAGAACATGATTTTTTGAAGAAAAACTCTTGCTTTCCAGCCAGTCTTGTTAATCCTTTCTTTTTCTTTTTCTTTTTTTTCTTCTGGCTACACCCACGACATGTGGATGTTCCCAGGCCAGGGACTGAATCTGTGCCACAGCAGTGACCTGAATTGCTACAGTGACAACACTGGATCCTTAAACTGTTGGGCCACAAAAGAACTCCTGTTAATCCTTTCGTGAGGAAGAAAAAGAGCAACAGAAGTTGTAGTAGGTTGAATTATGACCTCCCAAAAGATATGTCTACTTGGGACCTGTGAATGTGATCTTGTTTAGATAAAGGGTCTTTGGTGTTGTAACTAAGTTAAGGATCTCAAGATGAGATCATCCTGGATTCTACTGGGCCCTAAATTCAATGACTAGTGTCCTTAGAAGAGAAGGGGAGGAGACACATAGGGAAGAAGGTCATGTGAGGATGGAGGCAGAGATTGGAGCAATGTACATACAAACCAAGAAACAGGATTACCAGCAGCTGCCAGAAGCTAGAAAAGAGTCATGGGACAGTTTCACTCAAGTGCCTCCAGAAGGAATGAACCCTATTGAGACATTGATTTCAGACTTCTGCCCTCCAGAATTAAAAAAAAAAAAAAGTTTCCAGTGTTTTAAGGTTTTCAGTCTGTGGCGATTTCTTATGGTAGCCACAGGAAAAGGATGCACAGCTGTTCCAGTCTGACTGTTTCCAGGAGAGCCTTCACCCAGCTGGGTTCATGCTCTCCCTGCCCCATGTCCAGTTCTCTTTAGAAGAGAGTATAGTCAGCCAACAGACACCACTTCTCTAAATATTTATGTGCAGCTAAAATGCTTTGTATTTTATTTTTGGGTTTTGTTTTGTTTTTTGTCTTTTGAGGGTTGCACCTGTGGCATATGGCAGTTCCCACGCTTGGGGCTGAATGGGAGTTGCAGCTGCCAGCCTACACCACAGCAACTCGGGATCTGAAATGTGGCTGTGACCTACACCATAGCTCACGGCAGCACCAGATCTTTAACCCACTGAGTGAGGCCAGGGTTGGAACCTGCGTCCTCACGGATGCTAATCAGGTTTGTTAACTGCTGAGCCATGATGAGAATGCCCTGCTTTGTATCAAACTTTTCTTCCAGTTTGACAAAGATTATTGATTTAACAAAGTCTGATTGCTTCATCCAAGAAAAAAGCCAGATCTCAGGGAAGTTGCAGCTAAGGCACTGGGTATCTAAAGTCAAAGGACGATCAGTATTGCCATTCAACTGATATTTATCATGAATCTAAAATGGACCAGGCTCCAAGAGGTTGAGGCATAGTAGTCCCTGCCTTTAGTGGTGGTCGGTTATTAGAAAGGAGGGAAGAAAGGAAATTGAGGTGATCAAAGCCAAATAAGGTTCTGTAGGAAAGATCTTTTCTGATGGAGGCCATTGCAGGGCTGCTTTGTAAAAGTTTTTGTGTTTGTTTTTTTGTTTTTGGTTTTCTTAACACATCAGCTGGTTCTTTAAGAGCCAGGTCAATCACCTTTTCCATTGGGAAGCTGTCTCTGACCACCTGGTGCTGGTTGACCAGTCTTCTGTAACCCGAGACTTTGAGATTTCACTGTTTTAGCAATTAGCACGTTTAATCATGAGGATTTATTTGCACATCTTACTTCCCCCCCGTAGAATTTGTCTAAATTTTGAGTGTATGTATGTGTTTTTTTTTTTTTTTTTGTCTTGTCTTTTTGCCTTTTTAGGGCCACACCTGCAACATGTGGAGGTTCCCAGGCTAGGGGTCTAATCGGAGCTACAGCTGCTGGCCTACACCATAGCCACAGCAACGTGGGATCCTAGCTGTGTCTTCAGCCTACACTACAGCTCACGGCAACGCCGGATTCTTAACCCACTGAGCGAGGTCAGGGATCAAACCCTCAACCTCATGGTACCTAGTCGGATTCATTAACCACTGAGCCATGACGGGAACTCCTCAAGGGAAGTTTCTTAACCTCCCTATGCCTCAGTCTTACCACTGTAAATGGAAGAATTAAAAATGTTAATGCTATTTTTATTTTTATTTTTTTGTCTTTTCTAGGGCCGCACCTGTGGCATATGGAGGTTCCCAGGCTAGGGGTTCAATCGGATCTGTAGCACTTGGCCTGCGCCAGAGCCACAGCAACGTGGGATCCGAGCCGCGTCTGTGACCTACACCACAGCTCAAGGCAGCGCCGAATCCTTAACCCACTGAGTGAGGCCAGGGATCGAACCCACAACCTCATGGTTCCTAGTCGGATTCGTTAACCACTGAGCCATGATAGGAACTCCTATTGATGTTATTATGTTGTTATAATTATAACACTTGGAAAAAATGGCACACCAAAAGTGTCATATAGCCTTATAAATTTAGTTGTCACTGTCAGAGAAGTGGACATGGTTGTTTTATAGATGTCCTGTACTCCTCTAAGTCTCAGTTACCTTGGAAAAGCTAAAGCTTTCTCCTGTATTCCCTCTGGTTAGGCGCCATTTTCTGCCTCAGGATATGCTCAGGGTTCACTAGAATGGAGTGTTCCTTACAGCTCTCTAGAGATACATTTAGGGAAATGTATGTGGGAAATGGAAAATGGGAGTCCTGTCAGTAGTTGAAGCCAACGTTGAATAAGTGCAAGCACACAATTCTTGTCCTCAAAGCTGGAGCCATAAGATTTAGTCATCTGTATCATATAGGAGTGTTTTCAGTTGTAAATATCAGAACATACAGTGGATTGGTCAGTCATCATCTTTTGTTATCTTATGTAATCAGCAATCTGGAGGTTGGTAGTTTCCAGTTAAAGGAAAGAAGCAGGAAAGCAGGTATCTGGAAGTTCACACCAGAAATCAACAGAACTGTGAGAAATTAAATTTTAGCCACCTAATCTATGGATTTTATTATGGCAGCCCAAGCTGACTATTACAGGAGGAAATTTTTCCTAGAAACCTCCTAGTAAATCTTACTTTAAACTGAATTGCTGGAAAAATGTCACATGGCTACAGCTAGCTTCATGGAAAGCTGGGAAAGTATATGACAAAATACAGTGAAACCAGCACAATTGGCTTCTCTCAGTCACAACAGATCATGTGTGACTGGATGCATCCTCATTCCTAACAAAAAGATGTTCAGTTAACGGGGGAGGAGGGCAATAGCTGTCAGATGGGCAAATGGCCTTTCTGCCATAAAGCCTGGAACAATTAGAGAACCGTACAGAAAAATTATATCCAAGTAGATATTCAACTGATAAAAATTGGGAGTACCCTTTAAGTATCTTAAGAATTAGCAAGGCAAACATCATTGTGGAATTACTGAGAAGACACATGGAGCAGATAAGACTTGTGTGCTAGAGCATATTGCCCAGCCTCAAAGCTACATGTGAATTCAAAACATGTGCATCTGTTTTATTGTGCATTCTTGGTGGATGCTGCATCCATATACTCAGTAGAATGAGCCAATCCCAAGGTCATCCTTGGCCTCACCCTCATATCCCACATCCAGTCAGTCATCAAATTATGATGATTCTACTTCAGTATATTTGTATACATCTAAACATTCCCCAAACACATTGGGAACCATATACCCCCCACCTAGATTGAACAGTTTTTGATATTTTGCCATATGCTTTTACTTCCTGTCCATTTGAAAATAAGATATAGACATCATTATTCTTCACTCCTGAAAACTTCAGCATGCCTCTCCTAAAATAAGGATTTTTTTTTTTTTTTATTGGCTGCGCCTGTGACATACGGAAGTTCCTGGGCCAGGGATTGAACTGGTTCCACCACAACTCCCAAGCCACAGCAATGACAATGCTGGATCCTTAACCCACTGAGCCACCAGGGAACTCCAATAAGGATGTTTTCTTACACTATCCCAATACAATACTCAAAACTAGATTCCATTATAAATTTTAATCTGTTATCACATTGCACAATTATTTACAAAGTGACTTTATTCCAAATTAGAACCCACTCAAATTCTATGCATTAGTTTGCTTTTATATCTCTTTTATCTCTTTTAATCAGAGAATATAGTGCCCTCTTATTTTTTTTTGATATGGATTTTTCTTGAGGAGACTAAAACAGTTGTCTGGTAAAATGGCCTCATATCCTATATTTAACTAACTGCTTACTTGTGCTATCATCTATTAATGTGATCCTCTTCGTGAATTTCCTATAAGCTTGAAGTTGGTTTTAAAGGCTCCATCTGATTTTGCATAAATATTCTGGGCAAGAATAGTTCATAGGTGATACTGAGGCTGTTATAGCTCCTCAGTCTGAGGAGGAGGTTAGTAATTCTAGGTTTAATCATTTTATTAACATGATTATGGTAAGGAGCTCCTGCCATGGCACAGTGGGTTATTAATCTGACTGCAGCA
Organism: Catagonus wagneri; assembly: GCA_004024745.2. NCBI lineage: Eukaryota > Metazoa > Chordata > Mammalia > Artiodactyla > Tayassuidae > Catagonus > Catagonus wagneri. The sequence continues at coordinate 1,643,876 of PVHT021183695.1, forward strand.
GCTTGAGTTGCTGCAGAGGTTCGAATTAGATCACTAGCCTGAAGTGGGTTAAAAGATCCAGTATTGCCACAGCTGTGGCTAGCATTCAGTCCCTGGCCTGGGAACTTCCATATGCCGTGGGTATGGCCATAAAAAATAAACAAATAAAAATTAAAAAATGGTCATGGTAGGATCTCTCCATCATAAAGGTGAATTTTCCATTTGCAATGAGCAAATAATCTGCAGAATACTATGCAAGTTACCAAAACAATTCACCTGAAGATTTTAGCATCTATTAATATTATTTACTGTATCCATTATTTTATGTTGTGATAAATGATGAGGACTTTCTATTTTTATCATTTTAATATATTTACTAGCTGATATTTTTCTCTAAGAAGGGTTTTTCTTGCTTCTGAAACATCAGGGTAGTTATTTAACTCTTTCTATTTAACTACCAATTTTCAAAATAAGAGATTGGTCTAATAATTATTCCCAGTGGTGGTAAATTAAATGAGGTTTTCTTTCCTTTCTCTTGTTTTCTTTCTACAATTAATTTTATCTGTTATTATTTATAATAATTATAGTTTGAAAATTTCCCAAATTTAAACTTTTGCACGTCTCAAGTTTTATACTTTTGATGTGACCCCACTGATATTTGGATCCTCCTTTACTTCTGGCATAAGATATCTCGGATTGACTTTATATGCTTCCTGCTGCAGGCTTGAAGCATGTCAGTCTTCGAGAAGACCAGGTTCCTCTTAGGAGGAATAATATGTAGAAACTAATATTTGGACATTAGTTGTATTAGTTGTTCCCAATATATCCTGGCTTCTTGGAATTTTCACATGTGAATGAATATGTATGTGTGTGTACATATATATGTAATGAATATATATATTTAAAAATATATATTTTTTTCATAGTTCAAGTCCGTTATTACTTAATACATGATCAGTTTTTTAGAACACTAAAATTGATTGTTACATACCTTAATTAAAAGTATAGCTTAAAAATATTTAATATCACCTATAAGACTTTTTTAAAGTTAAGAATGGAAAAAGTGTATACTAAACAGTCCAATTAATTTTAAATATCATTGTATCCTACAAAGTCAATCTTTACTTACTTCAGAATCTTCTGTTAAATATTCAATATTTTTGTTGATAATGGAAGAAGGAATAGAAATCCCAATTACCTTTTAAACTCCAGATATGTTTAAGATAGCCCTTGGAGTTGCTGTACAATTCTTCAAGATTATTCATTACTTCTTCAGCAAGATGCGTCTTTCTATAATATGGGTTTAAGAGACAGATGATATTGAGAGGAGGCCTGGTGCTAAGATGTTTTGGATTTCCTGGAGCTCCTGACCAATTTAGTGGTTTCATCAAGTTTCCTTTAGAACACTTAAGCAACTTCAGTCAAAATTTTCACCTGGAGTTCTAAACCTCTCTGCACATGAGGCCTGCCCTGATTATTTGAGTCAAAACAAACTAGATTGAATTCTACAAACTCCATATTTGTTCCTATGTCAAGTGTTATTCTGGCTTCATCTTTAGGTGATGGTGTCTCCAAGTCCTGGAAAATACTAAAATACCTCTTGTCAGAATATGTACTCAGTTTTCTGTCTAGCATATCAATCTTGGCATGTGGCCAAAAATCATGGATACTGAAATCACTTGGAAGATGTCTCCCCCATAAATAGGTTTCATCAAAATGACTCTTGCCAATATTTGCAAATATGATGTCATAGTGTGCTCCGAGAAACTGAATGTGTCATTGGAGTATCACTTCATTCCTTTCATCTGCTTGCAAGTTACTCACTCTAGACTGAAACTTTCAGTTATCATTCCCAGTCTTACAGAGCAGTAGCCCGGTTCCTCTACCACAGGATTCATAAAATGAAAAGTCCCATTGTCTTTGTCCCATCTGGCTCTTTTCCTTCAAACTCTGTTAGGAAGATTTCTGGTCAGTTTTCATTCAGATTCTTTAGCAGCGTATTCAGTCTACTGCTTTTTTCTAAATTATTGCTTATAAATTTACGTTCAACCATATCTTTGTCCCTTTTTGTTTGAATCTTTTTACAGCTACATCTGTAGCATATGGAGATTCCTGGGTCAGAGGTCTAATGGAGCTGCAAATGCAGGGCTGTGCCACAGCCACAGCAACACCAGATCCACACATCTGCAACCTTAGCCACATCTTGCAGCAAAGCTGGATCCTTAACCCACTGAGCGAGGCCAAGGATCAAACCTGCATCCTCAGAAAGACAATGTTGGGTCCTTAACCTGCTGAGCCACAATGGGAACTCTTCTTTGTCCCTTTTAACTTTTTTTTGTCTTTTTTTGTCTTTTTAAGGCCGCAACTGTGGCAGTGGCATGTGGAGGTTACCAGGCTAGGGGTCCAATCGGAGCTGTAGCTGCCGGCCTACACCATAGCCTCAGCAACGTGGGAACTGAGCCACGTCTGCAACCTACACCACAGCTCATGGCAATGCTGGATCCTTAATCTACTGAGCAAGGCCAGGGATGGAACCCGCGTCCTCACGGATACTAGGCAGGTTGGTTAATCACTGGGCCATGATGGGAACTTCTGTCCCTTTTAACTTAATTTGATTTAATTTAATTTAACCTAGTTTGTTTTGCTTACTGCGACTTCTGAAAACTTTGGCTTCGGTATCCTCATTTTCTTCTGTCCTTCCTAGGATGTCCCTTTATGTTTCTGCTTTTGAGTTCTTTGCAAGTTTGTCATGGGTCTGTGCTCTGTATTCTTTGACTAAGAATTTTTATTTCCATCCACAGTACCATCTTGGCAGCTTTGCTTTAAATGGTCTCAGGTTTGTTGTGAGCCAAGCATTAAGTAAACTCTAATTTGAAGTCATCCTTTAGTTATTCTATGGTCGCTCTTTTATTTGTTTGTTTGTTTGTTTATTTTGGCCATGCCTGTGGCATGTGGAAATTCCTAGGTCAGGGACTGAATTCATGCCACTGCAGCGACCCAAGCTGCTGTAGTGACAATTCTGGATCCTTAACCCACTGTGCCACAAGAGAACTCCTGTGGTCACTGTTTTTGATCTTAAATTTAATACTGTGATCCAGTGGGTATTTAATCATCATGAAGTAATTGGGAGCAGTAAAATCAGTCACAGGAAATGAATAGAAAGTAGGGCCCTTTCCTTGTAATGCATTCATCAGTTGATTTAAAGTTTCTAGAAGGTGTTGTGTTCACTGCTCTGCTAAGGTTCTCTTGACAGGTTTCTCAGGAGCATCCGTTCTCATAGGAGCCTGACACAAAAGGTCTCTTTTTGTCTACCTTCTTTTCTCTACCCCATCTCCCACCACCTCCCCATTCTCTTCTTCTGGAACTTTTTTTTTCTCTTTCCTGTATCTGTCCAAATGTGTGTCATGATTTTTTTTTTTTTGTCTCTAAAAAGACTTGAATTGTGTCCTGTGCTGCCAAATGTCTTTTACTCAATTTATCAGAAACTCTCCCACTCTGTGATCCAAGACAGAGGGGCGTGTGTTTGAATCATGAACTCGTGATAATATTTCCTATTTAAATTTAATAATACAGTTTTTTTCTTATCATCTTTCTTTTTTTTTTGTCTTTTATGTAGAGCCGCACCCGTGGCATATGGAGGTTCCCAGGCTAGGGGTCTAAGAGGAGCTGTAGCTGCCGGCCTTCGCCACAGCCACAGCAACACGGGATCCGAGCCGTGTCTGCAACCTACACCGCAGCTCACGGCAACGCCGGATCCTTAACCCATTGAGCAAGGCCAGGGATCGAACCCGCAACCTCATGGTTCCTAGTCAGATTCGTTAACCACTGAGCCACGAAGGGAACTCCTTCTTATCATCTTTGATTTTATTATTATACCTCTTTTCTCCTGCATTGTAAATCTTTCTAATTATATGAATCAAATTTTATCACATGCTTTATCCTAAAATATATAGAAAATTGTTTCAAAATTGCAACACTAATATTCTTACTACTAATAAGTCTGTTGAGTGAAGTATAAAGTTTATTTAATTCTTTTTGTCCCTATGCCATATCCCACTTGGGATGAAAAAACAGATTACTTTTTTTCCAAAATGACTTGGAGTAATTATTTCTCTGTATGGTTGTTTGACCAATTTAATGTACAATTATGTTCATTCATTTTGCTTTGTTTTCAATATAATGTAAGATTTACTTTAAAATTGTAATTGATTTGGGGAATGTATAAAATATTTGCATAATTCAAAACTCAGAAATGTGTTAGAGTATCCTAGTAAAGTCTTGCTTTAGCCTTATCTCTAACGTACTGTCTTCCTAATTCTTATAGGAATAAAACAAAAAAAAACATTTAAAATTTTTGTTTATTCTTCTTGAATTTGCTCTTTCCCTTCAAAATCAGGCAAATAGTATATTCTTTTATAGTCTTATTTCCTGTCCTTTCTTACACTAAATATGTGGTACTGTACACACTGATTTGTACTTTTAGCAAAAATTTAAAGCTTGCTCTTTTTTCTTCTGAATTTCATTTTGAAAAAATTTAATAATATTTGTAAGTAAAACAGTTCCATGAATTGCAGGTTTTTTTTGGACTATTCCTGTGGCATGTGGAAGTTCCTGAGCCAGGGATCAAACCCAAGCCACAGCAGCAACCGAAGTGCTGAGTGACAATGCCGGATTTTAACCCATTGTGCCACAAGAGAACTCCTACAGTGTGCTTTTTCACTTGGCTTCAGCCTTTATCAGTCAATTGCCAGTCTAGTTTTCCCTGTCTCCTCATCCCCTCATGTTCTTTTCAAGCAAATCACACATGTATTACTTCATTTGTAAGTATCTTAGCATATTCCTCTAAAAGTGAAGGATTCCTTTTAAGAATATGTAATCATAATATCATTACTATACCTAAAAATTCTTTCTTTCTCTTTTTTTGGGGGGGGGGTTGGACCAGGGATTGAACCAGCTCCACAGCAGTGACCTGAGCCACCACAGTGACAGCACTGGATCCTCAACCTGCTGCATCACAAGGTATCTCCCATTCGTTTATTAATATGATTAAATATCCAGTCACTATTCAAATTTCTAATTACAGAGCTGCCTGTATCTACTGCCCTGTTTGGAGTCCCCATCACAAGAGCTCTCTAACTTGTAGTCCTTGATTTGGAAAATGCATCTTCACTTCACTAGTGTATTGGTTCTTTTGTCAGCCACATAGAAGCTGATAATGCCTCCTTTTCTTTGCTGAGGTCTGTTAGTTCCTCTATAGACAGATTCCTAAGTTGGCTCCCACTGACTCTCTTGTACATGGCTTCTGTTAGGTCCACAGGAAACACTCCTGCATATTTTGCCCTGAAAATTCTGGGATTTTAGGCTATCCAATGACATACCATATTTTCTGTTTTGGCTGTTCACTACCCTCTAACCATGCCTTTCTCCCAACTTAGATTCCTCAATTTAGAGTCTGGTATTAGTCCTCTGGGTGCCCCAAACTGCAGGGACATATAACAGGCTCACCAGGCTCACTAAGTGGTTCCTTGGAGCCTTTCAGCAGAGTACCGGTTTCTGCCTTCTATGTAAGTGAGAAGGTTTAGGAATATATACGCAGATTTTACTCTAAATTCCAGAGGCTGGCCTGTTTCGCAACTGTTCTTATTATCTGATGTATCTTGCCTTAAAGTCTCGGCAGAAATTTTTATCTTTTTTGACCACTCCTATAGCATATGGAAGTTCCCAGGCCAGGGACAACTGTGGCAATGCTAGACTCTTAACCCAGTGTACCGCAATGGGACTCCAGACGTTTTTATCTTAACATCCCCTTATTTTCTCAACCACCTGATTGGGCAAATTAGGTTTGAATTGAATACAATTATATCTTCACTTTTCACTTCTGTACATTAAAGTATCCAAATCTGAAGACTGATAAATTTTACATGCCCAAAATTTTACCTTCTTCAATTTCTTGTGTGTGAATTTGCGAAGATAACACTCAGCATATGTTAAACCCCCTGTTAGATGGTTTTACACTTGATTGAGGTGTTCCAGCAAACTTTTCTCCATCAGGTGAGCTCAGAGTCTGACTGCAGTTTGCTCAGAGGCATGGGAACTTCAGTTGTCCAATCATTTAAATTATTCCTCTCATTCTTACATATTGAGTTTCTGATATCAGTTTTTTGTTTGTTTTTTACGGTTGCACCTGGAGCATAAAGAATTTCCTGGGCTAGGGGTCAAATCGGAGCTGCATCTGGGGCCTGTGTCACAGCCACAGCAAAACTGGATCCGAACCACATCTGCCACCTACGCTGCAGCTTGTGGCAACACCAGATCCTTAACCCACTGAGCGAGGCCAGGGATCTAACCTGCATCCTCACAGAGACAGTGTTAGGTCCTTAACTGCTGGAGCCACAACAGAACTCCTTGATCTCAGTTTGATAGAGTTTTCTGTTTGGGTAAGAGGGGACTCTCATATTACATTTTCTTCCAACTAAATATAAATACTTTATTTGTATAAGATCATGAACACTTTGCACAAAAATAACTCACAAATGCATTAGCACTGTGAGTTCTAGATAATTGTGAGGCCTCCATATTGACAGGCTAAATCACTGGTTGTTTCAGCTTTACTTTCGTGTGGTATAAATTTTATAGTTTTCACAGTGTATCATCACAAGTGCTTATTAGCAATAATAGCAGCTTTCTTTTTCATTCATAGACACATACAATATTTGCATTTTCTGTAATGAGAATTAGCGTTGCTTAGAAAAGTTTTTGCCTTTGAGCAAAAGCTTTTAAGTGATTACCCGTAGGGAAGAGATAACTGCATAGAAAAAAACTAGACCAGGACTCCAGAGACCTGGATTAAAGCTTAGAAATGCTTGAAAGAGACTAGGAAACTATGTTATTATCCTAATTTTTAATGTTATCTTTAATGGTTTTAAAATCTTTTTTCTGCATAAGTGTATTTTCTTTCAGAATACCTCCAAATAATGCCTAGTATTATTTAGCATTAATAAAAATAGATAATCCCATAATTTATTTAAGCCATTACAGTTTTCAAAGAACTTTCATAAATATAAAAACCTAGGAATGTCAAAATTTTGGGAAAGATACAGTGGTTATAAATCACAAAAACTTAGTCAAACGCATTTTTTACTTAGAAAAAATGCATGTAATAAAATACTAACATAGAAGATAGAAATTATCCGTAGTCATTGTATTAATAACCATTGTTTACAGTTTGGTATACATTTCCCTGATACTTATTTTTCTAAACATTTACTTGTGGTGACTTTTTTCTTTTTTAAACAAATATAGAACTATATCATCCATACTGTTTTTTCACATATCAATAGCTCTTGAATAACCTCTTATGTTTACATTGTCTAATTTATTTCATCTTTTAAATTTCTGTATAATATTCCATAGTTCATTCAATCAATCACTTATTGATAGATATTTAGATTGATCCCAGTGTTTTTCTAATATGATCAAAACTGCATAAATGTTCTCAAACACTTATCTTTGCAACTTCTGCAAGTAAATCTGAAGAAAAAAATTCTGTTTAGGATCACTGCATCAAAGAATAAGAACATTTGCAAATTTAAAAGGCATTCCAAAATTGTCTTCTAAAAAAAAGGTTATATATCAATTTCCACTCCCATCGACAGTGCCTAGTCAGAATTTGATGCACTGCTTATTTTCTTATCCTCTTTCCCACACATGGAAAATGAGTTGGTTGGAGTATATGCACCTATATTTTTTCCTGATTATCTCCCACCATTGAAGGAAAATTTGTAAGGTCAGGCACTATGGCTTGTCAACTTTAATTCTTAGTGGATAGGATATTACCTAGCACATAGTACATCACCAGTAAAGGAATTCATCTGTGTATCCCTCCAGATCTCCTATTTTATGGCTCAGTGATGATGATAAAGTTGATGAGGTATCTTAGTATGCTTCCAAGGATAGCTAAATTTAAGATATGAACTCCTGGTAATAGGTGATTAGGATGTGTGTGTGTGTCTCTGCCTTTTGTTCTAATGCGGTAATTCTAGGTGGGTGTTGGATGGGGTCTGGATCACTGGAAAGATCAAGGCATGATTAGAAACTTGAACTTTTCATCCCTACTCCCCATTCTCCAGAGAAAGGAGAGGGGCTAGAAATAAAGTTAATGACCCATCATACCTAGGTGATAATGCCTCCATAAAAATGTCTAAAGTATGGATTTGGAGAGCTTCTGGGTCGGTACTACCTGGAGGTGCTGGGAGGGTAAGTAGCATACTAGGAGAGAGCATGGAAGCCCTGTACCCCTTCCTGTATACCTTGCCCTACATATCTCTTTCATCTGGATGTTCATCTGTATTCTTTATCATATCCTCTTACAATAAACCAGTAAACAGCAAGTACATTGTTTTCCTTAGTTCTATGAGCTGCTCTAGCAAATTAATTGAACCCAAGGTGAGGGTTTGGGAACTTCTGATTTATAACTGATAGGTCAGAAATACAAGTGACAACCTGGACTTGCTATTGGAATTGGGACGAGGTGGGCAGTCTTGGGGAGCTGAGCTAAATGATGGATCCGATGCTCTCTCCAGGTGGATGGTGTCATATTTGAGTTAAATTTTGGAAGACCCAGTTGGGTCTACTTTAAAGAACTGCTTTATATGGAAATAACTCCCATACATTTGGTGACCAGAAGTGTCAGGAGTGAAGTGTTCTGTGTGAGTTGAAAGGGGAGACACACAAGAGAGTGAATTTATCCTAATTGGGATGGCTCTTAAATTCCTAAGCTCTTGCACAGTCTCTTTCATTTGGAGACTAGTAAGTAGGCTGAAAATACTGTGACTTTTATATTTTCATATCTATTTTCTCCTAGAATTTCATGAGAATTTCAAAGAGTTTATGGCAGAAATACAGGCCAGCAATTAGTATATATTATTTTAACTGAATGTGGTGAGAATTGCAAGGAGGGTATGGTGTGTTAACATTGCTAATGAAATAAGTAATTGTAAAAAACTTTGTGACTTGGAGAGACAGAGTATTTTTCTCAACCTTCAGTGGCAATATAAAATGTATGTAGGACACTGGGATCAGGTGGAGTTGGTCCTACCAGTTATTTTTCTTTGAGTCAGAGTACATCTGTTTCCTCCTCGATAAAATGGTTATAATAATGGTATGTACATATGAGGATTATTAGAGATTATTATGAAAATCAACCATTATTCATCCTTGAGGTCCCAGTATGGTCACTATTCCTCTGAGAAGTTATTATTGACTCTTTTCTCCTTCAACATAAAGTAAAATACCTTGGAGATTGGATTAAGATGGCAGAATAGAAGGACTGGAGCTCAACTTCTCTCCCGAAAAACAGCAAAACTACAACCAAATGCCGAGCAACCTTCAACCAAATGGACTGTAAACTTCCAAAAAAGATATTCTACTCCAGAAGACAAAGAGGAGACCACATCAAGAGGTAGGAGGGGCGATTACG
>PVHT021183695.1:1657080-1700027 GCA_004024745.2 Catagonus wagneri
TTACATCTAAAGCAGCTAGAGAGGGAAGAAGCCAGGTCATGGAAACAACCTAAATGCCCATCGACAGAGGAGTGGATAGGGAAGATATGGTACATACACACAATGGAATATTACTCAGCCATTAAAAGGAACGGAATAACAACATTTATAGCAACATGGATGAACCTAGAAATTATCATACGAAGTGGAACCAGTCAGAGAATTAGACAGCAACACCCAATGCTACCGCTTACATGTGGATACTAAAAAGACATGGTGAACTTCTTTGCAGAACAGACAATGACCCACAGATTTTGGAAAACCTTGGTTTTTCAAATAAAACAATCTGGGAGGTGAGGGGATGCACTGTGGGTTTGGGACACAAAACCTATCGAATTGACTCATGATCTTTGTACATGTATAACTGAAATAAAATTCATTGTTAATATGAAAAAAAAATAAAGTAAAATACCTTGTGTGTTCCCACTTTATACCAAGACCCTATGCTATCACTGCATTTCTCATTGTATTGAAATTGCATCTACACATACTTGTCACTGCTAGTATACTGTGATATCCTCATAACACTTATGTCTTCAGTACTTAATAGAGTATCTGCCTATCAGAGTGTGAGCTCAGTAAATGTTTATTGAGTGAGTGAATGATATATTCCAAGTACTTTCCCAGTACTTAAAACTTAGATAACATTCAGTAATTTGTTCTTGACTTCATTTGTAAATTTGTGTCTCCAAAATTTTCTTTTTGCTTTTTAGGGCCACACTTGTGGCATGTGGAGGTTCCCAGGCTAGGGGTCAAATCAGCGCTGCAGCTGCTAGCCTCCACCACAGCCATAGCAGTGCAGGTTCCTAGCTGTGTCTGTGACCTACACCACAGCTCACAGCAAAGCCAGATCCTTAACTCACTGAACAAGGCCGGGGATCGAACCCTCAACCTCATGGTTACTAGTTGGATTTGTTTATACTGCACCACAATGGGAACTCCAATGCTCCCAAAGTTTTATCAAGGAAAAGATTTATCTTTTGCTTATGATGCTTTAACTACTAAAATACAGGGTTAGAACTGTTTTGTGATCCTAAATTTTAGGTAATTAGACACACTGTGAGAGACATGGTTCATGGAAAGTTAAGATTTATCAAATTAGATTAATAACAGAATGAAAATTGCTTCAGACCTTTAGTCATAGCCTGTGCACATACATCCAGAAAAAATTAAGTATTTGACCCTTTGTCCAAATTTTTTATAAATATATAACTTCTCAGTGTCAATTTAGATCATCAAAACAATGTGTTGAAGACCTTTTTGCATTTGTTTCAGCTGCCTTATTTCACTACATTACAAATAATGTTAATTTTGTGCTTAATTATGCTTAATATATATGCAGCCCAGTGTTTATCAGTTGGCCGTAACAAAAATGCTGTTGTTTCTTCCCATTTTCCTTCTGTTTGTCATTTGTTGATTTTTGAAAACAGCTGGAGTCGTTCCATCTGAATGGAAACGATTACAAGGCTGTACAAGTAATGCTTTCTCTCTAGACCATCTGATATCAACTGTGGTCTTTGCTTTTTAAAGATATAATGCATGTTCTCATGCAGACTTTTAACCTGATCTTTCCTATCCTTTCAGATCAGAAGTTTCTTAGATTAAGAAAAAAACTTCCCATTTGAATTTTCCAAAAGCATGCATACTTCATCCATTGAAACAAGAACTTCTGTCTCTCTAACTTGACTATTATAGTCTTCCGGTATGTGTTTATCCATGTTCACATAAAAGACTACCTGAATATAGTGGCTGAGGCTTAGAGTCTCATATTTTTAACTCTTACTTGGGACTTAGGAGTTGCAATTTGGGTAGGTTTTGGATAGTACTTATTTAAAAAGGATCCTTTCAGCTAGTTTGTCTATTAGAGAAACTTATTTAAAAAAATGTTCTTTAAAAATTTTTTTAGTGCAGTCGTCAAAACTATAATTAGAGCATAAGTATAATTATTGAAAAAATACTGTAGCTTATGTGATTTTCCCCACAAGTTCTACAATTAAAATTCATGAAAAATATTTTTAGTGGCTATAAATACTTATTAAAAATTAACATCATTTCTGAGGGTAGTTGTATAAGTAAAACTTAGGTCATTGTTAAACATATGAGGTGTGCTTTAATAATAATAGCCATGCTTATTAAGCAACTCTTCTGTTTCAAATGCTTTACACAAATTAAATATAATTATCTCTTTTATTCCCCAGAACAATCTCTTTAAAGGACAAGGACCAAAAAGTTAAGGATTTTGTTCAAATTTGCTAAGTGGAAGATGCAGGATCAGAAGCCAAATTCTGTGCTAAATTCTTGCTCTGTTGATATTGCTCATCTTCCTTTACCCATCCTGCCACCAGAGGGACCCAGGTGCTAGAGCCAAATGAAGGCTCCAGCCAAGGGCCTACTCTGTTCTGAACACTGCTGACACCCTAAATCCTTGCTATCTTTCCTTCTCAGTAAACTAACGCATCCAGGAAGAAATTTTCTGGCTACTATACTTCTGCCTTATAAGTCTTTTTGTTCTAGCAAATTCTAAATGCTAAAGAGGCTTTGCCTTTAATGTAAGTTGCTCAAGGTGGTAAGAGCAATTAAGTACCACAGTTCCTTTCTTCCTCCTACTCTCCTCCCTCTGATCCTCTCTCTTTTTGCCAATACCATTTGCCTGGCATGTATATAGTTAAGTGCTCAAGAAGAGGCATGTATTATTTACTTTCCAGGTTCTGGACTCCTTCCTAAAGGAATTTTTGGTAATAAGAATAGTAATCACAGTTAATATTTATAGCATACTATGTCCCAGAATCTCGAGCGCTCTAGATGCATGTGCTCTGTTATTATGTCTGTCTTTATCAAGCAAGGAAAAGATGAGGCTCAGAGAGCCTGTTACTTGTCTAAGATAACACTGATAACTGGTTGGCAGTGATAGTTTTGGAACTAAAGTTTTCTGATTTCTAGTCCTTTATTTACTCATGTTGTGGTTGTAGAAATGTGCTGCTCAAATCTCCTTCAAGAGAATCTGCTATTAGGAGCATAGTTGATGACAGACTTCGGTTGCCAAACCATTTAAAACTACTGTGGTGTTCATACCAAAACCATACTTCCTTTCCCTTGGCTGCCCCCAGACAATGGCTGAGCATGGTGGTGATAATAATTCCGGCTTATTCCAGAAATGGAAAAATGAGTTAATATTAGCAGCTCTGTTAATATAATTCACATATGGAAGAAAAATAAGGGAAATCATTTAATCATACCAATCAAGTATTGGAAAAAAACCCTCAATAAACTAGGAAGTGTATGGCCACATTTTAAACTAACAGTTAACATCTGTAAGCCAGCATCATGTTTAATGAAAACACAATGAGAAAATCCCTGTAATGTCAAGAACAAAGCCAGTATCCATTGTCACTACTTTTTCTTTTTTTAATTGAAATAGAATTGCTGTAGAATAATGTGTTAGTTTCAGCTGTAGTACATAGTTATTGACATTTGCATAATTATGAAATGATCATCAGGAGTTCCCTTTGTGGCTCAGTGGTTAATGAACCCGACTAGCAACCATGAGGATGTGGGTTCGATCCCTGGCCTTGCTCAGTGGGTTAAGGATATGGCATTGCCATGAGCTGTGATGTAGGTCACAGGCACGGCTCGTATCCTGAATTGCTGTGGCTGTGGTGTAGGCTGGCAGCTGTAGCTCTGATTTGACCCCCAGCCGGGGAACTTCCACATGCTGTAGGTGCGGCCCTAAAAAAAAAAAAAGATCATCATGATAAACCTAATAACCACCTGTCCCCATACATTTTTATGATATTATTGACCATATTCTTTATGTTGTATATTAAATCTTCATGGCTAATTTATTTTATAAGTGGAAGTTTGTGCTTCTTAATCCTCATTACTTATTTTTCCTCTCACTTCCCAGTAACCAGCAGTTTGTTCTCTGAGTCTGTTTTTTTAAATTATAGTTGATTTACAATGTTGTGCCAGTTTCTGCTGTACAGCAAAGTGACCCAGTCACATATATACAGTTGTATATATATATTCTTTTTCTCATATCATCCCCCATTATGTTCTATCCCAAGAGACTGGACACACTTCCCTGTGCTATACAGTAGGACCCCATTGCCCGTCCATTCCGAATGTAATAGTTTACATTCCAAACTCCCAGTCCATCTCACTCCCTCCCCTCTCCATCTTGGCAACCACAAGTCTATTCTCTATGTCTGTGACTCTGACTCTGTGTTTTTGTTTTGTTTTGTTTTGTTTGTTTGTTTTGTTTTGTGTTTTAGCTTCTACATATAAATGAAATCAGCTGAAATTTGTCTTTCTCTGTCTGACTTATTTCACTAAGCATAATACACTTTAGATCCATTTATGTCACAAACGGCAAATTTCATTCTTTTTATGACTAATATTCCATTGTATGTATGTACTACATCTTTATCTATCCATCTATCGATGGACATTTAGATTGCTTCCATATGTTGGCTATCATAAAGAATGCTTTAGTGACCAGTACGATGCAGTATCTTTTCAAATTAGTGTCTGTTTTCTTTGGATACATACCAACAAGGGAACTGCTGGATCATATGGCAGTTCTTTTTTTTTTTTTTGTCTTTTGTCTTTTTAGGGCCACACCTGTGGCATATGGAGATTCCCAGGCTAGGAGTTTAATCGGAGCTGTAGCTGCTGGCCTGTGCCACAGCCACTGCAACACAGGATCTGAGCCATGTATGTGACATACACCACAATTCACAGCAACGCCGGATCCTTAACCCACTGAAGCGAGGCCAGGGATCGAACCTGCATCCTCCTGGTTCCTAGTCAGATCCGTTTCCACTGTGCCACAATGGGAACTCGAGGAAGTTCTATTTTTAATTTTTAAAGGGAATTCCAAACTGTTTGCCACAGTGACTGTATCAGTTTATGATCCCACAAACAAGGGTTCGTATTTCTTCACATCTTCACCAACACTTGTTTCTTGTCTTTTTGATAATTGCCATCCTGATTGCTGAGATGTGATAGCTCACTGTGGTTTTGATTTGCATTTCTCTGATGATTAGTGATCTTGAGCATCTTTTCATGTGTCTCGGTCATCTGTAGAAAAATATCTACTCAGGGCCTCTACCTATTTTTTTTTTTTTTTTGTCTTTTTAGGGATGCACCTGTGGCATTTGGAGGTTCTCAGGCTTGGAATCAAATTGGAGCTGTAGCCGCCAGCCTATGCCACAGTCACAGCAGCACAGGATCTGAGCTGTGTCTGTGACCTACACCACAGCTCCCAGTAATGCCGGATCCTTAACCCATAGAGCAAGGCCAGGGATCAAACTGGCATCCTCACTTTACTAGTCAGATTCGCTTCCACTGAGCCACAACGGGAACTCCTGCCCATATTTTATTCAGATTTTTGTTTTTAATATTTAATTGTATGAGTTGTTTATATATTTTGGATATCAACCCCTTTTTGTATATATCTGATATTGCAGATATCTTCTCTCACTCAACAGGCTGCCTTTTCATTTTGTTGATAGTTTCCTTTTCTGTGTAAAAGCTATGTAATCCCATTTGTTTATTTTTGCTTTTGTTCCTCATGCCTGAGGAGAAAAAATATGGACTGTGCCACAAATTTCTATGTCATCTTTCCTCAGGGGCCATGCTAATCTTCTCTGTATCAATTCAATTTTAGTGTATGTGCGGTCTAAGGGAGTACTCACTACTACTTTTTTAACATGGTTCTGAAGGTACTTGCCAGTACAATTAGAGAGGAGAAAGTGAGGCCTATATATTTAAAAAATGTAAAACTCTCATTATTTGCAGATGTTATACTTGCTTGCATGACTATACCAAAGAATCAACTGAAAAACTGTAACAAATAATGGAAGAATTTGTAAATGGTTAAACAATAATAAATAGCAAACTGCTTTCATAAATACAGACAATAACCAATTGGAAGATATAATGGAAGAAAACATCACATTTACAATAGCAAAAAAAATTACATAAATATATTTAATAAAAAATATGCAAAATCTGTGCAAATAAGGAAAGCGTACATTTCCTTAAATAGGAAGATTCAATATTATAGCGATATCAGCTCTTCCTAATGTAATAAACTTAACTCTATATCAATAAATAAAATGAGTGTTATTTTTTTTCATTTTTTTCTTGAACTGGAAAGTTTGATTCACATGGAAGATAAGAAAAAATAACATTCAAGAAAATTCTAGACAAAGAAGAGTAACAAGTTACAGACCCTCCTATATTTTAAAACATAGAGTTATAGTAGTTGCATTAGTGTAATGATAACACATGAGTAGACATGCAGGTAAATGGAATAGGCAAAAGAGTCTGTAAGTAGACCTAAATATGTGTTGGATATTAATGTATGGCAAGCATAGCAAATAGCTGGGTAAGTGATGAATTATTTAATAAATAGTATTGGGACAACTGAATAGTAATTTATTATTTTTGGACTCTTACCTCATTACTTATCTCCAAATTCCAAATATTTAAAAGATTTAAATAGAAAAATAAAAAATGTATACTATAGAAATATTATGTATGTATGCACACAGATTTGTATGTATATCTGTGTGTTTGTGTGTGCATATAAAAAATTTCAAGGTTGGGAAGACATTTCTAGGGTTAATCCAAAACAAAGAAATCTTAAAAGATAGATTAATTTGACTACATAAAATTAAAGTAAAATTATCTCATCATTAAAATCTATAAACAAGGACTTCTGGCTGCTCTGCTGCTACCATGATCATCCCTGTGTGCTTCATCATGTGTAGCAAAATCATTGGCAACAAGTGGAAGGCTTACTGGGACTGCTGCAGGCCAGTACTTGAGGGGGATGTTCCAGATGCTCTGGGTCTGAAGTGCTACTGCTACAGCTACATTCTTCTGGCTCACATGGACCCGATTGAGAAGCTGCTCAACTACACCCCTGGAGAAGTGACCATGCTGTGTGCTAGGCAGTGTTTTTCCCACAGATTTTCCCTGAGGTGTGGGGAGCTGGAGATAATGCCTGCCCACAGCTGTGTCCCAGTATGTGTCCCTGTCTGAAAAGAACAATCCAGTAAATGCTTTTGAAGACCATAAATAAATAAATAAATAATCCATAAACAAGGGAAAAAACACAAATGACAGGAGTCCCCACTGTGGTGCAATGGGAAGGCAGGGTCTCTGCAGCTCTAGGTTATAGGTTCTATCTCCAGCCTGGCTTAAAGGGTTTGGTGGACCTGGAATTGTCCACAGTAGGTCACAACTGCAACATACATCCTGATCCCTGCCCTGGGATCTCAGCATGCCCCAGGTGGCCAAAAAAAGAAACAAAAATCAACAAATAACAAGCCAGGGGAAAATATTTTGTCTGCAACTCATGCCATAGACCAGAGTATGTGTTTCTCAGCACATATAAATAAATATGTAAGAAAAAGACCAGTAATCCTACAAAAATGAACAAAGGATAAAAATAATTGGTATCAAGGGAAATATAAATGGAGGAAAAAACATGAAAAGTTATTCACTTAATACATAATAGGAAAAAAATTCATTAAAAAATTAAAACTACAGTGAAGTGCCATTTTCCCCTGTTTGGCAAAGATAAAAGGATTTTGATAGCATACTTAATTGGAAGGGGTGTGAGAAAATAGGTATCCAATACACTACTATTGGGTATATAATTTATTATAAACTACAAAAGCCTCTTAATTGAATATCTTGCCAAAGTTACAAATGCATATATTCTTTGATCCTGCAATACTACTCTGGGAATTTATCCATAGATATACTTGCTACATCTTAAATGACAAACATATAAGGTTATTCATTACAGTGCTGTTTTAAATAACAAAAAGATTGGAAGCAGCATAAATATTTATATTAAGACACTGGTTAAATAAGTTATGGAGGGTAAGGATCAAGATGGTAGAAGACTCAACTTCTCCCACAAACACAAAAAGATCTACATATAGAATGATTCGCACAGAACAGCTACTGAACACTGGCAGAGAACTTAAACTTCCAAAAGGGGCAAGAAACCCTCCACATACCTGGGTAGGAAAAAAAAAGGAAAAAAGAGAGATAGAAAAGGAATCAGGATAGGACTAGCACTGCCGAGAGGGAGCTGTTAAAGAGGAAAGGAACCCACAACCTGGGAAGCCACCCAACCAACAGGGAGATCAGCTAAGATGAAGGCACCTCAAAGTTACAGCGAGAAGTGCAGCAGCTGAACTGAGGCGGGAAAAGCAAAGTGAGAGCTGCACAGACCATTTGCACCACTGCCCCCAGACACAGCAGTCTGAGACACTCGGATAGGGGCTGGCACTGAGACTCAGTCTCTGGAGAATAAGAAAAATACAAGCAAAATGAAGATGTTCAGGAACCATTCCCAGTTAAAAGAACAGGAGAATTCACCTGAAGTAGCAAATAATGAAGCAGATGTCTGCAGTCTTAACATTGAGTTCAAAAAGGAAATAGTGAAAATACTGAAGGAATTAAGAGTGAATATGAAGGAATTAAGAGCAGATATAAACTGTACTGTAGATTACGTTAGAAAGGAACTAGAAAATATAAGGAGGAGCCAAGAAAAGTTAGAAAATTCAACTGCAGAGGAGTTCCCATCTTGGCTCAGTGGTTAACAAATCTGACTAGGAACCATGAGGTTGCGGGTTTGATCCTTGGCCTTGCTCATTGGGTTAAGGATCCAGCATTTCCGTGAGCTGTGGTGTAGGTCACAGACAAGCCTCGGATCCCACGTTGCTGTGGCTGTGGCATCAGCCGGTGGCTACAGCTCTGATTAGACCCCTAGCCTGGAACCTCCATATGCCGCGAGTGTGGCCCTAGAA
Source organism: Catagonus wagneri (assembly GCA_004024745.2). Classification (NCBI taxonomy): domain Eukaryota; kingdom Metazoa; phylum Chordata; class Mammalia; order Artiodactyla; family Tayassuidae; genus Catagonus; species Catagonus wagneri. The sequence continues at coordinate 1,665,954 of PVHT021183695.1, forward strand.
AAGGCAAAAAGACAAAAAAAAAAAAAAAAAGGAAAATTCATTTGCAGAAATGCAAGCTGAGTGAAAGGCATTGAAAGCATAATGAATAATGTAGAGGAATTAATTAGTGACTAGGAAGATAGAATTATGGAAATCACCCAATCAGGACAACAGACAGAAAACCAGATGAAAAAACATGAAAGCAATGTAAGAAATCTATGGGATAATATAAAGTGGGCAAATCTACACATAATAGGAGTTCCAGAAGGAGACGAAAAGGAATGGGATTGAAAATATATTTGAAGAAATTATAGCTGAAAACTTTTCAAATCCAAAGGAAACAGATGTCAACATACAGGAAGCACAGAGGGCCCCAAACAAGTTGAACACAAACAGGCCCACACCAAGACATATTATAATAAAAATGGGAAAAGTTAAATTGAGGATTCTAAAGGCAGCAAAAGAAAAACAAAGCATTAATTTTATGGGCACCCCCATAAGGCTGTCAGCTGATTTCTCTACAGAAACACTACAGGCCAGAAGAGGGTGGCAAGATATATTCAAAGTCTAAAAGCGAGGAGTTCCCATCGTGTCTCAGTGGTTAACGAATCCCACTAGGAACCATGAGGTTGCTGATTCAATCCCTGGCATCGCTCAGTGGGTATAGGATCTGGCATTGCTGTAAACTGTGGTGTAGTTTGCAGATGCGGCTCGGATCCCATGTTGCTGTGGCTGTGGCATAGGCTGGCAGCTACAGCTCCGATTAGACCCTAGCCCGGGAACCTCCATATGCCATGAGTGCGGGCCTAGAAAAGGCAAAAAGACAAAAAAAAAAAAACCAAAGTCTAAAACAGAAAAATTTGCAGCCTAGAATACTCTACCCAGTGAGAATATCATTTAAAACGGGAAAAATAAAGAATTTCTTCAATAAACAGAAGCTAAAAGAGTGCAATACAAAAGCCATTCTAAAAGAAATACCGAAATGTCTCCTCTAAATAAAAAGAAATAATAAATAGGATGGAGGATCGCACAATTGGAAATCAATCACTTAAATAAGCCAGTATACAGATCTAAAAGGAAAAAAAAAACTGTTGTAAAAGCAAAGATAAACACAAGGAACAGAAAAAGGACAAACCCGAAGATGTTAAAAAGGGACTTTAAAATCAGAAAATGTTGGGAAGGACTCTAAGTAAATCTAGACTTTTTTTTTTTTTAAGTGTTCGAGCTTATATGACTCTCAGGCTAAAACAAGCGGATATAGGAAGGGGTTAACATAGTTGAAAAACAGGGCAACCACAAATCAAAACCAAACATTACATTCACAGAAACTAAAAAGAAAAGGACACAAGCATAAAATAAAAGGAAATCATCAACCAAAAAAAAAAAAAAGGAAAAGAAGGAGAAACAGAATCAACTGGAAAACAAGTTTTAAAGTGGCAATAAATACATATCTACCAATAATTATCCTAAATGTCAATGGACTGAATATTCCAATCAAAAGACATAGAGTGGCAGACTGGATAAAAAAACAAGAGCCCACAATATGCTGTCTACAAGAGACTCACCTTAGGGCAAAGGATACATATAAATTGAAAGTGAGGGGATGGAAAAAGCTAGTTCATGCAAATGGAAAAGACAGGAAAGCAGGAGTTGTAATATTCATGTCAGACAAAATAGACTTTAAAATGAAGGCCATAAAGACAAAGAAGGACCCTGATGATAAAAAGATTGATTCAAGAAGACGATGTAATCATCAATATAGTACCCAGATGCATACAGCAAATATTAACAGACATAAAAGAAGAAATTGATGGAAATACAATAGTAGTAGGAGACTCTAACAGCCCACTCACATCAATATGGACAGATCCTCTAGAGAGAAAATCAGTAAGGCAAAAGAGATCCTAAATGACACAATAGAAAAGTTAGACTTCATTGACATTTTCAGGACATTACTTCCAGAATATACATTCTTTTCAAGTGCACTTGGGACATTCTCAAAGATTGACCACACACTAGGGCACAAAACTAACCTCAATAAATTTATGAGTATGAAAATTATTTCAAGTATCTTCTCTGACCACAATGACATGAACCTAGAAATCAACCACAGGTAAAGAAATGGGAAAAACTGACTGAGGGACAAAAAGCAAGCAGGAGGCTTAATTCTCCCAGACTTCAGACAATATTACAAAGCTACAGTATTCAAGACAGTGTGGTACTGGTGCCAAAACAGACATATAGACTTATGGAACAGAATGGAGAACCCAGAAATAAACCCAGACACTTACGTTCAATTAATCTTCAGCAAATGAGGGAATAATATATAATGGGAAAAAGACAGTCTTTTCGGTAAGTGGTGCTGGGAAAACTGGACTGCTGCCTGTAAATCAATGAAACTAGAACACATCCTCACACCAAGCACAAAAATAATTTCAAAGTTGCTTAAACATAAGACTTAAACATAGGACAAGATACTATAAAAGGCTTGAACATAAGACAATTCACTATAAAACTTCTAGAAGTTAACATAGACAAAACATTCTCTGACATCAACCTTGCAAATGTTTTCTTAGATCAGTGTCCTAAGGCAATAGAAATTAAAACAAAAATAAGCCAGTGGGACCTAATCAAACTTAAAAGTTTTGCACAGCAAAGGAAAACAGAAAAAACAAAAACAGCTTACAGAATGGGAGAAAGTAGTTTCAAACAATGCAACCGAGAAGGGCTTAATTTCTAAAATATACAAACATCTTAACTCAATGACAAAAAAGCCAACAACCCAATGGAAAAATGGACAAAACACCTGAATAGACATTTCTCCAAAGAAGATGTACAGATGGCTGAAAGGCAAATGAAAAAATGCTCAACATCACTAATAGAGAAATTCAAATAAAAATTTCTATGAGGTATCACCTCACACTGGTCAGACTGGCCATATCATTAACAAGTCAATAAATAACAAATACTGGAGAGGGTGTGGAGAAAAAGGAACCCTCCTCCACTGTCAGTGGGAATGTAAATTGGTACAACCACTACGGAAAACAGTATGGAAGTACCTCAGAAAATTAAATATAGAACTACCATATGACCCAGCAATCCCACTCCCGGGCATCTATCCAGACAAAACTTTCCTTGAAAAAGAAACATGCACCCATATGTTCATTGCAGCACTATTCACAATAGCCAAGACATGAAGGCAAACTAAATGCCCATTGACAGATGAATGGATTAAGAAGATGTGATATACATATACACAATGGAATACCACTCTAAAAAAGAACAAAATAATGTTATTTGCAGCAACATGGATGGAACCAGAGACTCTCATACTAAGTGGAGTAAGTCAGAGAAAGACAAATAGCATATGGTATCGTATATCTGAAATCTAATATATGGCACAAATGAACCTTTCTACAGAAAAGATATAATTTCATGGACTTGGAGAACAGACTTGTGGTTGCCAATGGGGAGGAGGAGGGAATGGGATGAAATGGGAGTTTGAGGTTAGTAGATGTAAACTATTGCATTTGAAGTGGATAAGCAATGAGATCCTGTGCATAGCACAGGGAACTATTATCTAGTCACTTGTGATGGAACAGGATGGAGGAGATAATGTGAGAAAGAATGTATGTGTATGTATGACTGGGTCACTTTGCTGTACAGAAGAAATTGACAGAGCAAAGTAAATCAACTATAACAGAAAAATTAATACCTAAAAAAGTTATATACATATATGGCATGGGATTGTCTGCCATCTTCTATAGAATGAAGCTGTTGTATATGTACTGATTTTGCACTGATTTCCAATACGTATTTTTTTTTCTGTCTTTTGTCTTTTTAGGGCTGCAACTGGGGCATATGGAAGTTCCCAGGCTAGGGATCAAATAGGAGCTACAGCTGCCAGCCTATGTCACAAACACAGCAACACAGGATCCGAGCTGCATCTGTGACCTATACCACAGCTCACAGCAATGCCAGATCCTTAACCCACTGAGCAGGGCCAGGGATTAGACCCACATCCTCGTGGATCCTAGTTGGGTTCATTAACCAGTGAGTCACAACAGCAACTCCCCAGTATGTAATGTTAAAATAGCAGAGTGAAGACTATGGTGTATAGTACAGGTTTATTGTCTTTTTACACATGTATGCTTTTATATGCATTGAATATCTGTAAAATAACCAAGTTAACTCCAAGGAATGAAACCAGGAAACTAGAGGAAAGGAAAAGTGAAACAAGCTGAATATTTAATCTACAAATTTTCATTTGAGTTTTTTACTTTACGAGGTATTACATATATAATATGCAGTGACAACACTAGAAACACTATTAAGGTCACTTGATCTCTTGTTGGTATCAAGACTTTCTAGATCGAGAATGGAATATTCATTTACACCTGGAACAAGCTTCTTGTAAAAGATTGGTAAGTTTGCTGACTGGCTGCTACTCTAGGCTGCTTTTGAAACAGGGAATGTGCAACCCTGCACTTACAGGAACTCTAGTGACTTGGCCTGTGTCATTTTTTTTTATGATGTTTGTTTTTTCCACTATAGTTGGTTTACAGTGTTCTGTCAGTTTTCTTTTTTAAATGATTTTTAATTTTTTTCCATTATAGCTGGTTTACAGTATCAATTTTCTACTGTACAGCAAAGTGACCCAGTCATACACACACACATATATATGTATATATATATATATATATATATATATATATGTATATGTTCTTTTTCTCACATTATCCTCCATCATGCTCCATCATAAGTGATTAGATATAGTTCCCAGTGCTATATGCTATACAGCAGATTCTCATTACTTATCCATTTCAAAGGCAATAGTTTGCATCTATTAACCCCAGATTCCCAGTCCACCACATTCCCTCCCCCTCCCCCTTGGCAACCACAAGTCTATTCTCCAAGTCCATGAGTTTCTTTTCTGTGGAAAGGTTTATTTGTGCCCTATATTCGATTCCATATGTAGGTGATACCACATGCTATTTGTCTTTCTCTTTCTGACTTACTCCACTTAGTATGAGAGTCTCTAGTTCCATCCATGTTGCTTCAAATGGCATCATTTTGTTCTTTTTTATGGCTGACTAGTATTCCATTGTGTATATATACCACATCTTCTTAATCCATTCATCTGTTGATGGACATTTAGTTTGTTTTCATGTCTTAGCTGTTGTGAATAGTGCTGCAATGAACATATGGGTGCATGTGTCTTTTTCAAGGAAAGTTTTGTCTGGAAAGATGCCCAGGAGTGGGATTGCTGGGTCATATGGTGGTTCTATGTACAGTTTTCTAAGGTATTTTCCATACTGTTTTCCATAGTGGTTGTACAAATTTAATTCCCACTGACAGTGCAGGAAGGTTCCCTTTTCTCCACACCCTCTCCAGCATTTGTTATTTGTGGACTTATTAATGATGACCATTCTGACTGGTGTGAGGTGGTACCTCATAGAAATTTTGACTTGCATTTCTCTAATAATCAGTAATGTTGAGCATTTTTTCCTGTGTTTGTAGGCCATCTGTATATCTTCTTTGGAGAAATGTCTATTCAGGTGTTTTGTCCATTTTTTCCATTGGGTTGTTGGCTTTTTGGCTATTGAGTTACATAAGTTGTTTGTATATTTTAGAGATTAAGCCCTTGTCAGTTGAATCATTTGAAACTATTTTCTCCCATTCCATAGGTTGTCCTTTTTATTTTTTGTGGTTTTCTTTGCTGTGCAAAAGCTTATCAGTTTGATTAGGTACCATTGGTTTATTTTTGCTTTAATTTCTGTTGCCTTGGGAGACAGATCTAAGAAAGCACTTATAAAGTTACTGTCAGAGAATGTTTTGCCTATGTTCTCTTCCAGGAGTTTGATGGTGTCTTGTCTTATGTTTAAATCTTTAAGCCATTTTGAGCTTATTTTTGTGCTTGGTGTGAGGGTGTGTTCTAGCTTCATTGATTTACATGCAGCTGTCCAGTTTTCCCAGCATCACTTACTGAAAAGACTGTCTTTTCCCATTTTATATTCTTGCCTCTTGTCAAAGATTAATTGACCATAGGTGTTTGACCTGTGTTATTAATACAAGGGATGAAAACTAGAGAATAACAGTAGTTTGAGACTAGGAATTGCAGTGGTTGGAGTGTATAGACTTTGGCGTAAGGGGTGAAACTTGCTAGCAACTTTCACTCATTTTATTAAGGTATTGATCTTGGATGGATTTCTACTTCATACTCTGTGAAAGTTGAAAATCATGCCATGAAGTTAACCAGAGCCTGGAGTTCTCTCTAGGGAAGCAAAATGGCTAAGAAAGCACAGCATTAATTTAATGTTTATGAAGAATGGACTAAAATAACTGCAGTATATTAAAAGCAAATAACTGCTGAGGAAATTGGCATATTTTAATTCATTTCAGACTGCATTTTACATGTTCTGGCTGTACTGTAACATACGAATTTGTATGTAGAGCTTAAATGTATAATTAATATAGCTTTGAGGCTAGTTCTATTCACATGATTAAAATTTATCATGGAATTAGCTTTCAGATAATGACTTTATAACATGTTATAGTCAAAGCTATAAATTAGATCTTCTCTGATGAGCTCTGAATAAAAAGCTAATTTATCTCAGTGGTGTTTTATTAGGGACATTTTAATTGCTGTGACAGGTGAAAAGTACCATCCAGTATCTTGTCTAAACATTTCAGTTAATGAAATCATTTTTCCTTCTAGGACTATTGATTTAAAGAATATTCTATTTTATTGAAGATGAACTAAAAGTCTTTATTTATACACAGATTTAGCTTCATATTGAGTACCAGAAAAATCTACTGTGTGGGAAGTTTGCTTCATAACAGAAAAAAAAATTGATACTAGTGAAGGAAATGATATACTATTCCTTGTAATAGGGAGTCAAAAAGAAGGAATTCCAGTTTTTCCCTTCCAGTGATCTAAAGGTAAGGAGCCTGGAATTGATTGCTTGTGAATATATTTGGGTGTGGCATTTTTAAACTGCTTTCCAATAATTTATATTTTTCCTTAAATAATATGTTTTTTTTAAATCAAACTTATAGAAATATGTACTTTTAAAATTTCCAATAATCCTTTCTCCAAGAGATAACTACTATTAATTGTTTGGCATATATTCTTCCTGAAATTTACACACAAGGTATTATTTTCTTCCTTAAAATTCTGGATCTGTTGCTAACAATGTCTGACTTCTTCCTGCTTGGCCTGCTGCATTTTATCAAATTTGCCCACCCCATGCAGTTTCAATCACTTTTTTGGAATGACATATTATGTAACTATAGCCAAAATTCCCAGTTTCTAGGCCTGAGAACAGATTTTTGCCAATGCATCTGTGTCTAAGAGCAGATTTTAGATTGTGTGCTTGTGCCCAAGTGGGGACTGGGTGCCAGCTTGTTCAAAGCTTAGCCGACTGTAGATCCTCACATGGAGTGAGGGTGTTTCTGGTTGCTGTATTTCTTCAACCCTAGACACGGGTGTCCAGGGGGGCACAATGCTGAAGGGCAGTGTCTTTATCACCCTTCCTCACATTTTGTTCAGTGCATTAAGCAAGGTCTATTATTTCAATTTCACCCTTGTCAAAATGATTACCAAGTTTATTCCATCTTGGGTTGTATGTTTCCTAGCTTCTAATGGATGATTTTTTGGTTTACTATTTAACTTCTAATTCAGTAGACACTGGTGAGAACTTTAAAAATGTCTTAGAAGACAATTTTAGTTCAATATGATAGGTCATTTGTAATAAATATCCACCATTTAAAGAGGAGTTGAAATTAACAGTCTAAATGCCATGCTGTATTTAGTATGTGATTGAATTTTAATATATCAAATAAATTTACTAAAGCCTAATATAAAATTCTGTGGACATTAGAATATTAATCCTGAGAAACCCTGGATCAGAATGCATGAGAACCTGTTAAATGTCATAGTGAATTTTGTCAATTTGCCCAACCTCCTTAATATGCCATCTTCAGAGTAGCGAAACAGAAAGTGTACCTAGTTATGAAGGCCAAATCTGTGCTCTTTATTTTTTAAAGCTTTCTATGATGTTTCATCTTTAGCCAGAACTGGGCTTGATTTAAAACACCAGATTTTTTTTTTTTTTTTTACTTTTTAGGGCTGTACCTGTGGCCACGGCTTGTGGCAACATGGGATCCTTAGCCCACTGAGCGAGGCCAGGGACTGAACCTTCATCCTCATGGATGCTAGTCAGATTTGTTAACCACGAGCCATGTCTGGAACTCCAACACCAGATTTTTCTGTTTTTATGTGGAAATATCTCTTGTGTCTTAGGCCATGTGAATTTGGTGTATATATCAATATGTATAGAAAATTTATACATAATACCATTTATTGAAGACTTACTTTGCAATAGACACTTTAGGAAGTGTTCATGTGGATCACAGTATGAACTGTAAACACTTTGCTCTCATCAGTGTTTATAAAGTACTGGTAAATTTCTTGTTGAGATTAAGCACCCCCATTTTCACATAAAATAGACAATGAAATATCTCTCAGTTTTCCAAACAGGATAAAGAGAGGAAGGTGACATTGTTGTACTGAATTCCTGATAATCTCTCTACAGCACTTTAAGGACTAAACTTGCTAGGAAGCCTCCAGGAGCAGCATACAGACTTGTGGCTAAACCTCTTGTCTGTCACTTAAATATTTGTCTCATGAGACTTTCAGGGGTCTTGAAGTTTAGAACTTGAAGGAACTCAAATATGGTTCTCACTTTATTGATTAGGAAACAGAAGACCAGAGTCACTTTCTCATTCATTTATTCATCCATTGTCATTTACTAAAACAGTCTACAGTCTTGACTTTATTGGATCCTCTGATCAAAAAAAGTAATTCGTGGCTCAGTCAAGTTCCCAGAATTTCAGTTGTTTCTGTTAGTGGGAGAGAGAATAGGAGAAGCATTGGATCTGTTGTCATGGGATTGGGCTGAGCTTTCATGTTACTTAGGGGTAGAATCCATAATTTATCCCTAGGAGGTTAATTTTTTGATCTCCTACTATGTGTCAGACATAGGAGAATCCAGAGGAAAGAAAACAGATAAGTTCTCTACTCTCACCCTACAGTCTAACTGAGATAGTTAAAAAGGAAGCAAATAAACAGGTAAAAATTACAAATTGTATGAACAAACAGGGTGAAGTGATAGAAAACTAGAGAACAGGTTCTAATGACATGATTTCTGAAGAGGATGTCACTGAAGAATGCCAAATGATGGGAAGGATCAAGCCAGGGCTGAATGTGATCTGGTATACAGGGGTGGTTGTAAAAGGTATGGTGGCAAGAGGCAGAGCTCCGCAAAATGTGACATGTAGTTGAAATTACATTTGAAGAGCAAGGAAAAACCATTGAAGGGGTAACATTTTGTATTTTTAAAAGGAGATTCTGCCTACTGAGTGGAGAACATATTAGAAGGGAGCAAGCATGGAGTGAAACATGCAGTAAGGGCGTTTCTTGCAATAGTCTGAGTAAAAGATTAAAGTGGATGACAGTGGTAGTGGTAAAAAACAGAGTATGGGTTGAGATATTTTGGGAGCCATGTGCCAGGTCTTGTTCCTGGATTGAATGCAGGAAGCGAGGGAAGTTATTAAGCATGAAATACAGGTTTCTGACTTTGAAACCAAATGAGAAGGAGGATTAAGATGGCATAGTAGGAGGACTTAAGCTCATCTCCTCTCATGAAAACACCAAAATTAGCAACCACCACTTGAACAACCATCAACAAGATAGATTGGAAACTACCAAAAAAGATACCTACACACCCAGAGACAAAAAAGCAGCCACATTGAGATGGTAGGAGGGACACTCTTGATATAAGCAATCCCAAACTCACTGGGTAGGCAACCCACAGACTGGGAAATAATTATATCACAGAGGCTCTTCCACAGAAGTGAGAGTTCCAAGCCCCACATCAGTTTCCCACCCCTGGGGATCTGGTATTAGGAGGAGGAACCTCCAGAGCATTTGGCATTAAAGGCCAGCAGGGCTTGTGTGCAGGAGCTCCAAGATCTACAGGATTGGGAGAAACAGAGATTCCACTCTTGGAGGGTGCACACCGGATTCCATGTGCACTGGGTCCCAGGGCAAAGCAGAGACTACATAAGAACCTGGGTCAGACCTACCTGTGGGTCTTGGAGGATTTCCAGGGAAAGCAGGGGACTGCTGTGACTCATCATGGGGGATGTATATCGGAAACAGAGGCCTCAGAAATAATTATTGGCATGAACTCTCCTGGAGGTGGCCATTTTGGAAAAATCTGGCCCCACCAATCAGGGTTGAGAAGCACCAGACCAAACAACAGTGTAGGAACACAACCCCACCCATTAGCAGATAGGCTGCTTAAAGTCCTCCTAGGCACCCAGACCCTCTAATCACAACCAGAGAGGAAGCACACATCCACCAGAGGGACAAGAATCAGCTCCACCTACCAGTGGGCAGGCACCAGCCCCTCCCATAAGGAAGCCTGCAACAAGGCCCTGCACCAATTTTACCCACAAGAGGGCAGACACCAGAAGCAAGAGAGGTGACAACCCTATAGCTTGCAAAAAGGAGACCACACAAAAATCTATACAAAATGAAAAGGCAGAGAAATATGACATAGATAAAGGAACAAGAAAAAAAAAAAACAAAACAAGACAAAACAGAAAAACAGCTAAGTGAACTGGAGATTAGCAACCTCCGTGAAAAAGACTTTAGAGAAATGATGATCCAAGATCTTAGAAATCAAATGAATAACAATGCTGATACATTTACCAATATGTGGGAAAATGAGCATGGGTGAAGTCAAGTAGGTTCTTCAGAGGTCTTATACAATAAAACTGTGGATTTGCCTCTTTTCTTTAAACATAATACACAGTAAAACAACACTAAGTTATAACATAAATGAAAAGAAGTTAATTAAGCCCCAACCCTGGTGACTACTTGTATGGTTTTATTTTAAAATATTAAATATTAATTTTGTTTCTTAGAAAAAAGTGGTGGTGTTCCCCTATTTTGTGGTGCTTTATCCACAAGCTTAGTCTTTCATTCAATTAAAAATTCCTGGGAAAAATTGAGTTTTATTTTGGTATATTGAAATGCATGTAAAATTGCTGAAAGACATTCAGTAGGGTTATTGTATATACAACTGTGGGGGGTTCAGAGTGTGAAATAGATACAAGAATTTGGGACTTGTCAGCATAGATGGTAATAAAAGCAACATAAATCACCCAAAGAAGGTGTATAGGGAGAAAAGAGATCTAGGTGAATTTCTAAAGTTTAGCTGAGGAACAGGCAAAGGAGACTGAAATAGAGTGGCCAGATTAGAAAATGATGTCAGGAAAGCCAGAGGAGAGTAATTCAAGAATGAGGCAGCAGTATACAGTGGTGTCAGTGCTTCTGCATGGTCAAGTAAGATGAGTCACAGGAATGAATGTTATTGGTAACCTTGACATGAAGAATTTTCAGGTTATTGTTGAGACTGAAGTAGATTGAGAAGGTAATGGAAGGTGAGGAAGTAGAAATGATATATGTCGGAAGTTTTTGTAATCTTTTACTGTAGGGGAGAAAAGAGAATTGGTACAGTAACTAGAGGGGATTGTCAGATTAGGGGGTGTTTTATTTGTTTTTGCTTTTGTTACCAACCCTCCCAAGTTGGTCCCCAGCCAGGATCCTTTTGCCCTGTGTCCTTTGAGTCAATAGAATGAGACCAAGGTTGGTTCAGAAGCAAAAGGAAGCTTTGTTCTTTAATCAGAGAATAGAAAGGTGTGAGGTAGCTAGCACTCTAATGCTGTCCAGACAGGCCGTGTGTGGGGCTGCTTTACAGGAATCTTCTGGGGTGGGAGTGGGGCAGAGCTCTCAGTTTGGCAGATGCAGCTGTATTGCTTACAGCTTCAGTTCTCAGTGCAAGTGCAGCGTCTCTGCTCCAAAACACCAGCTACAAGGCCTTTGCACACAGTCCCCTATGAGTGAGGGAAACTAGACTAAGACAAAGGAAAAAAAAAAGGGTTAACTTTATTTTATTACCTAGATTTTGTTTTTATTCCCCAGGAATTGTTAATGCGGTTTGCCAGTGACAAACCCCTCTTCTGTCTTTTGTCCTGCTCCCTCATTCTTGTGGGTTGCTGAGGGGAGAAGTGCATCTTCTGTAACTGCTTTCTTCTGATTTTGGGTGTTGATCATCATTACCCAGGTTAGAGGAGCAGAACTTCTCCCCAGCTGCCTTTAGATGTTTGATTGTCACCAGGCTTGAGCCCTATTTGTATCCATGAGTGATTGCCATTTGTCTAATCTTTTGGCAACAAAGGACACCAGACAATTTAAGATACATGGCCCAAATATTTACAAGAGAATAACGGTCACATGAAAAATTTTTCCTATAAATGCAGATATCTAGATCTTTTGGCCTGTAGGCTAAGATGTGTTCTGATGTTGACACTCACAGCTGTGTCCTGAATATCCCTTTCACATTTTTGTTGTTTTTCAGAAGAGAAACTTCAGGTCAAGGGGGTCCATTGCACCAGGTTGTCTCTTGGAGGTTGGGGCTCAAGGGACACCCAAGTGCGATGTGCCCAAGGACTGATCCCTGCAACTTCACGGCAGAATGGATGGTTAGGAGCAACAAATGGGGTCATTCCACTTAAGAGTGAGTTAGTTTTGTGAACTGCCAGTTTTCCAGGTTTTTAGGTTTTCCCAGTCTCTTGGCCAAAAGGGATGCAGGGCCAGGTCAATGGGTGCGCAGCCCCTGGCTAACATATTCTATGAGGGCTTTTGTGGTTTCTCCTACCTGGTGGGCATACATGACTTGTTCCATTTCAAGGAGGCTAAAGTGTTCCTTCTCTTGGGTTTGGAAGGGGTTCAAATACACTTAACTTTAACTTACCCCTTGGAGCTAACCACATGCAGAGCAGGATAATAGGGAACAACTTAATCCTGACAGAGCTTGCTAAGGGCCTTTTAAAGGTCTGATTAGATCTGTCTACTTTCCCCAGTGATTGGGATCTCCAGGCTGAGTGAAAGACCAGGGCTCTCATTATCCCCTTCATCACTTGTGACAGAAATGCTAGATCGTTATTGTTTTGCAGGAATCCTGGGAGCCCAAACCTGGGGATTATTTCTTTTAGTAATGACTTAGCCCCTTTAGCGAAGTGGGAAATGAGAGAAAGGTACTCACTGTTACGTCAAAATTTGGGACTATTGGGGAATTTTTCTATCCAACCAGAAAATGTTAGTCACTAGCACCAACAGATACCCGAACATCCTGGTATTCTTAGCATGAGAGTGAAATCAATCTGCCAGTCTTCTTCAGGATATATCCCTCTCGTCTGAAATGGGCCTTCTCTGGGGATTCCTGGGGGGATCTGGTTTTAGGGTTGTTCATTGTACAGATGGGGTATGTCTCAACTATTAGACTGGTTATACTTTTCATGCCAGGAGTTACCATGACCTCAACTGACCACTTGTATAGGGCTTCCCTCCTGTAGTGAATTCCTTGATGAGCACCCCTGATGGCTTGAAAAGCTGCAATCTGGGGAAAGAAGTTTTGCCCATGTTCATCAGCCAGCCACCATGGCTTCCTAGATTTCTACTAAAGCCCCCTGTTGGGGCTTTGTCTAATTCTTCCTTTGTGTAGACTGGGAAATAATTGGATGCATCAGGCCTTCGGGTATAAGGTTTATTTGCCAAGTTACTGGCTCTAAGGCTGCCCTTTTGGCAATTGTACCTTCCTCTTTCCCTTTGTTAACTCTTCATTCCCCTTCTGGTGACTTCAACAATGAATCAATGCCATTTTTTTTGAAAGCTTCACTGCTTCTAGGAGCTTCATTATGCTTATGCCACATTTCACCTGTTTATTTTTTATAGTAAGCATACCTCTTTCCTTTCACATAGCTCGTGTGCATTTAGGATGACATACACATAACTGGGAATCTGTGTAAATGTTTAAGATCTTCCCTGTCCTGAGCCCTAAGGCTCAGGTGAGGGCCATTAGTTCCATCTTTCGAGCAGAAATCCCTGGGGATAGGTTCTGTGCTTCTATGACTTAGGTCTAGGAGGCCGTTTTGTATCCTGCCAACCTTTTTCCTTCTCTCATAAAACTGATCCTGTCTGTTAACAATTCCTCTTAGGTCTTTTTAGAGTCTCACTTCTTAGGTTAGAGCAACTAGAATAGAACATATTTATGGTTTCTATACAATCCTGCTTCAGGGGCCCCACTTCTGTGGGTAGCAGTGTGGCAGGATTTAGCATGTGTCAGATTTTTATGGTAAGGTAACCACTAGGTTGTCAAAAAGCATAGCTTGGACTTGAATCCACCTTCCAGGGGATAGCTATTCTGTTCCCTTAGAACTTACTAAAGCCTAAACCTGTGCAGAGTCCATGTAGTGATTGGCTGACCAAACATGAACTTTTCAGCCTCCTTTAGCAGGGCTGTAGTAGCTACTACTGCCCATAAGCAAGGAGGCTGTCCATTAGCAGTTTGGTCTAATTGTTTAGAGAAAGGGGTCCTAGTTTTTGAACTAATATCGCAAGGGTGGTTTGGTTTCCTTTCTCTCATGAATGTAAATGTCAAAGGATTTAGCAAAATCTGGTAGGGCCGGGGCAGGGGACTGAAGTAATCACTTTTTCTTTCTTTTATTTTACTTTTTAAAAATTTTAGTGGAATATAGTTGACATACAAAGTTGTATTAATTTCAGGCATACAGCAAATTACATCATTTAGTAATTGCTTTTTCATGTCTTAAAAGGCCTCTTTGTATTCTGAATTCTATTTGAAATGATCATCATCCTTTCAACTTTTCATATAAAGATCTATCGATTAGACTAGTTAGGGATCCAGATGTACAAACACAGCCACCCCCAGAAAACCGCTAAGCTGTTTTTTAGTTTAAGGAGGGCCGAGGCTGCAAATGGCTTCTTTTCCTGGGGTAGGCTTCTCTCACCTTCTGTGAGAATGAAACCTAGGTAGATCACGATAGCTTGTGATATCTGAGGCTCTTTCTTGGACATCTTATATCCTTTATTAGAGGTGGTTCAGGGTGCATACATTATTTCTGTCAGAAGCCTCCTTTGTAGGGCTATTGATCAGAATGTCATCTACACACTGGAAGAGATGTAGAAATTTTAGGTCTTTAGCTAAAGTTTCCCCAAAGACAAAGTTTTGAACCCTGGGGGCAGGCTATCCAGCAGTGTCGTTTTTGTTGCATGTTTGGGTCCTGCCACTCAAAAGCAAAAATATCTTGTGATCCTGGGAGTAACGGAATTACAGAAAAGAAGGCATCATTTAAATTCAGTACAGAATATTATGTTCTGATGGATGGTAGAGTGATATCAGAGTGTAAGATTAGGTATTATTGCCTGTATATTCTAGGTGGCTTTTCTGACTGCCCTGAGGTCCTGTACCACCCAGGGTTCCCCATTAGCTTTCTTTACAGGGAGAGAGAGGGTTGATTGGCATGGTCTAATAAGGCCCTAGTCAATTAGTCTCTGTATAGTGGGGACAGTGTTCAATAAGTCCTCCTGAAGGAGAGTTTACTCTTTTCTATTGGGCCATATATGTCTGGGTTTTAGATGGACTGTCACAGACCTAGTTCCTACAGCCCATCCCGTTGTCCCTGATTTACTGGGAATTTATTCCAAAGAGATCAACCTTGCTCTGTCTGGGGAAGTTTTTCTTTGCCCTTAACATTATCATCTGTGCCCTTTGTCTCAGGGGGAGCCAATCTCCTGTTTGTCTCCTATTAGGTGGATAGTAGCCCCAAATTTATGTAAGATAGCTGTTCTTAGCAGGGATATAGGGATGTTCAGGGACATATGGGAAGGAATGGGTGAGCATGTGTTCATCCAACTTATATTCTAATGGCTCTGTGAATGCCCATTCTTGGGCCTTCCCTGACACCCCCATAATTTTATACCTTTTGTGACTGAGTTTGCCTGATCTGGTGTTCAGAACTGCGTAAGTGACACTGGTGTTGACTAAGAATTAGACAGTCTTTCCTCCTATGTCCAATGTCAGCCAGGTCTCTTTGGGAGTCATTGTTATGCCAGCTTAGGAGCCCCCTGGCTCCATCATTCTTCTTCTATTTGAATCATCTGCCTTTGAGGGTAGTGGCCAGGAGCTGTCATTTTCAATCCCTTCTTCAGGGTGGTGAGGGAATTCTCCCTTTCAGTGTCCCTGGCATTTATATATGGTGCAATGACTGGGTCCTAGTTTCCTTGGTTTGCTATTCCTTGGTGGGGGTTGGAGGTCACACCAGAGTTGAGAGTCTCTGTGGGCAGTAAAGTTTGGTTCTCATGCCTACTGATTTACATGGGAGGGAAATAGCCAGTAGGTGTGCTTGTCTCTGGGCTTTTTTATCCTCCGACTTATCTGTTATTAAACACTTTCAACCCTCAGTAAGCAACCTTGACCAGTTAAGAGGGAGGGGCATCCGGTTCTATTTCCATTTTCTGAAGTTTACATCTAATGCCTGGGGCACTTTGGAATACAAAATATTACCTCAATATTCCCTTCCAATGACTCACGGTCAGTGGCAGTAGATTGGGATGCATTCCTTGAAGTGCTCTAGGAATGCCAAAGGGTTTTCTCTTGGCTCTTGATTGATTTCCTTTAACTTATTACAATTGGAAGGTATCTGTCCTGCTGCCTAGATTCCCTTTAGGATCATATTTTTTATAATGGGTCAGCCTCTGTCTTCTACCCTCTTCTCCATTGTCTCAGTAGTCCCAGTTGGGTCATTGCTTGGGACTGTTTGATTCCCCAGTCTGAAAATGGCATGGCCTGAATTGTTTCTGTTCTCTGTCTGATCTTTTCTTTCCCCTCTAAGAGTACTTTGAGGATGCTCTGGATGTCAGCCTCAGGATGGGCGTAGGGTGTCATGGGTCTGAAAGATTCCAGTAATTAGATTCAGGAACCCCTCTGGATCTTCCCTCAACCCTTCATAATAACTTTTCCAGCTATATAGATCAGAAGTGGCAAGTGGGACCTGTACCTGGATGAGCCTTTCTTCTCCACTGAGATCTGCTTCAAAGGTAATACTTTTCCTGGTGGGTTGTTGGACCCTGGCTGGTAATTAGTCATGCAGATACCATAAGATATGACCCAAAATAAGATATCTGGTTCAGGAAATTTGGAACCAGCACCAAATTGATAACAGATACTTCAAAAAACCAAAATAGAATACATCCAAATGGCATGGACTCTGATATTACTGGGGGGTCCCTTTTGAGTTTGTAGTTAGTCTCTCCTCATCAGAATGTCCCACAGTAGGTTAGAACTGCCTCTGGACCAGAGCAGCTTAGCTGTTGTTAGTTCCTGACCAACTTGGTCCATTAGTGAGTGGTGCACGTCTCTGAAATAGGGGTCTTCTCTTTCTTCCTTTCTGTGAAAAAGGAGTTTTTGGACTTCCTGCTGGGTAAGAGCTTAAAGCGCGTGGGATTCGCATGAGTTACTCCCCACATCTCTGGGACAGCTAGAGTTTTGTGCTGATATCAGAAGGAGAACCCATGGAACCTCAGTTGATAATGAGTCACCCAAGATTCACCTCACGAGCAGAGGGAAGAGGAGAGGTTTGTTGGTGGGTGTTTCCTGTTTTTGCCATCAGCTCACAGGGCTTCTCAATAATGGGTTCCTGGTTTTGTGAGCAGCTTACGGGGCTCCCCAGCCTACTTCAGATAAACTAGTGCTGACCAGAAGAGGTCAAGCAACCTTGGGACCCTTTTACACTTGGGCATCCTCAGTGCCGTTGTTTTTTGTTTTTTTTTAGGGCTGCACCCTTGGTATATGGAAGTTCCCAGGCTAGGGGTCGAATTGGAGCTACAGCTGCTGGCCTACGCCACAGCCACAGTAACGTGGGATCTGAGTCCCATCTGTGAACTACGTCGCAGCTCATAGTAACTCTGGATCCCCAACCCACTGAGTGAGGCCAGGGATCAAACCCACATCCTTATGGATATTAGTTGGATTCTTACCTGCTGCACTGCAAGGGGAACTCTCTCAGTGCCTCTTCTTGAACTCAGATTGAGTACCCTTTTTTGCCAGGTAGTCCTGGGCTAGTAACTGGGCCTTTTCTTGGACTTATCTCTTGTCTCACATAGTTGGCCACTTTCCTTTACCAAACCAAAGGTGACTATGCAGAGGGCTACTGTTGACCCCTGCAAGTCAGTGAGCCTAAAACCTAGTGGATAAGTGTAGGAAAAAAAGGGCATGGTCTCTCCATTGAGGTCACCAAATTTTTTTTAACAGATCTTCCTGACTAGATGCCCAACAAGGGTCCTTCTGCCTGGTGTGTCATTATAGCCAATAAAACAAGACTGAATTCAGTTCAGAAGAGAAGGAAAGCTTCATTCTTTGATCAAAGAATGGAGTAGTGTTAGCTCGTGCTCTAGAGTACATACTCTTCTTGAAAGACCATGAGCAGTGCTGCTTTATAGAGTTCTTGTCAGCAGGAAGAGGAGGGAGGTAGAGTTCTTGCAGGTGAGATGCAACTCATTGCCCTCCAGACTGAAGTGCCAGGTGCAGTGTCTCTGCACACACTCTGCTGAGCTGAGGTGCTGGGCATCACCATTTTGCACCATGACCTCTGGTGTGAAGTATGAGGTACAGGGTCTCTTCATGTGGCACGCTATAAACAAGTGAAACTAGGCTAAGACAAATGGGGGAAAAGGGTTAGATTTTGTTTGATTACCTAGGTTCTATTTTAATTTCCCAGAAATTGTTAATGAGCATTTTAAGTGACACTTTTAAGGATGAATGATAATAGCACGTCTTTGCATAAGAGGAATGATCCGAATGATCCAGCAGGGAGGAAAGGTTGAGTTTGGAAGAGAGGAAGGATAATTAAAGGAGCAAAGTTCTCCAGAGAAGATGAGGGATTTCCTGTTTGATGCTGGAGAAAACCCCCCCCTTTTTTTTTTTTTTGCTTTTTAGGGCCACATCTGAGGCATGTGGAGGTTCCCAGGCTAGGGATCGAATCAGAGCTGCAGGTGCCAGCCTACGCCACAGCCACAGCAACGCCTATCCAGGGATCAAACCCGCATCCTCATGGATCCTAGTGGGGTACTTTAACTGCTGAGCCATGAAAGGAACTCCGAAAATATCTTAAAATATTTGTTTTTGTGCTCCCTGGTCAACACCTTGTTCGAAATCTTTTGTATATAATTTTGTATTCTTTGTCTTAAAGAGAGATCTTAAATTGCATAAGGCTGAAGGCCCTAAAAAGCTGAATCCAGTCCTAAGGGGGAATATTGATGACATACCACAGTGCAGAGGTAGATGGTTTTGAGCTTGCATGTCTTAAGTATGGAGAATTATTCTTATATTTTGTTTGTTTTTAATTTTAGACTAGAATTTCTCTCAGTGGATCTGGGAACACTTAGCAGGTAGATAATCAAGCATTGTGTGCACCATTCTGGGAAGTCTGTGGAGTGTGCCATTACTTATTACAACAAATTACAATTTTCTGTAAGGGTGAGTCCGGGAATGTCAGCAGAGACAGACCTTAATATTTAGATGTGTTTCTCTCCTCATGTTTATTTGCAGATACCTAAAAAAAAGAGAATGGGCATATTGGCCAAAGAGAGATATGTGCTGTAAAACCCTGGGTTTTCTTACTAGAGCTGCATCTGAGTGTCTCTCAAATTAAAGATAAAATGTTTGCATTTTGAAGATATCTCAAAATTCCCTAATGAAGGGAATTAGAGACCAGGAACAATACTGTTTAAGATGCCAGTATTTTTGGTTTTTCTAGGAAGGAGAAATATGTTCAAAGAGACAACAAAGAATAGAATAAAAATGATCCACACACTTTCCAGAAGTATTCTATATAGATTGTAAAGTATGAAATATAACAACTACAAGCATCCTAAAGAATTATTCATCAGCAGCATTATATTCAAGTCCCAGAGGCTTAGGTATGGTTCAGCATGGTGGTATGGTTCAGTGTGGTGGTATGAAAGAAACTGACCAAGTATAATTCTATGGACTATGGCATTCTGAGCAGCAGCACACTAAAATAAACAAGTATCTTACTCCTGGAGTTTGAGCCGGCTGGTACTGTCTGCTAAGGGAGACATTGGAAGTCATATACCTGGACCTGAAGAGTAAAAATGATCAAATACCCATGGCTAAGGAAGACCAAGAGAAAAATCTGTTTCGTCTGCTCTGTATGTGAAATGGGGATGGAGCATCAATTTGAAAGGATGCCCCAAAGTATTTCAAGGGCCTCTGCCAGTTTTCAGTGTTAAATGAGAAAGTAATTGGGGGGAGGGATATAAATTACCTAGAGGCATTTATCTGTTTAGATGAGATAATCGTTTTTGGCAGGATTCTGGAAAAGCCAGAGCAAAGACTTCTTAAGTTAGGAAGGGCATGACTTTTGATGTTCCCTGATAAGTATTAATGCTGACAAACCTTTATAAATTATGATGGGCAAGTAAAGACACAGCATAAAGTACACTGTTCCTGAAAAAAAAAAAAACCTGATAGCCCCAATAACATCAAATTAAAAACTTTTTTTGAGGTTAGTGATGACCAGAGGACACTGTGAGGAGTATTCCCTATTTGCTAAACCATTAACCACTTGACAGATTATCCCATCAAGAGAGGTTCAAGGCAAGGAAGGCCACAGGGCACACAGCATGTGGCCATATGGCTATGTGTCTTCTTCAGCTTTTCAGGGATTACTGATTGAAAGCCTGGGACCAGGAAGTCATGGAAAGTCATTCTGACTGCTTACCTAGAGACTATTCAAAGCAGGTAGCCACTGAAATCAGTGTGCATGGATTTTTCTGACCTTAGACTTTGATACTTGTAATCTGATACAGTTTGTTTTACAGGCTCTCTTACTTGGCAACAGATAAAAACATGAGCTTTTAAAGTCCAGGAGGTTCCAGCTTCCCTTCTTAAAAACTAATTCATTTATTTTCCTTGTCCTTTAGACAAGGTGAGTTCTAGAGTGCTCATTTGGAAAGAAAGAGGAAGGACAGAAGGACAGTTTTGTTTGCTTGTTTGTTTATCTTTTTTAGGGCCGCACCTGTGGCATATAGAGGTTCCCAGGCTAGGGGTCGAATCAGAGCTGTAGCCGCCAGCCTATACCACGGCCACTGCAATGCGGTATCTGAGCTGCGTCTGAGACCTACACCATAGCTCATGGTTATGCTGGATCCTTAACCTAATGAATTAGGCCAGGGCTGAAACCTGCATCCTCATGAATGCTAGTCAGATTCTTCTATGCTGAGCCACAATGGGAACTCCGAGGAAGGACAGTTTTACTTTGGGTAGTGAAAGAAGGAAGGAAGGGTAATGAGATACTATATATATGTACAAAAAAATTTCCAATTTTTCCTAAGTTAGTTTTTACAGTGTGGCTTTATTTTCTGATTTCAAGAACTATGACTTCCCCGAAAGCCAGTTTCATAAACATAAATTAATAATTCCCAGTCCAAATGAAAATGACTTTTGATTATCTATACTACCATTCATCTCTGGTAGAACCAATAATCAGAGGCTACAGAATGAAAGCAGGCTCAGATTCTCCACCTCAGAAAATAAGGCTGAGGAAAATGCAGCATGTCAGTTAAGGTCTTGTGGTAAATCAATAATAAAGCTAGGAATAAAACATTCATGTTCTAACTTCCAGTGACAGGGTCACTAGTTTGTACTACTCTGCTTCTAATGAACACTGATTATCTTAAAGATATAAAATTTCCGCTCTTTTACGGGGCTGAGCATGCTACTGGCTGCACTGTATTCATGGTATCACTGGAGGTAGAAATGGAAAACTCCAATTAGGTCATCTTGTCCACTTGGAGACACAACCATCCCCATTCAACTGCAGTGGCTGGGCTGATGAAAATTTCATTGTGGGTTAAGAACTGATTGCGGAACTCACCTAGCAGTGGGATTCAGGCTGAATGGGATGATGGAATGGGCTTACTTAAAAAAAAAAAAAAGTAGAAGTCAATTGAGAAAATACTACAGGATGGATCTTGCAGAACTGCACAATGTGAGTGACTGCTAGAGGTCATAATTCATCTGTGGACAAGGGTATTGAGTTTATTCTAAATAAAAATGAAAAATATTACATCTTTCTTAGGAAGACTATTCAACAGAGCTGAATTCCTAACAGTCCCTGAAGTCAGTTCTCTTTTGTGCTATTCTCATAAGCTAAATTTCAAACCAGGGTAGAAATAAAAAAGTCTGGTAGTAAATGGATATTTCTTTACCATGTAAGAAAATTTAGCTCCCTGATGTTTGTGCAGCTTTCCATGATACCTCATCCTTTGCTTTTGGCAACCACAAGTCTTTTCTTTGTGTCTGTGAGTCTCTCTTTGTTTTGTGGATAGTTTCATTTGTGCCATATTTTAGATTTCACAACTAAAGTGAAATGTAAGTGTAAGTGACATCATACGATATTTGTCTTTCTCTTTCTGACTTACTTCACTTAACATGAGTATCTCTAGTTGCATCCATATTGCCGCAATGCCGTTATTTCATTTTTTATGGCTGAGTAATACTACATTTTATATATATACCACATCTTTATTATTATTTTTTTGCTTTTTAGGGCCACACCCGTGGCATTTGAAGGTTCCCAGGCTAGGGGTCAAATCAGAGCTGTAGCTGCTGGCCTACACCAGAGCCACAGCAATGTGGGATCCAAGCTGCATCTGTGATCTATAGCACAGCTCACAGAAACACCAGATTGCCCACCCATTGACCAAGACCAGGGATTGAACTCACATCCTCATGGATACTAGTCGGATTCGTTTCTGCTGTACCACAATGGAAACTCCCATGTAGCACATCTTCTTAATCATTCATTTTTCAGTGGACATTTGGTTGTTTCCATGTCTTGGCTATTGTAAATAGTGCTGCAGTGAATATAGGAGTCCATGTTTCTTTTTGAATTATAGTTTTGTCTTGATACATGCCCAGGAGTGGGATTGCTAGATATATGGTAGTTCTATATTTAGTTTTCTGAGGAACCTCCATACTGTTTTCCATGGGAATGGCAATACCTTTAATTCTATCTCAGAACTGTCTTCTGAACTGGTCACATCTTTTCCATCTTTGTTGCTTCTACCTTCTTCTATTTTTTTTATTCATCACCTGAATTCTTATAACAGTTTTATAAGTGATTTCCTTGCCACAGATTTCTCCCCTCTAATCCACCTTTATTTTATAGTTTCCAAAGAAACAGTTATGATTGTATCCCTTTTGTATGTAAAGACATCAAAATTACTTAAAATGTCACCTCAAACCTATTCAAGCTGCTTCCAGAATACCTATCTTTTTTCCTTCCTTCCTTCCTTTCTCCCTCCCTGCCCTCTTTCTTCCTTCCCCTTCTTTCCTTCCTTTCTCTCTCTCTCCCTCTTCCTTCCTTTCTTCCTTTCTTTCTCTCCCTTTCTTCCTTCCTTCCTTCCTTCCTTCCTTCCTTCCTTCCTTCCTTCCTTTCTTTTTCTTTCTTTCTTTCTTTCTTTCTCTATTTTCTCCCTCCCTCCCTCCCTTCCTTCCTTCCTTCCTTTCTTTCTCTCTTCCATACTCCTTTTATCCACTCTTGCTAACTAATGAACATTATTTCATTTTTAAAAACACAACATTTCCTTTTGAGTCTCTGCATCATTAAGATTAAGTTTGGACTGATAAGTCAGGAAAAAATGTTACAAGTGGCGCATACTAGCAGTAAATTTAAATCCTCTCACATAAAAGAAGTCAAGAAATAGACATTCTAAGCATGGCAGCCCCACAGTTATCTCAGTCCCAGACTCCTCTCTTTCTTTCTTGCTATTGTCAGCACATGCTTCCCTACTTCTTAAATACACTTACAACCCAACGTAGCCTCAAGAGCTGTAACCATCACATTTGAGTTCTAAGGTGACATCAAGAAGAGGAAGAAAAATATTCATTCCTTTTTGTAAAGGAAAATTTGGGGGTCTCATATCATATACTTAGATTTCATTGTATAGAACTTTGTTGTGGGGTCAAGAGAGTTGCTTGAGAAACTGAAAAATGTAAATTTTGAACTGGGTTTGTTTCTAACCATCCATTAATATAGGATTTCTAATAGAAAGGCAAAGGCTAACACACAGCTATAAAAACCAAATAAAATGCCTTTATTTTTCCCTAACTTCCACATGCAGAAGAAGTTTTTTCCACCCATGCTTATTAAACATTTGTTATATATCTCAGATTTGTGAGATATGAATATATATGTATGATATATACATGTATACATATATATGTATATATTTTAGTTAAATATATGTAAGCTTTTATTTCCTTTACCACATGGGTAGAGATCATGGCTCACTTGCATTTTTTTATCTTGGCATCTAGCATAGAGTAAGTCCTTTATAACTGTTTGTTAAGTTCCTGCATGTATGCATACATAATTAAACTATGGTTTTTGAGGTCCTTGAGTGAATGGCAGTTTATGCCATTAATAAAATTTGGTCCCTATTTTTGCTTTAGTGATGAATACAGCCTGGCAAACCCCACAGCAAGGTCTCTGCATATAGTTGTGCTGGTTGTTCATTGTGTTAACACAAAAAGATAACTGAGGTTTGAAATCCAGGTTTTGCTCCCTTCTTGCCACCTCCCCCCCACCTCCCGCCATTTCATGAGCCCTGGAGGGGATACTTTCTCTTTTTCCTTTTTACAGCCACACATGTGACATATGGAAGTTCATGGGCCAGAGGTTGGTTTTGGAGCTGCGGTTGTGGCCTATGCCATAGCCACAGCAACATAGTATCCTAATCGCATATGTACCCTACAGCACAGCTTGCGGCAATGCTGGATCCTTAACCCACTAGGGGAGGCCCAGGATTGAACCCGCATCCTCACAGAGATAATGTCTGGTCCTTAACTTGCTAGCCACAATGGGAACTCCAAGGGCATACTTTTTCCATTCACGCAGAATCACTATATGGACTTTTACTCGGCTGCCCTAGGTGGTGTCTAAGGAGCTCTGGAGGCCCTTAACCAGAGAGTGGTGTCTACTTGGTCCTCTGTGTGCTCCAGAGCTGCAGGAAAGCACAAGGATGGGACAGAACCCTCAGAAACAGGAGTCTGACTATCTTATTTCACCTCTTTATCTCTTTTCCCCTGTCCTTCACTTGAGCACCCCTTTATTTATATTTCAATGTCAAGAAACAGAAGTACTCCCACCACTAAAGCACTGGAGTTTTTTTTTTTTTTTTTTTTTTTCAGCCATGCCCATGGCATGTGAAAGTTCCTGGGCTAGGGATTGAACCTGTGCTGCAGTAGCTAGCAGAGCCTGGGCTAGGGATTGAACCTGTGCTGCAGTAGCTAGCAGTGACAATATTGGATCCTTAACCCGCTGGGAGACGAGAGAACTCCAAGAGCTGGAGTTCATAACCTCCATTTGGGGAGTCAGAAATATAAATCAAAGGGAAAACATCTGAAGACTCATGGAGTAACTGGACTGAGGCTTCAAACGTTTTGTTGCTGAACCTCCTGTAACTTAGCCACATGGAGGGCAGCTGGAGAACCCAGAGAGTGAGAGGCAAATGCAGGGGAATGGAGGATCCCACACACTGGGCTCATTGTCCAGCTTGGAGTCCCAGCAGAAGAAAGAACTTTCTGCATTCTCTACATTTGTGTCACTAGCATCCACAACACCGCTGGGGTTGTGGAGCCTCTATGTGGGCTCCTGGCCCACAGAAAGCTGCACCCTCCAGGAAGGTTGCCATATATATCCTATGAGCTGTGATGCTTGGGATTGTTTTCCCACCAGCTCCTGAAACAGATATTTCTGGGTTCCTCCATGGACACTGTACATTGTAAAATGTGAGAATCAGAGTTATTTATTACCAGTACTTTCCTCTCCAGGCGGCAGATCAATGTCCTTGTCTCCAGATGGCTTTCACAGGCCAGCCAAAGAAGAGACTGCTGGCCATCTGCTTCCTGTTGCCTGTTCAAGCTGGCTAGCCACTAGGTAAGGCTGGCAAAATCCAATGCACCAGCTGTCAGTCTAGGCTGCCCCTGCTGGCCTTGCACGGTGCCACACTAGGTGTGATAGGGCAGGGGCCATGCCGAAATCAATGTTTGACACTCATGAGGCGGGAAAGCTTCCTTCCAAACCCAGACCAAGCCAGCTTCCCTGATGACAAATATAAAAAGATGCTTGCCCTGGGACCTCCTCTGCCAGTGGTATTCCACTGACTTAATGTGGGACTATATGGGATGACTTTGGGTAGAAGAAAGGCAGCGTTTATTGTCAACAGACAGGACAAATTGTAACATAATTCTGAATCCCATATAAGTAAAATAATTTCCAATTTACTGTCCCTTTTTTTCCATTCTTCCTAATTAGATGATTATTTATTTATAATGACAAAATTATAATCTACCCATTGCAAAAAGTCTATAAAGTACAGCTGAAGATTTTAAAAATCACCTATAATTCCATGAATCATAGAATAACCTACCCTTTATTTTGTTGTTTATCCATTATCTTTTTTCTTCTTGGCATATTTGGGCTCACATTGCATATACAAATTTTTCTCTTTCAGTTTTGTGGCTTAATATTAAATATAAACTTTTTTTTTTTTGGCTACACCCACAGTATGTAGAGGTTCCTGGGCCAGGAATTGAACCTGCGCCACAGCAGCAACCTGAGCCACTGCAGTGATAATACCAGATCCTTTACGCACTGCACCATGAGGGAACTCCAAATATAAGCATTTTAAACAATAAAAGTAATAAATATTTATAAAAATATTTTTAGTGCTGAGTCTTACAATGTATGGTAATGTCTTAATTCACTTAACCATTCCCTAACTGCTTGACATTAAGATTTTTCCAACTTTTTACTACTTTAAATAATTCTATAATGGACATCTTTGTGCATAAAATTTGTTTTGTATTTTAGATTATTATAGATCACTTCCTTGAGACAGAATGACTGTGCCGATTTTAAGGAAAATTTACTATACTGACAAATTGCTTATATGTATATGTATATATATCTCAAGAGTCCAGTTTCCCAGTTTCTTCAGCAATAGATATTTTCTTCTTTTTTGAAATTTCAGCTGATTTGGTGTATTTTCCCATTTCAAAAACATAAGTCTTTATAGGTAGTTTGGATAGAGGCAGTAAACCTGAACACTACACCAAACCTTCATTGTCCTGAATACTGATTCAGAAGTGGGGATGTATTATGAATCACTGTGCCTGAAAGGGGTCTGCTATGCTCAGAGATCCAGTACGATGCTCCTCTTTGAATACTGCTTCCTCATAGGCTCACCTCTGTTAGCTGACTCTGTGGCAGTCATTGATAGTCCTGGGTCTTTAATGGCACCTTCTCAAGGCCAGGTGGCCTTACCCACAGAGAACAGCAAGAGTGCTCTGCAGAGCGGTGAGGCCCTTAGCACCAGGTAGGACATGATGGTTTGGCTCTCAGAACAGAGGTTCAGTAGGAGAGCTGGAGTCCTGCTAGGAGTTCAGGCTGCTTCATATGCCATGAGGTGAGAGGCCAGCACACCTGGCCTTTTCTGGACTTAAGTCCATGGTCTGAAGTGCCCAGCGGGTGGTAATGTATAACTGTGTTACCCTACATTATACCATCTGTTATAGCTCCAGTTGTTTCTTTAGTTCTATCTTTGCTGAGCCTTTTAAAGTCTTTTACTAATTATGCAGCTTTTCCACCATTGGCTCTTTTGAAATTTGTGCCTTATCTCTTTCTCTCTGACAAACCAAATCTTTCCTGTCTTCCCAGATTACCACTAATTCCATCCCTCAAGTAATGTGTTCTGCGAATCTTGGACTGCATTCATCTCTCCCTTTTCTATATTTCCATAATTAAAAAATTATTAGGTACCAAACATTTTGGTATCTGATCAACTGTAATTTTGTATTTTCTCTTAATTTGTCCATATTGTCTAATCCTATGGCTTCAAAAATTTCACAGTTTTTAGAAGAGTGATTTGAGTCTTTGTTTTATATCTCTAGTCTATACATTTCCTTTGAGCTCAAGACTCGTATGGCAAACTATCTGCTTGACATCACTCCGTGGACATCATACAGTCTACCATACCTAAAGTTGGACTTACTCCCATATTAACTGGACTGACATTTTTATTACTTCCCAACTTCCCATGAATTACTAATCCAAAACTTATATATAAAAAATAAAATTTGTATATCTCAAATCTGTCCTCTTCTGTTCACCCCACTGCAAATCTAACTGGTCTTGCATACATCCTGGTCACTCATTCAATCCTTCTATACTTAAAACCACAGCTATCTTTTCAAAACCTAAGTTTGGTCATGCCCCACTCTTATACAGCCTATTTTAAACCTGTTTATGTCTTCTTTCTCTCTCTCCTTTTTTTTTTTGGAAATGTGTTATGGTAAAAATACATATGACATAAAATTTGCCATTTTAACCATTTCTAAGTATACAGTTCTGGGAAACTAAGTGCTTTCATACTGTGCAGCCATCACCACTATCTGCTTCTAAAACTTTTTCATTATCCCAAGCAGAAACTCTATAACCGTTAAGCAATAACTTTTCATTTCTCCCACCTCAGTGCCTACTAACATCTAATCTACTTTCTTTATGAACTTATCTGTTCTAGATGTTTCATATGAATGGAATCATGTGATATTTTTCCTTTTGTGTCTGGCTTTTTTCACATTTCCAAGGTTTATCCATGTTGTAGAATATATCAGAATTTCTTTTTTTTTTTTTGACAAGCAAGACTTTATTTTTTGTTTTTTATTACTCAGTGAATTTTATTACATTTATAGTTGTACGATCATCACAGTGAAATTGCAGGATTTCTATCCCAAATCTCTAGTGAATCCCCCCACCCCAAACTGTCTCATTTGGAAGCCATAAGTTTTTCAAAGTCTGTGAGTTAGTATCTGTTCTGCAAAGAAGTTCATTGTGTCCTTTTTTTAGATTTCACATGTAAGTGATAGTATGTGGTGCTGGCATCTCGCTGTTTTATTGACCTCACTTAGCACGATAATTTCTAGGTCCATACATATTGCTGCAAATGCCATTATTTCTTTCCTTTTAATGGCTGAGTAATAGTCCATTGTGTATATGTACTACATCTTTATCCACTCCTCTGTCGATGGACATTTAGTTTGTTTCTATGTCTTGGCTGTTATATATATATAGTGCTGCAATGAACACTGGAGTACATGTATTTTTTCGAGTCATGGTGTTCTCTGGATAGATGCCCAGGAGTGGGATTGCTGGATCAAATGGTAGTTCTATTTTAAGTTTTCTGTGGAAACTCCATACTGTTTTCCACAGTGGTCATGCCAATTTACTTTCCCACCAGCAGTGCAAGAGGGTTCATTTTTTTCCACACCCTCTACAGCATTTATTGTTTGTAGATTTTTTGATGACGGCCATTCTGGCTTGTGTAAGGTAGTAACCTCATAGTGGTTTTGAATTGCATTTCTCTAATAGTTAGTGATGCTGAACATCTTTTCATGTGTTTTTTTTGGCCATTAATATGTCTTTTTGGGAGAATTGTCTGTTTAGATCTTCTGCCCATTTTTGTATGGGTTTGTTTGGCTTTTTGGTATTGAGCTGCAGAAGGTGTTTATAATTTTGGAGATGAATCCCTTGTCAGTCGATTTACCTGCAAATATTTTCTCCCATTCTGTGGGTTGTCTTTTCATTTTGTTTAGGGTTTCCTTTGCTGTGCAGAAACTTTGAGGTTTAATGAAGTCCCATTTGTTTATTTTTCTTTTTATTGTCATGACTCTAGGAGGTGGATCTGTGAAGATGTTGCTGTCATTTATGTCAGAGAGTGTTTCGCCTGTGTTTTCCTCTAAGAGTTTTATAGTATCTGTTCTTATGTTTAGGTTTTTAATCCATTTTGAGTTTATTTTTGTGTATGGTGTTAGGATGTGTTCTAGTTTCATTCTTCTACATGTGGCTGTCCAGTTTTCCCAGCACCACTTATTGAAGGGGATTTCTTTTCTCCAATGTATATTCTTGCCTCCTTTGTCATAGATTAGTTGACTGTAGGTGCATGGGTTTAATTATGGGCTTTCTATCCGGTTTCACTGATCTCTATGTCTGTCTTTGTGCCAATACCATACGGTTTTCATGACTGTAGCTTTATAGTATAGTCTGAAGTCAGGGATCCTGATTCCTCCAGCTCCATTTTTCTTTCTCGGGATGACTTTGGCTATTCTGGGTCTTTTGTGCTTCCAAACAAACTTTAAAATATTTTGTTCTAGTTCTGTGAAAAATGTCCTTAGTAATTTGATAGGGATTGCACTGAATGTTTAGATTGTCTTGGGTAGTACAGTCATTTTGATAATATTGACTCTTCCAGTCCAAGAACATGGTATATCTTTCCATCTCTTTGAGTCATCTTTGATTTCTTTCATCAGTGTCTTATAGTTTTCAGAGTACAGGTCTTTTGTCTATGTAGGTAGGTTTATTCCTAAGTATTTTATTCTTTTTGATGTGATGGTAAATGGGATAGTTTCCCTAATTTCTCCTTTTGATCTTTCATTGTTAGTATATAGAAATGTAGTTGATTTCTGTGTATTAATTTTGTATCCTGTGACTTTGCCAAATTCATTGATGAGCTCTAACAGTTTTCTGATATCATATTTAGGATTTTCCAGGTAGTATCATGTCATCTGCAAATAGTATAGTTTTACTTCTTCCTTTCCAATTTGGATTTCTTTTATCTCTTTTTTTTCTCTGATTGCTGTGGCTAGGACTTCTAAAACTATGTTGAATAGAAGTGGTGAGAGTGGACATCCTTGTCTTGTTCCTGATCTGTGAGAATTCTTTCAGCTTTTCACTATTGAGATTGATGTTAGTTCTGGGTTTGTTATATATGACCTTTATTATGTTGAGATAGGTTACTTCTTTGCCCACTTTCTTAAGGGTTTTTATCAAAAATGGGTGTTGGATATTGTCCAAGGCTTTTTCTGCATCTATTGAGAGGATCATGGTTTTTATTCTTCAGTTTGTTAATGTGGTGTATCACACTGATTGATTTGTGGATATAGAAGAATCCTTGCATCCCTGGGATAAATCTCACATGATCATGATGTATTATCCTTTTAATGTATTGTTGGATTCAGTTTGCTAGTATTTTGTTGAGGATTTTTTATCTATGTTCATCAGTGAAATTGGCCTGTAATTTTCTTTTTTTGTGGTATCTTTGTCTGGTTTTGGTATCAGGGTGGTGGTAGCCTCATATAATGAGTTTGGGAGTGTTCCTGCCTCTGCAGTTTTTTGGAATAGTTTCAGAAGGATAGGTGTTAGCTCTTCTCTAAATGTTTGATAGAATTCGCTAGTGAAGCCATCTGATTCTGGACGTTTTGTTGTAAGTTTTTTAATCACAGTTTCAATTTCAGTACTTGTGATGGGTCCATCCATCTTTTTTGTTTCATCTTGATTTACTCTTGGAAGATTGCTCTAAGAATTTGTCCATTTCTTCTAGGTTTTCCATTTTATTGGCATATAGTTGCATGTAGTAGTCTTTTATGACCCTTTGTATTTCTGTGATGTTTGTTGTAACTTCTCCTTTTTTATTTATAATTTTATTGATTTGTGTGGCTCTTTTTTTCTTGATAAGTATGGCTTAGGACTTATCAATTTTTTTTGATCTTTTCAAAATCAGCTTTTAGTTTCATTGATCTTTTCTATGGTTTTCTTCATTTCTATTTCATTGATTTCTGTCCTGATCTTTATGATTTCTTTCCTTCTGCAAACTTTGGGTCTTGTCTGTTCTCTCTCTAGCTTCTTTAGATGTAATGTTAAGTTGTTTATTTGATCTTTTTCTTTTTTCCTGAGGTAGGCTTGTATTGCTATAAATTTTCCTCTTAGAACTGCTTTTGCTGCATCCCATAGGTTTTGGAATGTTGTATCTTTGTTGTCATTTGCCTCTAGGTATTTTTTAATTTCCTCTTTGATTTCTTCAGTGATCCATTGGTTGTTTAGTAGCATGTTGTTTAGTATCCATGTGTTTGTGCTTTTTGCAGTTTTTTTCTTCTTTTTTTATTTCTAGTCGTGTAGTGTTGTGGTTGGAAAATTTGCTTGATATGATTTCAGTTTTCTTAAATTTACCAAGGCTTGATTTGTGGCCCAGAATGTGATCAATATTAGAGCATGTTCTGTGTGCACTTGAGAAGAATGTGTATTCTGCTGCTTTTTGATGGAATGTCCTGTAAATATCTATTAAGTCCATCTGGTCTAATGCTTCATTCAGGACCTGTGTTTATTGATTTTTCTGTCTGGATGATCTGTCCATTGCTATAAGTGGGCTGTTAAAATCCCCCACTATGATTGCATTATTGTCGATTTCTCCTTTTAAGGTTTTTAGTGGTTGCTTTAGATATTGAAGTGGTCCTATGTTGGAACAGATATATTTACAATTGTTTTATCTTCTTCTTGGATTGATCCATTGATTATTATGTAATGTCCTTCCTTTTTTTTTAAGTCATTTTAGGACCGCACCTGTGGCATATGGTGGTTCCCAGGCTAGGGGTATAATTGGAGCTACAGCTGCTGGCCTACATTACAGCCACAGCAACATGGGATCCAAGCCACCTCTGCAACCTATACCACAGCTCACAGCAACACTGGATCCTTAACCCACTGAGCGAGGCCAGGGATCGAACCTGCAACCTCATGGCTCCTAGTCAGATTTGTTTCCGCTGAGCCACAGTGGGAACTCCTGTAATGTCCTTCCTTATGTTTTATAATATTTTTTATTTTAAGGCCTATTTTGTCTGATATGAGTATTGCTACTCCAGCTTTCTTTTGATTCCCATTAGTATGGAATATTTTCTTCCATCCTTTAACTTTTTTTTCATTACTTAATGAATTTTATTGCAATTATAGGTGTACAAAAATCATCAAAACTCAGTTTTATAGCATTTCCATCCCAAACCCTCAGTGCATCCCCCCACCCCCCAGATTGTCTTATTTGGAAACCATAAGCTTTCCAAAGTCTGTGAGTTGTTATCTGTTCTGCGAAGAAGTTCATTGTGTCCTTTTCTTAGTTTCCACATGTAAGCAGTAGCATTGGATGTTGCTGTCTAATTGTCTGACTGGTTTCACTTCACATGATAATTTCTAGGTCCATCCAGGTTGCTATAAATGTTGTTAATTTTGTTCCTTTTAATGGCTGAGTAACATTCCATTGCGTATATGTACCGGATCTTCCCTATCCACTCCTTTGTTGGTGGACATTTAGGTTGTTTCCATGACTTGGCTATTGTATAGAGTGCTGCAGTGAATACTGGAGTATGTGTCTTTTTGAGTCATGGTTTCCTCTGGATAGATGCCCAGGAGTGGGATTGCTGGATCAAATGGTAATTCTATTTTGAGTTTTCTGAGGAATCTCCATACTGTTTTCCACAGTGGTTGCACCAGTTTGCATTCCCACCAACAGTGTAATAGGGATCCTTTTTCTACACAGCCTCTCCAGCACTTATTATTTGTAGACTTTTTGATGATGGCCATTCTGGACAGTGTAAGGTGGTACCTCATAGTGGTTTTGATTTGCATTTCTCTAATAACGAGTGATGTTGAACATCTTTTCATGTGTGTTTTTGGCCATCTGTATGTCTTCTTTGGAGAATTGTCTGTTCAGATCTTCTGCCCATTTTCTGATGGGGTTGTTTTTTTGATATTGAGCTGTAGGAGGTGTTTGTAAATTCTGAGATGAATCCCTTGTCAGTCGATTCATTTGCAAATATTTTCTCCCATTCTGTGGGTTGTCTTTTCATTTTGTTTAGGGTCCCTTTGCTGTGCAGAAACTTTGAGGTTTAATGAGGTCCCATTTGTTTATTTTTCTTTTTATTGTCATGACTCTAGGTGGTGGATCTGAGAAGATGTTGCTGTCATTTATGTCAGAGAGTGTTTGGCCTATGTTTTGCTGAATCCCATAGATTTTGTATGGTCGTGTTTTCATTAGAATTTGTCTCAAGGTATTTTTTAGTTTTCTTTGTGATTTCCTAATGGACCTATTTTTTTAATAGCATGTTATTTATTCTCTGTGCAATTGCATTTTTCTCATTTTTTCCCCATGTGGTTGATTTCTATTTTCATGCCACTTTGTAGAAAAGATGC
>PVHT021183695.1:1701027-1719343 GCA_004024745.2 Catagonus wagneri
TTTTGCTGAATCCCATAGATTTTGTATGGTCGTGTTTTCATTAGAATTTGTCTCAAGGTATTTTTTAGTTTTCTTTGTGATTTCCTAATGGACCTATTTTTTTAATAGCATGTTATTTATTCTCTGTGCAATTGCATTTTTCTCATTTTTTCCCCATGTGGTTGATTTCTATTTTCATGCCACTTTGTAGAAAAGATGCTTGAAACATCTATACTTTTGTTCTTGTTCTGTTCCCTAACATGTGTTCAATCATAGAGAATATTCCATGTGCATGCCCAGTGTGTATTGTGCTTTTTTTTGGATGTAATGTCCTGAAAATACCAATTAAGTCTAACTGTTCTATTGTGTCATTTATGATCTCTATTGCCTTATTGTTTTTTTTTTTTTTGGTCTGTAATATGTGTCCATTGATATGAATCAGGTTTTAAAATCTCCTACAATTAATATATTCCCATCAATTTCTCCCTTTATGTCTGTTATTATTTTTTTTTCAATGTGTTTGGATGCTCCTGTATTGGGTGCATGTATATCAATGAGTGTAATATCCTCTCCTTGTATTGATCCTTTTATCATATAGTATCCTTCTTTATAGCCTTTGTTTTAAAGTCTCTTTTGTCTGATGTGATTATTGTGGCCTCCGCTTTCTTGTCATTTCAATTTGCATGAAATACTTTTCCATCTCCTCACTTTCAATCTACAGTCATCCTTTGCCCTAAAGTGGGTCTCTTGTAGGCAGCATATTGTAGGTTCTTGCTTTTTTTGTTGTTGTTGTTATTGTTTTTAAATCCAGTCTGCCATGATGTATTTTTTGATTGGAGCATTTTATTCTATTGAAACTTAAAAGCGATTATTGATAGATATGTATTTGTTGCCATTTTAAACCTTGTTCTATTGATTTTATATTTCTTCTTTGTCTCTTTCTTTTTATTTTCCTTTTGTGGCTTGATGATTTCTTTTGTATTATGCTTATGTTCTCTTCTTTTTGTTTTTTGTGAACTTACTGTATGTTTTTGATTTGTGGTTGTCCTGTTTTCAAGTATGTTAACCCCTTCCTATGTCTATTTGCTTTAGACTGGCAGTCATATAGGCTCAAACACATTTTAGAAAAAAAAAAACCCTGTATTTTCCTCTTCTTCCCCACATTTTATGATTTTGGCATCTTCTTTTACATCTTCATGTTCATCCTTTTCCTTTTCATTGTGGTTATCTTTCTAACTCCTTCCCCTGTCCACTTCAGGTCCCAGCTCCTGATAACTAAGCAAGAGCCTCACAATTCATATGAAACTCAAACAGGTATAATAAATTCCTTACTAGATGTTGCTACCAGTAGTTCTGCAGTCTCATTGAGTCACCTACCTTACCAAGCCATGCAGGGTTCCACTAACATGCCATGCTTCTGTGCCTTTGTTTTTGGCTTGATGATTTCTGGTTATCATTGTGGTTATCATTGTTTTATCATTGTGGTTATCATTGTTTTCACAGAAATTGTTTGATTATTTTTAATCTTGTATTGGCTTATTTAAGTGATTTATTTTCCACCTATTTGATTTTCTCTTTCCTATAGGTTCTTGTTTCTTTTATTTCCCACTTAGAGAAGACTTTTCAATATTTTCTTTAGGATAGGTTTTGTATTGTTGTATACTTAAGGTTTTGCTTGTCTGAGAAATTCTTTATCTCTCCTTCTATTCTAAATGATAATTTTGCTGGGTAGAGTATCCTAGGTTGCAGATTTTTCTCCTTTGGAACTTTGAGTATTTCTTCCCACTCTCTTCTGATGTGCAATAGTTCTGTAGAGAAATCAGCTGAAAGCGTTATTGGGTTTCCCTTGTAATTAACTTTGTTTTTCTCTTGGTGCCTTAAGAATCCTCCTTTAGGAGTTCCCATCATGGCACAGTGGAAGTGAATCCAACTAGGAACCATGAGGTTGTGGGTTCGATCCCTAGCATCTCTCAGTGGGTTAATGATCTGTCATTGCTGTGAGCTGTGGTGTAGGTTGCAGACACAGCTTGGATCTGGCATTGCTGTGGCTCTGGCATAGGCCGGTGGCTACAGCTCCGATTAGACCCCTAGCCTGGGAACCTCCATATGCCACAGGTGCGGCCCTAAAAAGAAAAAAAAAAAGAAGAATCCTCCTTTAATCTTTAAATTTTGCAATTTTTATTATACTGTGTCTTCATGTGGTCTGTTTGTGTTTATCTTGTTCAGGACCCTCTGTGTTTCCTGTAGCTGAATATGTTTTATTTAGGTTTGAAAAGTTTTCAGCCATACTTTCTTCAAATACATTTTCAATTCACTTTTCTCTTTCTTTTCCTACTGAGATCCCTATTATGCATAGATTGGCATGCTTTATATTATCCCATAGGTCTCTTACATTGCTTTCATTTTTTTCTTTCATATGGGTTTCTGCCTGCTGTTCTATTTGGATGATTTCTATTATTCTATCTTCCAAATCATTTATTCATTCTTCTGCATTGTCATTCCTATTCATTGCCTTTAGTTCATCTTTTGTCTCTGCAAATGAATTTTCTAATATTTCTTAGCCCTCTCCTTACAGTTTCTATTTTCTTTTTACAATCATCTGTCTTTCTGTTGATAACCTTTCTTAATTCCTTCAGTATTTTCATTGTATGCTTTTTGAACTCAGTGTCTATTAGACTGAAGACGTCTGTTTTATAATTTATTTCTTTAAGTAATTCTCTTGGTCTTTTCACTGGGATTGGTTCCTCTACTTCTTCATTTTACTTATATTTCTCTTACTCTGTGAGTTTAGGGGAAACAGTCGTCTGCTGTAGTCTTAGAAGGCTATTTATATGCAGGAGAGTCCTTATGTAGCTTGTGTAGGTTTAATATTTTTGGCATGAGGGCTGCTTTTAGTGTGGTAACCTTCCATCTCTTTCTGCAGTGTGTGCTGGCCATTATTCCCTTGATGGGGAGTGTGCAAATGGGGTGGTCTGTGCATGCTTCTGGGGCCTGCATGTGGAATCTAAAAAAAAGAAAAAAAAAGATGCAGATGAACTTATTGACTAAAAAGAAGTAGATTCACAAACATAGAAAACACAGGGTGGAGGATAAGTTAGGAGTTTGGAATTAGCAGATATGAACTACTATTTATAAAATAAGTAAACAACAAAGACCTACTATATCACATAGGGATTTGTACTCAATGTATTGTAATAACCTATAATGGAAAAGAGTCTAAAAAAGACTACAAATGAATCACTTTGCTATATACCTGAAACTAACACAATGTTGTAAATTAACTATATTTCAATTAAAAAATTACCCATTGTAAATCAGCTATATTTTGATAAAAATTAAAAAAATTCTCAATGAACTAGTGACAAAAGGAAAGTACATCAACATAATAAAGGGCATTAAGAAAAACTCACAGCTAACATCATACTTAATAATGAAAAACTGAAAGCTTTTTCACTAAGAAGGAACAAGATAGGCATGCTTACTCTCACAACTTCTGTTCAACATAGTACTTGAATTCTTAGGTAGAAATTAGTCAAGAAAAAGAAATAAATGGCATCTAAATCAGAATTAAATAAGTAAAATTATCCATGCTTGCAGAATCATGATCTTGTATAAAGAAGACCCTAAATATTCCACAGAAAACTGTTAGAAGTAATAAACCAACATAATAATAAACCAACAAAACATAATAATAAACCAATAAAGAAGTAAAATATCAACACGCAAAAAAATACCAAAAAAATACAAAAAATCAACATACAAAAATTATTTGTGTTTCTATACACCAACAGCAAACTATATGAAAGAAATTAAGAAAATAATACCATTCATAATAGCATCAAATACGGTAAAATACTTCTTAAGAATAAACTTATCTAAGAAGTAGAGTTGTACACTGAAAACTCCAAAACATTGATGGAAGAAATTGAAGAAGATATGAAAACCAGAAAGACATCCCACATTCATGGATAAGAAGATTTAATATGTTAAAGTGACTTAAATTTTTAAAAAGCTCCTTGTGACTGCTCTACTGAGGAAGTCAAGGGTGAGAACCAAGGTGTCCAGTAAGGACACTCTATATTTCTATATATCTCTTTATGACATTTGACAATTTTATAACATTTTAGGTGATGAAAAATGTTTAGATTCTGGATATATTTTGAATGTAAAGTTAACAGAATTTGCTGATGGATTGAATGTATAGTGTATAAAAAATTGGAGTCAGGAATGACTAAAACAGAAAACAAAAACAAAACAAGAAACTACCAAACTCTTTTCCAAAGTGACTATATCATTTTGCATGTGTGTCAGCAATGTATGAGTGATCCACTTTCTATGGATCTCTGCCAACATTTAGTGTTGTCACCTTTTTTATGTTAGCCCTTCTAATAAGTATGTAGTGGTATCTCATTATGATTTTAATTTGCATTTCTCTGGAAAAATTCTAAGAAGCAAACAACAGAAAAGAATTGAGATGGAATTAGACAGTGACGGTGGTGCATAACCTTGTGAATATACTAACAACCTTTGAATTATGTATTTAAAAAGAGGGAATTTTATGGTAGGTGAATTATATCTCAATTAAAAAAGTAATGATTACCGAACTGTTTTTGTTTTGAGAAACTGGAAGAATTTATTGGCAATTATGGACATAGAGGGTGGAGACAAGGGAGCATGTTTTTGCGGACTGGAGGAAGAGAACAGAATTTGTAGATATATTAAGTTTGAGAAGCCCGTTAGACATCCACATGTAAATTTTAGTATGTGGTTGGATACATGAATCAGTAGTTACAGGCAATGTTTCACTTTGGAGGTAGAAATGGAATATTGTCAGAATGTGAAAGGTATTAAGCCACAAGACAGGATGAAGTCCCCTAGAAAATGTGAAGAAGAGAAGGACTTACCCAGGAGCACACCAACATTTAGAGATCGGAGAGATGTGAAAAATCAGCCAAAAGAGATGGAAGAAAAGGAGTTGGTTGGGTAGGGAGAGAACTAGATGTCTGTAATACTAAGTAAAGACCATGCCTTTTGAAGCAGAAGTGATGAATTCAATTAAATGTTGTTAATGGGTGAAGTCAAATAAAAATTGAGACTTGACAATCAGACTTACAAATTCCTGATCATGATATTTCTCTTGATGGTACTGGGGAGCAAAAACCCACAAGAGTTTTTATAGTTGAGTGGGAGGAGAGGAATAGGGGTTAAAAAAAAGAAAAGGGGGAGGGAGAGGAATGGAAATGTAAGATCAAGAGAGGTTTTATCTTTTCTTTTGAAGTGGAAGAAATAAGGCAGGTTTATAGGCTGTTGGGAAAGAACCATGGAGGGAATGAAAATTGATTATGCAGAAGAGAGAAAAGAAAATGGTTGTAAAGATACTCTTGAACACAGAGGAAGAGAATGGCGTCCAGTGAAAAGTAGAGGATGGTCCTTATATACTAGTACAGACAATTTATACCTTGTCTAACAGGAGCAACGTGAATGTCTAGGGGCACAGGTACAAGTAGGCTGGTAGATATGATTGGGAGTGTGTAGCTTTTTTTTTTTTTTTTTCTTACTGTTTCTGTTGTCTTAGAGAAATAGAACCAAAGCCATTGGTGAAGAATGAGGATGGAGGAGGAGAACTGGAGGTTTGTCAAAGGAGAGAGTATTAAATAATTGTCCAGAAGAGTGAGAGAAGGAAAGGGTTAGGGAAATACAGTCAACCTTCTAGGCAGTGCCAAGGGCCCATGTGAGAGATTAGTAGTTATGAATTTAAAGTGAGATATGTCAGCATGGTTATGTGTGTTTTTTTCTAATCATAGCAGTGGTGTAAGTGTGTAGTAGGCAAAGTTGGATTAATCAGAAAAGGAGATTTTTTTTCAGATGAATAGAATAGAAAAACATGTAAGGAATTGTAGGTGTACACACAAGCAAAAGTGTTTACAATGATTAACTATGACCTCTAAACCCAGCAAAGAAGGAAGGACCTGAGGGAAGAGAAGGAAGTACAGTGAATAATTGTGGGCATACAAGCTCTGCTTCATCCCCAGACATCTAAATCCAGCAGCATGAATGGCCTAGTAAAAACTCAAGGCTTGTGGAAATACTCTTCATGTGAACTCAAGTAATAATATCCAAAGCTGTGAATAAAAATCCCTTTACACATTTTTTTTTTCTTTTTAGGGCCGCACCCGTGGCATATGGAGGTTCCCAGGCTAGGGGTCTAATCGGAGCTGTTGCTGCTGGCCTGTGCCAGAGCCACAGCAACGCCAGATCCGAGCCGCAACCTATAACATAGCTCACGGCAACGTCGGATCATTAACCCACTGAGTGATGCCAGGGATCTAACCCGCACCCTCATGGTTCCTGGTTGGATTCGTTAATTGCTGCGCCACAAGGGGAACTCCCACATTTTTTTCTTATAGGTAACAACAACTGAATGTGTGATATCATTGCTAAGAGGCAAGAAAAGAGCAGTAGTCTGTTTATGACTAAATGTGTCAGTGCTTACAAATATTCCAAGAGTCAATATTTAATTAACAAATTGCTGTGCTCGTT
The DNA here is from genome assembly GCA_004024745.2 of Catagonus wagneri. Lineage (NCBI taxonomy): Eukaryota > Metazoa > Chordata > Mammalia > Artiodactyla > Tayassuidae > Catagonus > Catagonus wagneri. Next base: position 1,707,547 of record PVHT021183695.1, read on the forward strand.
TCACAGATGCCACAATATGAGAGTGTCAGCTATAGAATAAAGAACTAATGAATCCCTGTCAAGGGAATTATATATATACATATATATAATTATATATACACACATATATATATAATTACATATAATCATTAAGACTGTAGACAGAGGAAATTAAAAAGATTAAAGAGCAGTGACTGGAAATATCCTTCAGTCAGAATATCAAAAGAAGGCAACTTATGTAGAATGCAGATTTCCCTTCTGTGTTCTAAATCTGCAGTACAATAAAATGGTTTGTATATAGTAGGCATAAAACAAATATTTGTTTAATGAATTGATTGAACAAATAAATAATGATGATGAGTCATTTCTCCTATATGACATTTGTAATAAAATCTTTTCCATTTCACCCATCGTACATAGATTCAATTTCTGGTTGGTAATTGGTGATGGTAGAATGGCTATTCAGAATGAAGAGGTTTCTAGTTGTTCATGCACCACCATTCACCAGTCATGTGATGCTTACAGTACATTAGACTGATGATCTTTTATGCACCATGCCTTTAAAAATATGATTTTCTCAGTCTGAAAATTGTTTGTTGCCAGCCCACTTATTGTCATCCTCATGATCTCTAACTCACCTCTAGCTTGTCTACCAGGAAATTCCTTCTTTCTTTCCAAGAGCAATCCAAAGAATCACCTACCTCCTCTAGGAAGTCCTTTTCTGCTTTAAGTCTGTTTTGGCTGCAATTTTTGCACTTCTCAAGATTCACTAGGACTCATGTATTTTGTAGACTTTAATCACTTGCTTATAGGAGTGCTCCTCCCCTACCATTGCCACAACTCCTAACATGCCATCTGTCTCAGCTTTTCCCAGACAAGGTCTGGCTTCGGCTTGGCTCCGTCATATCCACTTTGATGACACTGCAAAGACCCTGATACCTGACCCACTGAGTTTTAGCTATGCCAACCACTTCAGAATCTGATGAAGCACCCTGCAGTGGGTCTGGGTTTGGACACACCCAGCCATGGGACCAAGTGATATAATCCAGAAATGCAAGGTAGGGGATTCCTTTCACAATATGAACTTTAACTAGTGAGAGGCAAGCATATTCCTGTCTCTTCCTTCCTGTGCCCTAACCCTCTTCAGACTGTGCTAAAACACAGAGGAGTCCATATAGCTCTCTGGAGAAGTCTAGTGTGACCAAGATTTCATCTGTGTTTCCCAAAATCTTTGTTTTCTCTCCTTCTCGATCCTCAATAAAATGCTAACCCAGGAGCTTTGGCCTAGGTTCTGATGTCTGCTGAAGGATCTGTCCTCCAAAATCCTGTGGCAACCAAGGTGTACCTCTATCTTAACTTCAATAGCCTTTGTTCAGGAGTTCCTGTTCTGGTGCAGTGGTAACGAATCTGACTAGTATCCATGAGAGGCGTGTTTGATCCCTGGCCTCTCTCAGTGGGTCAGGGATCCGGTGTTACTGTGAGCTGTGGTGTAGGTCACAGGCACGGCTTGGATCTGGCATTGCTGTGGCTGTGGTGTAGGCCAGCGGCTGAAGCTCCGATTCGACCCCTAGCCTAGGAACCTCCATATGCTTCAGGTCAGCCCTAAAAAGCAAAATAAATAAATAAATAAATAAATAAATAAATAACCTATGTTATAATTATGATTTTACTGTTAGAGAGATTCTTAAGGAAAGAGACTCTCTCAGTAGTCTCATTACTTAGCACCATGCTTAGAACATGATAGGTAATTTGATAAACAACTGCTAGTTAATGGATGGCTTAGTATTAAGCTATTATATAACATTTAAAAGGAGAAGATTCCTCAGGCATTTTTTTTTATCTTAATCCTTTACTATATGGAAGAACAAACCTGAGCCCAAGAGAAATCAAGGGACTTTTCCAAAGTTATGCAGGTATTGAGTAGCATGACTATACCAGCACACTGGTTTCCTGATCACAAAACACTATTTTCTTTTATTGAAAATGATTGTTTCCATTTGTGTGAGGGGAAATAACTCCAGTATCAATCTGACAAACCTGTATTTCTCCAGGCCAATTGAAATATAAAATTGTTTAACACTAAAAACAGGCAAGAGTGTTTCTTTGGCTCTGACCCCACCCCTCTAAAAAGTTCCTGCTTTCTTTTTTTTTTTCTGGATATTTGCAGATGGTGTCTTACATATGATTGCAAACACAGTTCTGCCAGCTCCCACGTGGCACCTGTCATTGCATTCTTTCTCTATTTTCATTTCTAGCATGAGGTCCATAGCCAGGGCTTCCCAGGTGCACATCTATAGGCTTGGCACTCTATCGGAGCCTCAAATGTCTCTTCCTTTCTTCTGTAGGATTCTTGTACACCGGTCAGCTCCTTGCTAAGAGCTAATGTATTGTGTCCATGCTCCCCTATTTACCCGAAATGGAGAGCATCTTCTGCACCTCCTCAACTCGAGCACCATGTTCTGGTCCTCAGAGGATAGGGCATTGCTTTCTAAGTCTCCAGTAGAGCAGAACTATCTGTTTAGTCTTAATCACAGCTCAGTGTTCCAAATAGGATTCTCTAGGATTAGTGAAAGGCACTTGGACGATATGACCAAGAGTCATGACTGGAGAAGAGGGAGGAAATAAAGTGAATAGGAGGCACACCAAACCACCAGGCTATCATGACATGCTCCACAAGCACCCAGTGTCACAGCACAGTGGTCACCCCATGACCTGTTCCTGTTCGATCAATGCGATAAGAATGATGTCAACACTTTTAAAAGGTTTTAAACACAAAAAACAATGGAGAATATGCTACACAGACCCATGTGACAGAAAGCCTAAAATATTTACTGTCTGTCCCTGTACAGAAAGAGTTTGTGTACTCTTGTCCTAGAGGGAAAACAAAATGCAACAGTTAGAAATGGGGAATAAAGCAATGCACAATATGAACTGTGTAATTGTAAACTATAAATCAGTTCCATTTGTTCTGCAGTCTTATTAAAATCTTGCATTTTTCATCATGATGGGAACCCAAAGTATAAAGAAATGAGTTCCATCTGGTGATGATTTGTCACTGCCACAGCAGATGATGGCACTGCTTTCAGCTATTGTGACCTTGTGCTGTCTCTGGTCTTAGTGTTTGACTTGGCATTGGAAGGAGATACCATCCTCTCACATCCTGTCCTGTTATCCTTCCACAAAAAGGGAACACTCTGCATGGATCTTCCTTTAGGATAAGGAACCCCCTCCTCCCAGAATAGAGGTCCTCAGGCTTGTCTTGTGGATAGACTCTTGGGAGTCTTGAACCACAGCTTCTTCAGTTCTACCAACAGAGCAGTGAATCTGAAGACAAACACAGTTTCAATTCAAACTGAGGCCCCTGCTACCCACGAAAATAGGTTTGATTTCTGTTTAATTTTATCTCAGTTTGGTTTCAAATAGACCACAAGCATAAATTTTTGCTTCCTCTTTGCTGCAAATTTCCTTCAAGGCCTGACCTAAATGTAAAATTTAATAAAAGTTTCTTGGAAATGGGAGGATGATTATTTTTCAGTTGTATTTTCTTTGCCTTTGAAATTTAAATTCCAGTGCCCTTTCTGGCTAGTTGTTTGCTAGCTAATCATTGGTAGATAAAGGTCCCATATGCCAAGAAATAGCCTAGCATGCTAAAACACAAGAACAACAAAAATCTGGCCATGTGTTACTGGTTTATTTGTTCATTCATTTGAGCTTTATCATGCTGTTGCTGTTTTCCAGGTGTCAGTTAAAAACAGCAACAAATTAATGTCTTCTCTGGCTTGGAGAAAAAAAAGTCTTCAACATTAATTCAATAAACACCTCTTAGATGAGTCATGTTGGGTTAAAACAATAAACCAGTGTCACAGATGTGGTTGATTTTACCCATGAACTTATTTTCCCTTTGCTTTTCATTAGTGGAATGAGAAGAGGAGTTTCCATAAAAATTGGCACCAGGCTCTTGTCAGTGGTGTGGTCTTTAATTAGCCTATTTCCTCTCTGAGCCACAGTTTCTTTTATTGTAAAACATAGGATAAATTTGTCATTTAGCTATCCTTTTTGGAAGACATTTGAAGAGAAAGTTAGATAATATCCACAGAATATTTTATGTTTCTTGGAAGAGAGGTCCTCTGTAGCATTATAAGGACAATTATTCTGGAGAACATGAGGGTTCACCTGAGATGGTATTGGATGAGAACACAGATTGGGAAAATAAACCTGCTTAGTGGCTATTGGTTAGAAAAATCCCAAAGCGTTTTGTTATTTGCTTATCAGCTCAAACATATCTTTAGTTATTTGTCAACTGTGATCCCATTTTAAATCCTAAGTGAAAGAGGAGATTTGATCTGATAGAACTTTGATACCACATATTGGTTTAAATACATCTCGCGACAGTACCTATATCTTTTTTTCAGCTTTCCAAAGACTTAGCTTTTTTTTTTTTTCTGGCATGTGGATGCTCCCCTGGCTAGAGATTGAATTGGAGCTGCAGTTGCCAGCCTATGCCACAGCCACAGCAGCACAGGATCCTTAATACACTGAGCGAGGCCAGGGATCAAACCCACATGCTCACAGACACTATGTTGGGTTCTTAACCCACTGAGCTACAATGGAAACTCCCCCAAACCTATTTTTAAGTCTTTTCCATTTTGTTCTGTTATGGAACTACCCTTATTTAAGCACAGTAGCATCTAAATAAACACAAAGGAATCAAGTTGATAAGAGTGTTTTCAAAAACAAGAAAATAAAAACTATAGTATATATTTTCTTAGAGGACTCTATTAACTAATGCTTGTTTTCATTGTGTAAAATATTCTGACTAATGCCCACAGCCTGCTGAATACTCACCTTTCTCTATTACGTTGACATGCTTCTCCCTCCAACTGAGTGATACATTTACCAAGATTCTGTTCTGTTTACACTCAAACTGTATTAAGCTAGTTGTATTTGTTATTGCGATGCTCTAATTTGATCACATTTTGACATTACTTATTAAAACATGAATTTGAAAGAAAATTATTTTCTCAATAAAAACTAAGAATATTCAGGAAAGGAATATAAAAAGAATCTCAAAAATAATTACTGTTGGATTAGATGCGGGCAAGTGGGAAAATCTGGGATAGTTTTATATTCAAATTGTTTGAGAAATATCTTCAGGTTCTTGCTCCATTAAAAAAAACATCTAAAAATGGAAATTGTAAAGTGAAATATAGATATGTTTTAAGAAATAAAAGTAGTATGAAGCTCCAATTAATAGAACCATGATTAAAGGAATTACCAATAAAAGAGTAAGAAAAGATATAAATCATTAGATATAAAGAGAGTAATGTAGTTCGATCTTAGAAACATTATGCTGAATGAAAAGGCAAGAAATTGGCTAATAACTAACATAATGCTACATATATAATTTTATATACATGAAACAAAAATATACATTTCTAAGAATTCGAATAGGAAGTTCCTGTTGTGGCTCAGTGGAGTGTACATGAGGATACGGGTTCAATCCCTGGCCTCGCTCAGTGGGTTAAGGACCCAGTGCTGCTGTGAGCTGTGGGTAGGTCACAGAGGTGGCTCAGATCCTGAGTTGCTCTGTACTGTGGCTCGAAATCGACCCCTAGCCTGGCAACTTCCAAATGCTATATGTGTGGCCCTAAAAAGCAAAAAAACAAAAAGTCAAATAAAAACATATGTGTTAAACCTACAAGTTATCAAGGTATCACTGCCTTTGAAGAAGGAAAGAGATAGGAGTGGGAAAAGCATAGAAGGGAATGAATATGCATATAAAAATATACAAGTTAAGACCCTTGTATTGGAAAATAATGTTGATGTGCTATGAACTGAGGAGTATGATTAACTCATTCCTTTTTAACAATGTTCCTCCCTCTCGTGCTCTCCAATATCACAAACCTAGAAAATAAGAGAGGTATGACAACATTCACAGGAGGACCAGAGAATTTTACAATTGGGAAGCAATGGGACAGTGTGGTAATTCTTAGCAGCTCAGAGAAATTTGAAACATCAGTGCTTGTAGTGGGAGAAACTAACCAGCAGCAAGGAGGAGACACCTGGTATGTCTAGAGGCAGGAATGCAAACACAATTGGAAATGGCATTGATTGAAATTCTGCTCAAGGACCAGTTAATACTTTGGTTCCCTTCCTCCGTCCTTAGCATTCAGGCAGTTTCTCCTCCCTCACTATCAAGGAAACTGAGAAATTTACTTTATAGAGGGGAAGACAATCGCAATTGGTGGGAGCAGGAGATAGCCCATCTGAAAACTAATGAATAAAGAAAACTTGTCTATATTGGAGATATCTATCTATCTATCTATTATCTATCTATCTATCTATCTATCTATCTATCTATCTATCTTTTCTTTTTTCGGGCCACACCTGTGGCATATGGAAGTTCCCAGGCTAGGGGTTGAATGGGAGGTAGGGGTTGAATGGGAGGTAGAGGTTGAATGGGCCTACACCACAACCATAGCAGTGTGCGCTATCCGAGCTGTGTCTGTGATTATGCTACAGCTCATGGCAGGGGCACTGATGGATTCCCCCTACCAGCAATGTGAAGGGTCCAACCACATCCTTATGGATACTAGTCATATTTGTTTCCACTGCACCACAATGGGAACTCCTGGGTGGCACGTTACCTCCCCTTCCCTCTTGCATTCTAGAACCCTAGCAACTAAGGTTTATAACTACATCTACCTCCCAGTTAAGATATTGGAAAATCTGACACACAAATAGAAAAGATCTCATATGTTGACCACTAGGGATCTCTCAATGAAATAGTTTAAGATCCTTCCCTCCTGCCTACGGTGAGCAGGCCAGCTTGATTCAGAAACACAGAGCTTTCAGTTAGCTTCTTGGCAACTTACTCTTGTGAGTGCATGAGCAGTAAAGGATCACCAGAAACTAGATATCAATTTTGAGTATCAGTTTTGTATTATAAAAATAGATTCTAGATTATTTGGTGTTTTAAATTATCCATGGTTTTGTCCTCTTTCTCCTGTTTAATATTTTGCCTATGATCCTTACAGGAACAAGGACCTATGTAAAACTTCACCATGTTCCCTGACCTCTTGTAACAGTGTTAGGCTTCCAGTCAGGCTGAAAGGGGGTAAAATTGCTTTTGGTTCAGATATATATATATATACACAGACATACATACATATACACACTTTTTTTTTTGTCTTTTTAGGGCCTCACCTGTGGCATGTGGAGGTTCACAGATTTGGAGTCGAATAGGAGCTACAGCTGCCGGCCTACACCACATCCGAGCCGCGTCTGTCTGTGACCTACACCACAGCTCATGGCAATGCTGGATCCTTAAACCACTGAGCGAGGCCAGGGATCGAACCCACAACCTCATGGTTCCTAGTCAGATTCGTTTCTGCTGTGCCATGGTGGGAACTCCGGTTCAGAGATATATTGACTGGAAACTAGGTCAGAGTATTCAGTCATCTGCTCTTTTAAGTGTGCATGCATGCAGGCGTATGTATGCATATATGTATCTGTGTACCTGTGTATGCACTCATCATACTCATGCTCCACTGCAAACCAGTGAGTACTTGTCAAGCTTTTCAAAATGAAATGCACCAGATTGTTGGTGCACATTGGCTTTTCTTCCTGAGGAATTAGGAATTTGGCAAAGTAGTCAGAACTCCAGAGACTGTACCCTATCTGCTGAACTCAGAGCCACTCACATGACCATGTAACAAAAGCCTACCAGTTTTGTCATCAGTGAACATCTTGGTTGATAAATTATAGCCTGCACATAGTCTCTAGTGTTACTGTGGCAAGAAAGAGGGAGAAGGTGAGAGAAAGAGAGAAATGCTTGGGGAAGGACATTCTTATCAGTAGTTTTGGCTTTCCCATTAATCTTCCTTGTGCCTGTGACACCCTTGTGCACTGTTATCTTTAAGAGTGTAAGCTGGAGGTACTACTGCAGGGTGACTGAATAGCTCAAAATTTTCTTCTCTTAGCCTCCTATGGAAATTACAAAGACAAGTGTTCCTGCTGTAGACTAAGACAAAAACTCTCCTGAGTTTCTTAGGAATATTAATCATGTCTTATTTTCTGTATTCTGATGCTTTGAGATTTAGGGTCTTGCTGACCCTGTAGGGACTGTCCCTTCCAGGGCCAATTCCTAGACACAGTAGACAACTTACTCATGAGGATACCTTTCAAATGTAAACCAATCAATCCAGAGCCCTAGTGACCTTTATTAGAATTTCTCATACTATCTCCCAGCCTAATCACCCCAGGGCCAGGTTTCCAGATGACTAGGGATGGCTTCTATGCCCCAGGGCCTATTGAAATTATTTAACCTAACCAATTTGCTTACTCTGTCTCCTATAATTGTCATGAGCATCCATACTTATTTTCTGTCTGTAGGAAAAGGAAAGGTACATTGGGTGCTAATTAGCAGTACTGTTTTGGATTCAGGCAGACCTAGTTTTAAAACTAACTCTGCTACTAACTAGTTGTGTCTTTGGGCAAGTTACTTGACTTTTTTTTTTTTAGAGCCATCCCTGTGGCATATGGAGGTTCCCAGGCTAGGGGTCTAATTGGAGCTACAGCTACCAGCCACAGCAACACGAGATCTGAGCCACATTTGTGACCTACATCACAGCTCACAGCAACGCCAGATCCTTAACCCACTGAGCGAGACCAGGGTTCGAAGCTGCAACCTCATTGTTCCTAGTTGGATTCGTTTACACTGAGCCACGAAGGGAACTCCTACTTCACCTTTTTGATCCCCACTTTCTTCCTCCTTAAAATGGGGATTAAAAATTCTTATCTTAGAGGGATTTTATAAGGATTACATGTAAAACTGTTAAGCATAGTACTGGCATACGGTGGATGCTCAGTAAATAGTGTAATTGTATATTTTGCTTTGCTCAGGACACTGTGTACCCCTGTTGTTCTAACATAATTATTAACAGCACCCCCTTTTCACTGAAGATTTCCAAGATTGGACAATAAATTGTCCCATCAATGAAATGTATTTTTAAAATTTTATGCTGATAACTTCTTAAATATATGTGAGATTAATATGCATTTATGAATGAATATTTTATGTTGGGGCTGTGCTCTAATCCTTTCCAACAGGGTCCACCTCATCTCTTTGTCTCCATTACTGAGAAGCAGAGAGTGGTACAGTGGCCAAGAGCACAGACCTGGAAGCCGTACAGCCTGATCTTAAATCCCAGCCATGCACATTCTATCTGTAACCTTAGTCAATCCATTTTCTTAATGTGTCCCTGCTTTCTAATCAGTAAAGTGGGAACAGTACAGGCAGTATTTTTATCATAGAGTGTCACGAGGTCAAAAATCTGTAAGTGCATGTAAAGATGCTTACAACAGTATCTAGCACATAATAAGCCCTCTGTGAGCAGGTATTGTTGTTGCCTCTTTGTCAGTGGCAACTAAGTTGAAACCAGCTTGATTCTATTTCCTGTGAATTGCTACTGGTATAGAAAGCAGCTCTGATACTGCCTTAAGTTCAGCTATTGGGTCTGCATGAATGTCTTAGATGATACAGTCCACAGGTGATAAAGTAACTTTGTACAATATCATGTGTGATTCTTTAGGATATAAATGTTTTGATAATGTTACAGACTAAATTATTCCCCTACCTCCCCAATTAGTATGTTGAAGCCCTAACCCCTGCCAATATGACTGTAGTAGGAGATAGCACCTTTAATAGATAACTAAAGTAAATGAGGTCATAAAAGTGGGATTCTAATTTGGTAGAACTGGTATCCTTATAGGAAGAGGAAGAGACACCAAATATCTTTCTCTCTCTCTCTCTCTTTGCACATGTAGAGAAGAGGCCTGTGAGGACAAGGTGAGGTGACTGTCTACAACCCCAAAAAAGAAGTCTTACCAGAAACCAACCCTTGGCACCTCAGTCTTGAACTTCTAGCTTCCAGAAATGTGAGAAAATTAATTTATGTTATTTAAGCCACCCAGTCAGTGTTATTTCTTTGTTGTAACCAGTGAAGACTAATACAGATTAAAGAATGTGGTCAAAAGATTAAATGTGGAAAGAAGAATTATGTGTAATTTGTGAATTGGACAAAGAGCATTGGAGGTGCCTTCTATTTAGGGGAGAATTACTAAGTCAAAGATAATAGATGAAAACTGGTATTGTAAATGTATGAATCTCTTCAAGGATGATACAAAAGGAAATAGTGAGGGCTACGGTCGGATAAAATAGCACATGTCCTGTCTAAAGGCACTGAAATTCTAATTTTCTGAAGCCTCACAAGGATTAAATGGAGAAATCAATAAGGCACTGGTCCTTTGGCCCTGCTCTAGTGACTTTCTTTGGAAGTACAGGTGGGTTGAATTGTCCTCTGGAGAACCCTGGGGTGGGGTTTCATGGGTGAATAGAATCTACACAAGCAGAGCCATAAGGAAAGAGAATTCTAGAGAGAATAATGGTACAAAAGAGGATACCTACAGAACTGACTGCTAGGGTTGTTATGTGACACAGGCAAATCAGTTTTTTTTTCAGGGCCCTCTTAAGATAGTCAATTTTGTTGCAGTAGAAATATCACATAAAGAAGACTGAAAAACAAGAATGGAAAGGTTCAGGTTATGTTTGGCTACAAATTCATGAATCTTAAATACCAGTTAGAATGCTTTGGAGGAAGAAGGAATTGGAATGAGTTCCTGTGACTGTACACATTCAAGGCTAGTTTGCCATTTAATCAGAGATGGTATATTGCAGGGAAGCAAATCATCTGAGGATCTTGTTAGAGTAGAATTTGATTTGGCAGATCTGAGATGAGGTCTCAGGGTTCTACATTTTGAACAAACTGATGATGCTGATGCTGCTGGTTCCTAACTGCACTGTCAGTTGTGATGAAACAGATGACTTCTAAATTCACTTACAACCTGTAGTTCCTTGATTTTACTACAGGTTGTAAGTGAATTTAGAAGTCAAATTAGTTCCTTGATTTTACTACTTGTTGTGAGAAACAAGCTTAAAATTTGCATTCAATATCAGCTTGAATCTCTGCTTGTCTCTGATCCTGAAGCTGTGCATTCCAGAATGCGATGCAAAAAATGGACTAAACACAGCTCCTTGCCTTGCAATTACCTCACCACACACTGTGAGTTAATAGGAGCACGGAGAAAATAAGTACAAGATTCCAAAAAGATTGGAGCTAGATTTGAGTTTAATGATGAAAGAAACTTTGCAATCTCCAGAAAAGAAGATAAAAGAAAGAACTGTGGGACGTAACTATAGATTAGTTTTGCTTTGTTTAAAAATATGCTTTGGCTATGTGGATTCTTGTTTGTCTTTTTGCCTTATCTAGGGCTGCACCTGCGGCATATGGAGGTTCCCAGGCTAGGGGTCTAACAGAAGCTGTAGCTGCTGGCCTTTGCCACAGCCACAGCAACGCAGGATCCAAGCCGCGTCTGTGACCTACACCACAGCTCACGGCAACACCAGATCCTTAACCCACTGAGCAAGGCCAGGGATTGAACCCGCAACCTCATGTTTCCTAGTCAGATTCATTAACCACCGAGCCACGAAGGGAACTCCTGTTTTTTTTTGTTGTTGTTGGCCATGTGGATTCTAAAGCAAAAGTCAAACTTATAAAAACAAAATGGAAAAGTGGTTGCCAGTGACTGGAGGGTGGGGAACTTAGGGAAAGTTTGGTAAATAGGTACAAACTTTTAGCTATGAATAAGCTTTGAGAACTTTATGTATAACATGATTACTATAGTTGATAAGAATGTGTTTCACAACTGAAATTTGCTAAGAAAGTAGAGTTTAAATGTTCACACCAAAAAAAAAAAA
>PVHT021183695.1:1720343-1731150 GCA_004024745.2 Catagonus wagneri
GGTCTCTCTTTTTTTCCCCCTTTTGTTGTTGTAGGGCCACACCCACAACATTTGGAGTTTTCCAGGCTAGGGGTCTAATCGGAGCTGTAGCCACTGGCCTATACAGCAGCCATAGCAATGCAGGATCCGAGCCTCATCTGTGACCCACACCACAGCTCATGGCAATGCCAGATCGTCAACCCACTGAGCGATGCCAGAATCAAATCCACAACCTCATGGTTCCTAGTCAGATTTGTTAACTGCTGTGCTACAACGGGAAATCCTAAGTTGTTGGTCTCTTAATTGCAAGTGCATCTCCAGTGTCCTGCATTTCTACCCTCCTCTTCTCATAATTTCTAATTTTGGCAGCATATTTGTACATGGATGGTTTCCTACCTTTACTGTATATATGCCTTTACTGGCAAGCCTTGTCATTTGTGGTATTTTTGTTTCTAGTTGCAGCCTTCTCTTTTCTGCCTAGAGAAGCTCCTTTAGTATTTGTTGCAAAGCTGGTTTAGTATTGCTTAATTCTCTTAGCTTTTGCTTATCTGTGAAACTTTTGATTTCTCTTTCAAATCTGAAGGAGAGCCTTGCTGGGTAAAGTAATCTTGGTTGGAGGTTTTTTCCTTTCATCATGTTAAGTATATTGTGCCACTCCCTTCTGGCCTGCAGAGTTTTTGATGAAAAATGTGCCGATAACCTTATCAGGGTTCCCTTTTATGTTATTTGTTCCTTTTTTCTAGGTGATTTCAATATTTTCTCCTTGTTTTTATTTTTGGTCAGTATGATTAATGTGTCTCGGGGTGTTCCTCCTTGAATTTATTTTATATGGTACTCATTGTATTTCCTGGATTTGGGTCATTGATTCCTTTCCCATGTTAGGGAAGTTTTCAGCTGTTATCTCTTCAAATATTTTTTCTGTCCCTTTCTCTCTCTCCTCTCCTTCCGGCAACCCTATAATACAGATGTTGGTGCATTTAACATTGTCCTGAAATTTTCTGAGATTCTATTCATTTCTTTTCAATCTTTTTCCTCTTTTCTATTGTGCATTAGTGATTTCCACCAGTCTGTCTTCCACCTCACTTATTCGTTCTTCTGCCTCCTGTATTCTGCTATTGGTTGTTTCTAATGAATTTTTTATTTCAGTGATTGTATTTTGCATCTCTTCTTGCTTAAGTTTTTTTTTTTTTTGTCTTTTTGCTTTATCTAAGGCTGCACCTGTGACATATGGAGGTTCCAGGCTAGGGGTCTAACAGGAGCTGTAGCTGCTGGCCTTCACCACAGCCACAGCAATGCAGAATCTGAGCCGTGTCTGCAACCTACACCACAGCTCACAGCAATGCTGGATCCTTAACCCACTAAGCAAGGCCAGGGACTGAACCCACAACCTCATAGTTCCTAGTCAGATTTGTTAACCACTGAGCCACGACGGGAACTCCTCTTGCTTAAGTTTTGTATCTTGTATTTCTTTGCTTGGTGTTTCCTGTAAATTATCAATCTTTGCCTCCAGTTTATTTCCAATGTTTTCCATCATCTTCAGCATCAACAGTCTAAAGTCTTTTTCCTGGAAGCTGATAATCTCCTGATCACTTAGCCATTTTTCTTAATTTTTTTTCTTTCTCCCTTATCTGAGTTATAGTTCTCTGTCTTTTCATTTTTATAGGTTTTTGGTGTGGTGTCCTTTTTGCAGACAATAGAGTTGTAGATTCTCTTCTGATGTCTGCCCCCTTGTAACTGAAGTTGGGTACGGGGATTTGGTGTAGGCTTCCTGATAGGAGGGATGGGTACCTGCCCACTGGTAGGTGGGGCTGATTCCTATCCCTCTGGTGGGTGGTGATTTGTCTCTGGGTGAGATTAGAAGTGGCTGTGTGCCTGGGGGTTCTTTGGGCAGCCTGTTTACTGATGGGTAGGGCTATGATCCCACCTGGATTATTGTTTGGCCTTGGGGTTCTTTGCACTGATGGATGGAGCCATATTTTCTCCAAATTGCCACCTCTAGGGGAACATACACCAATGAATATTCCCAAGAGCTTTGCCTCTAATGTCCTTCCCCCACAACAAGCCACACTCACCCCCTGTTTTACCAAGCGGTTCTCCAAGAACTGCAGTCAGCTGACCCCGAATCCTATAGAGCCTCTGCTTTGCCTTGGGGCCCAGTGCACATGAATGCCTGCATCTGCCTTTCAGGAATGGGGTCTCCATTTCCCTCAGTCCCATGGAGTTCCTACGTGCAAGCCCCACTGGCCTTGAACATCAGATCCTCCAGGGGCTCTTTCTCCTAATGCCAGATTCCCAGGCATAGGGAACCTGACGTGGGGCTCAGAACTCTCACTCTTGTAGGTGAGTCTCTGTGATATAATTTCCAGTCGGGAGGTACGGGGTTGCTTATATCACATAATCGCCCCTGCTACCTCTTGATGTGGCCTCCTTTTCTTCTTCTGGAGTAGAATATCTTTTTGAAAGTTTCCAGTCCATTTGTTTGAAGGTTGTTCAGCATTTGATTGTAATTTTGTTGTTTTTATGAGAGAAGGTGAGCTCCAGTCCTATTCCACCATTTTAATCCTATCTCAGTAAGTTTTGATCTCATTTCTTTCTTTTTTTTTTGTCTTTTTACCTTTTCTAGGGCCGCACTCACAGCATGTGGAGATTCCGAGGCTAGGGGTCTCACAGGAGCTGTAGCTGCCAGTCTATGCCACAGCCAAAGCAACATGGGATCCGAGTCACGTCTGCAACCTACACCACAGCTCATGGCAATGCCAGTTCCTTAACCCACTTAGCAACTCCAGGGGTCAAACCCACAACCTCATGGTTCCTAGTTGGATTCATTAACCACTGAGCCACAACGGGAACTCCAGGTCTCATTTCTTTTTAACTGAGTATTATTCCATTTTAAGAATTTACTACAAATTGTTGATTTATTCATCTGTTGAAGAACACTTGGTTTGATTCCACCTTTTGACTATTGTGAATAACAGACAGGATTTGTCTGATTACATGTTTTGAATACTTTGCCTCCTCTTTTATTTAGTATTAAAAAAAAGACCTTAACCTCACTTGTAAGACTCTATGTGGTCTGGTCCCTCTGTATCTCATTCCCAGCTCTTCTTTTATTTGGAGACTTCACACCTGCATGGTTCCTTCATGTATCAGTTGAAGAACAATTGAGTTATTTTTACTCTTTGGCTATTATGAAATATGCTTCTGTGAACATTCATGTACAGGTTTTTTTGTTGAAATTTATTTTCGTTTTGGGGTATGTACATATAAATGGAATTGCTGGGTCATATGGTAACTCAGTGTTTAACCTCTCCAGAATTTTTTTTTTTTTTTGCTTTATCTAGGGCTGCACCCACAGCATGTGGAGGCTCCCAAGCTAGGGGTCTAACAGGAGCTGTAGCTGCCGACCTACGCCACAGCCACAGCAACGTGGAATCCGAGCCGCGTCTGCAACCTACACCACAGCTCACGGCAACGCCGGATCCTTAACCCACTAAGCAAGGCCAGGGATCGAACCTGCAACCTCATGGTTCTTAGTTGGATTCATTAACCACTGAGCCATGATGGGAACTCCAGAAATTTTTTTTAATTGAACTTACTTGTGGTAAAA
The DNA here is from genome assembly GCA_004024745.2 of Catagonus wagneri. NCBI lineage: Eukaryota > Metazoa > Chordata > Mammalia > Artiodactyla > Tayassuidae > Catagonus > Catagonus wagneri. The sequence goes on from PVHT021183695.1 coordinate 1,723,930, forward strand.
TTATTATTTAAGTTACAGGTGTACTGTATAGTGATTCATAATTTTTAGAAGTTATACTTGGTGGTCCTACTGTGGTGTGGTGGCTTACGAATGTGACTGCAGAGGCTGAGGTTGTTGTGGAGACACAGGTTCAGTCCCTGACCTGGTGCTGCAGTTGTGGCTCAGGTTCAGTCCCTGGCCTGGGATCTTTCATGTGCTGTGGGTATGGCCATACAAAAAAATTATACTTCACTTATAGTTAATAAGATATTGGCTATGTTCCCAGTGTGGTACAATATATCCTAATAGCTTATTTTATATGTAATAGTTGGTACCTCTTAGTCCCCTAGTCCTATATTACCCTTATTCTCTTTCCTTCTTTCCATTGATGACCACTAGTTCTCTATATCTGTGAGTATTCTTCTTTTGTGTTGTATTTGCTATTTATTTTATGGCTTAGATTCTACATATAAGTGATATCATAATGGTATTTGTTTTTCTCTGCCTGACTTATTTCACTTAGCATAATGCCCTTTAAGTCCATCGATATTGCTGCACATGGCAAAATTTCATTGCTTTTTATGGCTTAGTGGTATTCCATTGTATATATAGACCCCATCTTGGACACTTAGATTTCTTCCATATCTTGTCAACTTAAATAATGCTGCTATGAACATTGGGGTGTGGGTATCTTTTCTAATTAGTGTTTTTGTTTTTTTCAGATATATACCCAGGGATGGAATTGCTGACTAGGATGGCAATTCTGTGTTTAGCTTTTGAGAAGCCTCCATTTTATTTTCTACAGTGGAGGCACCAATTTACATTCCCACTACAGTATATAAGGTTTCCCTTTTGTCCACATTCTTGCCAACTTTTGTTATTTGTGTGTGTGTGTTTTGATGATAGTCATTCTGACAGGTGTGAGGTGCTATCGTATTGTGGTTTTAATTTGCATTTGTCTGATGATAAGTGATGTCAAACATCATTTCATATGCCTGTTGGCCCTCTGCATTTCCTCTTTGGAAAAATTTCTATTCAGTTTTTCTGCCCATTTTTAGATCAGGTTGTTTGTCCTTTTAATGTTGAGTTGTGTGAGCTGTTTATTTGTTTATTTTTTGCTTTTGTATCCTTTGCTTTAGGAGACATCCAAAAAAATGTTGATTCAATTTATGCAAAAGAGGGTTCAGCCTGTGTTAGGGTTAGGGTTTTACAGTTTCTGTTCTTACATTTAAATTGTTAATCCATTTTGGGAGTTTTGTTTTGTTTTGCTTTTTTGGCCACACCTGCAACATGTGGAAGTTCCTGGGCCAGAGATTGAACCAGTTTTGTAACATTGGCATGAGCCACTGCAGTGCCAGTGCCAGATGCTTTATGTTATGAGCTACAGGGGAACTTTCTTTTAATCTATTTTGAGTCTATTTTTGTGTATGTTGTTAGAGAATGTTCTAATTTCTTTCTTTTTCATGTAGCTGTTCAGTTTTATCAGCACCATTTATTGAAGAGATTATCTTTTTTCCATTGTATATTCTTGCCTCCTTTGTGCATGGGTTTATTTCTCGGCTCTCTATTCTGTTCCATTGATCTGTGTCTGTTTTTTTTGCTTGTTTGTTTGGTCAGTACTATACTGTTTTGATTACTGTAGCTTTGTAGTATAATCTGAAGTCTATGAGTGTGATTCCTCCAACTCTATTCATTCTCAAGATTATTTTGGCTATTTGGGGCCATTTGTGTTTCCATACAAATTTTAGGATGATTTTTTCTAGTTCTGTGAAAAATTAAAATTGGCATTTTAATAGGAATTTCATTGAATCTGTTGATGGCCTTGGGTCATAGGGTCATTTTAACCACATTGACTCTTTTAACCCAAGAATATGGTGTATTTTTCCAACTGTTTATGCTGTCTTCAGTTCTTTTCATCAGAATCTTATGGTGTTTGGAGTACAGGTCTTTTACCTCCTTAGGTTTACTCCTAGGTATTTTATTCTTTTTTGTGTGATGGTAAAGATTGTTTCAGAAATTTTGCTCTCTGATCTTTCATTGTTAATGTATAGAAATGCAATAGATTTCTGTATATTAATTTTCTATCCTGAAACTTCACTGAATTCATTGATAAACTCCAGTAGTTTTCTGGTAGCATCTTTACAATTTTTATGTATAGTATCATGTCATCTGCAAACATCAACCATTTTACTTCTTCCTTTCCAATTTGTATTTTTTATTTTTTTTCTTCTCTAACTGTGGTGAGTAGGACTTCATAAACTATGTTGAATACAAGTGGCAAGAGCGGGCATCCTTGTCTTGTTCCTGATCTTAGAAGGAAATGCTTTCAGCATTTCACTATTGATTGTGATGTAAGCTGGGGACTTGTCATATATGGCCTTTATTATGTTGAGGTATGTTCCCTCTCTGCTCACTTTTTGGAGAGTTTTTAATCATAGGTAGATGCTGAATTTTATCAAAAGCCTTTTCTGCATTTATTCAGATGATCGTATGGTTTCTATATTTCAGTGTGTTAATGTATCATATTAATTGACTTGTAAATACTGAGAAATCCTTGCACCCCTGGGATAAATCCCACTTGATTGTGGTGTATGATCCTTTTAATGTACTTAATGCTGGATTTGGTTTGCTAATATTTTGTTGAGGATCTTGGATTTTCTTTAATTGAAGTATAGTTGATTTACAATGTTGTGTTAGTTCCTGAAGTAGAGCAAAGTGATTCAGATATGTATATCCCATTGCAGTTTAATGTAAGATATGGAATGTATTTCCTTGTGCTATACATTAAGTCCTTGTTGTTTATCTATTTTATATAGCAGTTTGTATTTAATAATCGCAAACTCCTGATTTATCCTTCCCCACCTTTTCCCACTTTGGAAACCATAAATTTGTTTTCTAAGTCTGTGAGTCTGTTTCTGTTTTGTAAATAATTTCATTTCTATCATTTTTTAGATTTCAAATATAAGTGATATCATATATTTGTCTTTCTCTTTCTGACTTACTTCACTCAGTATGATAATCTGCAGGTCCATCCATGTTGCCACAAATGGCATTATTTGATTTGTTTTTATGGCTGAGTAGAATGCTACTGTATGTATATACCACACACCCTTATCCTTTCACTACCAGTCGATGGACATTTAGGTTGTTTCCATGTCTTGGCTATTGTAAATAGTGCTGCAATTAACGTCAGGGGGCATGTGTCTTTTCAGATTAGAATTTTCGTCTTATCTGGATATATGCCTGGAAGTGGGATTGCTGGACCATAAGCTAAGTCTCTTTTTAGGTGTGTGGTTTTTTTTTTTCCTTTTTTAGGGCAGCATCCATGGCATATGGAGGTTCTCAGGCCAGGAGTCTAATCGGAGCTGCAGCTGCCAGCCTATGCCAGAGCCACAGCAAAGCAGGATCCAGGTCGCATGTGTGATCTGCACCACAGCTCACAGCAATGCTGGATCCTTAATCCACTGAGTGAGGCCAGGGATCAAACCCACAACTTCGTAGTACCTAATTGGATTCGTTTCTGCTGTGCCATGACAGGAACTCCAAAGCTATTCTTTTTTTTTTTTTTGTCTGTCTTTTTAGGGCCACACCTATGGCATATGGAAGTTCCCTGGCTAGGGATCGAACTGGAGTTGTAGCTGCCGACCTAAGCCACAGCCACAGCAATGCAGGATCCAAGCCATATCTGTGACCTACACCAAAGCTCACCACAACCCCGGATCCTTAATCCACTGAGTGAGGCCAGGGATCGAACCTGCATCCCCATGGATACTAGTCAGATCATTTTCTGCTGAGCCATGACTGGAACTCCTAGTTTTTTTTTTTTTTTTTTTTTTTTAAGAAACCTCCATGCTGTCTTTCCATGGCTGCTGCACAAGTTTACATTCTCACCAACAGTGTGGGAGGGTTTCCTTTTCTCTGAATCCTCTCCAGAATTTATTACTTGCAAACTTTTTGATGATGGTCATTCTTACCAGTGTGAGGTGATACCTCATTGTAGTTTTGATTTGCCTTTCTCTAATAATTAGTGATGTTGTGCATCTTTTCATGTGTTTTTTGGCTATCTGTATGTCTTCTTTGGAGAAATGAAAGTTTAAGTCTTCTGCCCATTTTCTGATTGAGTTGTTTGTGTATTTGGAAATCAAGCCTTTGTCAGTGACATCACTTTCAAATGTTTTCTTCCTGTCTATAAGTTATGTTTTCATATTTCTGTGTGAATTTTTTTTGCCATGCTCACAGCATGTGGAAGTCCCTGGACCAGGGACCTAACTGGTACCACAGCAGTGACCTGAGTCACAGCAGTGGCAACACTGAATCCTTAACCAGCTGAGTTACTAAGGAGCTCCAGTTTATGGTTTCATTTGCTGTGCAAAAGCTTATAAGTTCATTAGGTCCCATTTGCTTGTTTTTTGCTTTTATTTCTATTGCCTTGGGAGACTGACATAAGAAAATATTGTTACAACTTATGTCATAGAACATTTTGCCTATCTTTTTTTCTAGGAGTTTCATGATATATCTTATATTTAAGTCTTTAAGCAATTTTGAGTTCATTTTTCTGTCTAATATGATGGACATTCTAACTTCAGTGATTTGTATGTGGCTGTCCAGTTTTCTCAACACCATTTGCTGAAGAGACTGTCTTCTGCTTTGCATGTTCTTGCCTCCTTTTTGGAAGATTAATTGACTATAGGTGTGTAGGTTTATTTCTGGGCTCTTTATTCTATTCCATTGTCTGTCTGTCTGTCTGTCTCTCTCTTTTTTTTTTGTCAATACCATGCTGCTTTGATTACTTTAGCTTTGTAATATTGTCTGAAGTCTGGGAGGATTATGCCTTCTGCTTTGTTCTTTTTCCTAAGGATTGCTTTGGCAATTCTGGGTCTTTTATGGCTCCATATGAATTTTAGGATTATTTGTTCTAGTTCTGTTAAAAATGTCATGGGTAATTTAATAAGGATTGAATTACATCTGCAGATTGCTTTGGGTAGTATGGACATTTTAACAGTATTACTTCTTCCAATCCAAAAGTATGGATTTTTTTCCATTTATTTAAGTCATCTTTAATTTCCTGGATTAATTTTTTTTGTCTTTTTAGGGCTGTACCCACAGCATATGGTGGTTCCCAGGCTAGGGGGTCGAATCGGAGCTGTAGCTGCTGGCCTATGCCACAGCCACAGCAAAGCAGGATCCAAGCCATGTCTGTGACCTACACCGCAGCTCGTGGCAATGTCGGATCCTTAACTCACTAAGTGATGTCAGAAATTGAACCCTCAACCTCATGGTTCCTAGTCGGATTCATTTACGCTGTGCTAGGACGGGAACTCCTGATTAATATTTTATAGTTCTCAGCACATAAGTCTTTCACCTTCTTGGGCAGATTTATTCCTAAGTATTTTATTTTTTTGTGTGGTTTAAAAAAGTATTGTTGGAACTCCCTAGTGTCTCAGTGGGTTAAAGATTCAGTGTTGTCACTGCTTTGGTTTGGGCCATTGTGGCGTGGGTTGGGATCCCTGGCCTAGGAACTTCTGCATGCTGCAGGAGCAGGCAAAAGATAAATAAATGAAAGGTTTTTGTGCTTTTTTTTTTTTACATTCTCTTTCTATTTCATTGTTAGCATAAAGAAATGCCACTGATTTATATACATTAATCTTGTATCCTGCTACCTTGCTGAATTCATTTATCAGTCCTAGTAGTTTTTGTGTTGAATCTGTAGGGTTTTCTCTTTGTAGTGTCATGTCATTGGCATATAATGGCAATTTTACCTCTTCCTTTACAATTTGAATACCATTTATTTATCTTTTCTGATTGTTGTGTCTAGGACTTCCAATATTATGTTGAATAGAAGTCGAGAGTGGGCATCCTTGTCTTGTACCAGATTTTGGTGGAAAGGCTTTCAGCTTTTAGCCATTGAGTATTATATTGGCTATGGGTTTTTCATGAATAGCTTTTATTATGTTGATATGTTTCCATACTCATTTCGGTAAGAGTTTTTATCATGAATGTTGTATTTTATCAAATGCATTTTATGCACCTGTTGAGATGATAATGTTGTTTTTTTGTCATTTGTTTATGTTATATATCACATTGATTTATTTGCATATGTTGAACCATCCTTGTGAACTTGGGTTCAGTTCACCTTGATCTTGGTGTATGACCTTTGTGTATTGTTGAATTTGGTTTGAATTTCATATTTTGTTGAGAATTTTGTATCTATATTCGTCAAAGATATGGGCGTATAATTTTCTTTTTTGGTAGTATATTTGTCTGGTTTTGGTATCAGTATAATGGTGCCTTCATAGAATGTCTTTAGGAGTATTCCATCCTCTTCCATCTTCTGGAAGGTTTTGAGAAGGATTGGTATAAGTTCTTCATAGTATATTTGGTAGAATTCACCTGCGAAGCCATTTGGCCCTGGACTTTTGTTTGGAGGGAGTTTTTGGTTATTTATATATATATATATATCTATATATATATCTATATATATATATATATATATATATATTTATAGATTCTGTTTGACTTCTGGTCATTTGTCCAAATTATCTATTTCTTCTTTATTCAGTAGTTTTGGTGGACTTTATGTTTCTAGAAAGTTGTTCATTTTTTCTAGGTGGTTGAATTGTTCACAGTATATATATAGTATAATATGTATATTTCTGCAGTATACATATATACTATGAGTATATATAAATACTATACATATGTAGATAGAGAAATTCTGCAGTATTACTTGATATTTCTCCTTTTTCATTTCTTCTTTTGTTTATTTGGATTTTCTCTCTTCTGGCCAGAGGTTTATCAATCTTGTTTACCCTTTCAATGAACGAGCTCTTGGTTTTATAGATTTTTTTTTCTATTGTTTTTTTAAATCTCTCTGCTTTTCTCTCTGATCTTTCTTATTTTGTTCCTTCTGCTTACTTTTGTTCCTTCTGCTTGTTTCTTCTTCGTTTAATTCTCTTAGGTGGTAGGTTAGGTTGTTTATTTGATATTTTTCTTTTTTTTTTGAAGAGGGCCTATATCATTATGACCTTTCCTTTAATAATTGCTTTTGCTGAATCCCATAGATTTTGTATGGTCGTGTTTTCATTAGAATTTGTCTCAAGGTATTTTTTAGTTTTCTTTGTGATTTCCTAATGGACCTATTTTTTTAATAGCATGTTATTTATTCTCTGTGCAATTGCATTTTTCTCATTTTTTCCCCATGTGGTTGATTTCTATTTTCATGCCACTTTGTAGAAAAGATGC
>PVHT021183695.1:1738527-1754356 GCA_004024745.2 Catagonus wagneri
ATTGACATTTAAGGTGATTATGGATAGATATGTATTTATTGCCATTTTAGATATTATTTCTGAAACTATAATTTTGATTTTTTTTACTTTTAAACTGGTAAGTAATAGAATCTATAACTATTAATATTTAACTTGTCATGAATTTTATTAAATTTTTCAAAATTAATCCCTGGAGAAATGAGAGACAAAAAGAGAAGTGAGGGAAGTATTTTTCAGTTTATCAAATAAACTGTTGTTTATGTACTTATTTGATATCTTGTCTGTTTTGCTTTTGCCAGAGTAGCACTAGCCAATTGTCTTTTTCATATAAAAATCTTCATTAGTGCATCTATAACTTCCCTAATCTAACACCTGTGTTTGTGCACAATATGATCTGAATATAAAGTATATTGAAATGAAAATAGATCATGAAATTAAGTGTTTTCAAAACCATACATGGCATCTCCTAACCTTGTGAACCTATCAGATGTTCCTGCTGTCATCAATCTTTTCTGGTTTCGAAGGCTTCATTATCCATTGAAACTCTGAGGTGGTGTTTGACTCTTTCCTCTCTCACACCTAGATATAAGCCATCATCACATAGCAGTGTTTTGTTTTGTTTATACCATTGTACAGTTGGTGCAATTGAGAAAAAGACAGCTGGAATATCTTACCAAATGTAACTTTATATGACACTGCTAGATTGGAACATATAAAAGGAATCTTTAAAGGTTTTTAAAAATTATATAAATATATATATATACATACATATTTGTGTGTGTGTGTATATAATAGCAGTGCTCATTTACATGACCTGTCCTCTTTAAGACTTCACAAAAATCTTAAAAAGGCATCCCAATGTGCTTCCAACATATTTTACAGTTGCTAGGGAAAAGAAGGAAATTATCCCCAGTGGTCAACTATTGTCATATGTGTTACCTGGCAGAGAAGATGGATTTTTCTACTAAAAATTTTCTACTAACACTTTGGTATTCTTTCATTTATCAGATTAATCAGCTAAAATCTTGGGACATAAGACAAAACTCACTTTGAAGCCTCCCATTTGGCCTTACTCCAAATAATCTCCTTTGACAGTGACATTGCACCTTTCTTAATGCAAAGATAATAAAGTTGCTCCTCAGTATAAAACTCTTCTAGGACTTCTATTACATGCAAGATCAAGTCTGAAAAAGTTTTGGTGACTTGCCTCTAACTCACTTTTTCAGCCTCTCTCATCCTTTGTCATTTCTTCAAGAGCACTACTGTCATTCTACAGTGACTCTGCTCTCTGCACAGACTGGAAAGTCCAATTCCTAATTTTCAGTCCCACAATCTCCTTATCTATCGTCAAGACTTAATTTAGGCAGTACCTTTTCTCTGGGCCTTACATCATTTACTGAAGCTGATTTTATTTATTCACTTAACAAGAATCCATTGAGTGCCTGTGTCATGCTAGATGCTGCTCTCTGGGTTGGGGTTACTACTGTCATCGAAGTAGATCAAATTCTTATTCTCAGTGTTACAGAATAGTAAGGGTGAAATGAGTGAATGGAAGTATTTTTATATAATAAAGAAATGCATAATAAGTAAACTATAGGTGACTAAATTAAGAGAATTTCATAAGGTGCTACCAAAAATAACAAGAAAGCAAAAGGCAAGATAATAGAGACTAGGGGAACGTTAAGTGTGGTATGTCAAACTATGAGATTCCAAAGTTATCTTCATCATAACCCTGGGAATCTGTGAGTATGTTATTTTCCATGGCAAGAGGAATATTGCAGGTGTGATTAAGAACCTTGAGATGGAAAGATTATACTGGATTATTCAGGCAGGCCCAGTCTAATCACAAATCCCTAAAAAAGGGGAGGCTTTGCCATCTCTGGTGTGTGTGTGTGTGAAAGAGAGAGAGAGAGAGATAGAGGGAGGGAGAGAGAGAGATAATATGAATGATGATGATGGATAAAGGGGCAAAGTGTGCAACTTTGCTCGTTTTGTGGATGGAAGAAAGAGACCATCCTTTCTTCCAAGGATTTCCTACAATCTGGGAAATACAAGGAAACAGATTCTCACCAAGATTGTCTTGAAAGAAACACAGCCCTGTTGACATTTGACACCTGTGAGCTGGGTATTGGACTTCTGACCCACTGAACTATAAGATTATAAATTCATATTTTTGAAGCCCCTACATTTGTGGTAATTTGTTGCAAGAGCAGGAGTTAGACTAATGCAGTAATCTATTTAAGACTAGTTGTTCAGAGATGCTCTCTCTGAGGAGAATCCTTTGAGCTGAGCTCTAAATGATGAGAAAAAGCCAATATTATGAACCTCAGGAGAAGAATCAAGGCAGAAGGAAATGTAAGTCCCTGAGGTTGGAGCAGACTTGGCATACTTTATAATAATGCTGAAGGCCAGTGTTCCAGGAATATATTACAAAAGGGAGTCCAGGATGAGATCAGAGATACAGGCAGTCATCAAGCCATCAAGAGCCTTTTGCTGCTGTAGCTTCCTTACGGCACTTTCATCATCATAGTATACACACAGGGGAACCCCTCATTACACTTGAGTCCTTTGACCCTCAGCACAAAGTAATTGTAGTGTCTCAGAGATAGAAAGCTCACAAATGTACCTCATTGCCCCATTGGGTCAATGTTTGAGATTCTTTAGAAAAGCAGAGCAATAATAAAATTCAGCACTGTTGTTTTGGAAATACCAACACTTGGGAGCTCTCTGGATTTTAATTTCTTCCTATTGTCATCATTTGGGTAATTATTTTATGGTATATAAAATGATCTATGTTGGCATGTGAACTAAAAAGCAAAAATTCAGATGATAAAATTTTTGACTGGGTCCCTAGAAGACATTTCTTCTGCACTGTTATTATAATCAGGTATATTTCTAGCTTTTAAAAAAAGTAACCCTTATGTGTTTGTAAAATGAAGAATTTTTGTAAATGTTTCAATCTATTTTGGAGACCAAAGTGGAGATTTGTGCATTCATTACTGCAAGAGAGTATCTATACAGAGCCTGTGATATATCAGAAGTTTATCTCATGCAAACCCCACTCTACCCCACTGAGGTTGGTGCATTTTTCATTCCTGTTTCACAGATGGGAAACTCAGCCACAGAGGGGCTAAGTGACATGACCAAGGGGGCAGTGCAAGCCAGGGGACTATGACTCTAGGCCTTTGGCTCCAGAGACTGCATTTTTTTTTCTTTTTTTGTCATTTTAAGGCCGCACCTGTGGCATATGGTTGTTCCCAGGCTAGGGGTCCGGCTGTAGCTGCTGGCCTACACCACAGCCACAGCAATGCAAGATCTGAGCTGTGTCTGAGACCTACACTACAGCTCATGGCAACGCTGGGTCTTTAACCCACTGAGCGAGGCTGGGGATTGAACTTGAGTCCTCATGGATACTAGGTCAGGTTCATTAACCACTGAGCCACGACGGGAACTCCCAGATACTACATTCTTAATACCAGACTACATCCTGGAAGGCAGAACCAGGACTTAAACTTTAAGACTGTCAGGAAAAATGTCGTAGAGTCTATATATGGTAAATGTACAGGTTTTTAAAATTTCAACTATATTACAAGTTACTTTTTTCCTCCCTGTAATTACTGCCTGGATTAAAGATCATCAAAGATCCCCTTTTAAAATGTACTTTTGATGGAGCAAAAGAGGGTAGGGCTAAGAAGGCATACCTTTCCTGAAATTGTCTGTTAATGACAGTTAGCTTGTTTTCCAATATTATGATCAGAAGGAGAAAATGCAGCTGTTTTTGTCACTGTGATGAATGGCATAAAATATTTTGAATTTAGATAATATATTTCATTTTTCCATTTGAACTGCCTTCCATGACAGTTCCAATTTGTGATGTAATCTCAAAACACTTATTTTTTGTCTTTAACTCGAAGGAGTCTGGTGATATCTGTGCTTCAGATGGGTAGTAAATATATTTAACCGGTCAATGCTAAATTACTTTCAATAAAATTCATTCAGGCTGTTGCTCTTATTGAAGATAACAGTGTGAGAATATATGTATATCTTAGGCAACTGAACCAGCCGAGAATATATATATTCTCGGCTGGTTCAGTTGCCTAAGATGTTTTTAGATCAATTTGAAGAACATAAAAGGAATAAGTAAAAGTAACACATGAAAATAAAAACTTCATTTCTAATTTGTTCTATATGTACAGTACTCCCATCCATTAGTTATTCTATTTAAATTATAATGAATTGGCACAGGAGTATGGATGTGTTTTGAGACTGGGTCTGCTGTGTGGATGAAATGGAGCCAGAAATGAAAAAATATTATTGAGTTCTTACTCAGTTCTCTTATTGATTCACTGGACAGCATGTAGATAAATTATATTGTATCTTATTTGTTTGGCCGCTGATATGAGAAGGTGTCTCAGTACATTTGGACTACTATAACAGAACACCATAGACTGGGTGGCTTGTAAACAATATAAATTTACTTCTCATAATCCTGGAGGCTGGAATGTTCAAAATCAAAGTGCCAATAAATTTAGTGTCTGGTGAGGGGCTGCTTCCTGGTTCCTAGATGGCCATATTCTTGCTGTGTCCTCACGTGGCAGAAAGGGCAGGTGAGCTCTCTGAGTTCTTTTTCTTAAGGGCACTCATCCCATTCTTGAAAGTTCTACTCTCTGAACTAATCAGCTGCAAAGTTCCCACCTCCAAACTCACTATATTGGGTATTAAAATAAAACATATGAATTTTGGGAGGGACACACATATCCAGTCTACAGCAAAGGGTAACAAGAAATTCTTGTGAATACTTCTTACCTCCCTCTCAGGCATCCTCCTTATCAGTACCAATTTATCCATCAGTTTCTTGCTATGTACCAGGCACCATCCTGGGTATTGGTGGAGTTGCAAATATAAATCTCATGTAAATTTTGATCTTAAAAAGCTTATAGTATAATAGCATAATGGTATAAATGTATACTATAATAATAATCACATAAGTATATACTATAATTATAAACTGTGGTAAAATAGAAAATTTTTATTGTAGTGATGGCATATACATGTTATTCTTACGTATCCTTTGAAACCTAAATCTAAAGCCATTTTCTCAGCAAAGCCTTCCCTGACTTCCACAAGGAAGTTGTCTGTCTTGTGTGCATACATGATTTGTAATTTGAATTTCTGAATTTCATCTCTGTAAGTAAGTGGAAGCTTATCTTTTACAGAAGGGACTGTGTCTCAGTCTTATTTGTACCTCCACCTTGACTAGGTCAAAGAAAGATGACAATAGTGTTTGTTAAATAAGTGAATAAATAAATCAATAAATGATGCAAAGTAGCAAGAGCATTTGAGGGGATAGGCTGAAATAATAGGAGAGGGACCAGATCATAGGGAGCTTTGAGTTCTGAATGACAGAATTCTGGAGCAAAATTGTGATATAGTGAAAAGAAATGGACTTTCACGTAACCTTTGGCAAGGTAAGAATAATAGCTAACTTTTCTTGAGAGTTTAGTTGCATGCTAAATACTGTTCTAAGTGATTTATTTGTATCATTGTATGTATTTCTCACATTAGGTAGGTCTAATTATTCTCATAATCAGAAGAGGAACCTGAGGCCCAGAGAGGAAAGTTACTTGCACAAGATGGCATAACTAGCAATGATGAAGCCAGTATTTAAGTCTAGACATTCTAATTATTGTTTTAGCGTTACCTCCAGTTAGCTATATCTGAGGACTATATCTAAGCCTTAATTTTTTTTTCTTTAAGATGAGATCTGAAAGACCTACTTTATTAGAATGTTATAATAATTCAATATAATAAAGTATATAAAACTGTCTAGTACAGTACACAGCAACGTCTGTGTCTCAGTAAGGAACATTATTTCTATTCCTCTTCGTCAGTCAAAAGTTTTAAAAGAACAGCTTTTTGAGCAGGATATATATTTAGAACAGTGCTTCTTATGCATCACATTGAAGGAATACTTGGATTCTCTCCTTGGGCTAATTTAGCATTGGAAGGTCCACTGGGGAACCATGTGAAACAGCATTGCAGGATTTCTAGAGGGTACAGTGTCCAAGAGACCATTAAAAGAGTCAGTGGCATATTGGCATACCGGCTCTATAAAAAATGCAGGAGAACTTAGCAGGATACTATTTATGTAAGAGTGAGGCTGGTGAGCTTCAAATTTGCACCGAAGTTTCAGGGAGTCTGAATTTAGTGGGAATATCATTACCAGCCACTTCCACTTAAATAGTGGGCCTATTTAATCAATCAGAAAAAGAGGGGAAGTCAACATGGTTTCCTTTAAACCTTAAAATGAAAACCATCTACTTTAGAAAATTCAGAATCACCAGAGCATTTATGTTCGTAGTGCTGCAGTAGAACATGTAAACACTCCAGCCACAGAGGTTCTGTAGAGTCTCAGGAAGTAAGTAGTGTAAAGTATAGTCTCTCATCCTCTCTGTTTTTGCTAATGTTGTCCAGATTGCTGTAGTTTATTCTGGACTCATAAAAATGTAAAAAGAGTCTTTAGTTTTCAAATAGGCAGACTTTTACATAAGGTTATAAATTAGATACAGACTTAAAGCACCTTATACAGGGTTTATAAATTAGATATAGACTTAAAAAACACCCCCCAACAACAACAACCAAAAAAACCCCGCTAATATCAATTCACATGCTATTTGGAAGATAGTTAAATTAGTCATATAATTGGTACCTTAATATAATCAAATTCTTTAAACACTGAATTGGGTTGTTGTCTAAGCTAATTTTATATGTGGATGGGAAATATGTTGTATCTGGGTTTTCCTAAGTCCTATCTATACAACTGAATATTCACTGCTTCCTGTTCAGCTATGTGGAAGTAGATTTCTTGATAAATTATTTTAGGTAGACCTAGGTTGTTTTTGTTTTTTTGTTTGTGTTCCGATACATTAATTTCTGATAACTTCTCATAAAATTATGCTTAGACAAGAAAGCTCCTTTCCATGCTTGTTTGATCAGCTAACAACCTAATTGCAGAATCGTTTCTCAGTGTTACTTAAATAAAAATCATCTTGGTGACTACCTTATAATTTCCCGTTATTTGTGCCCCCCACAATCCACCAAGCTTCTTTGTTGTGTTATGATGAATAAAATGAACACATGAAAGTCCTTTTCTTTCCCATCATATGTTGCTCCAATCCTAGCTGTGTGGATGTGTGTAGACAATCTAAATAACTTAAAATAGGTTGTAATGGCTAATCAATTTTATGTGCCAACTTAAGCTGGGCCACTCTGCCCAGATATGTGGTCAAACATTATTCTCAGTGTTTCTGCGAGGGTATTTTTGGATGAGCTTAACACTTAAATGGGTGAAGTTTGAATAAAGCAGATTGCCCTCTGTAATGCAGGTAGGCCTCATCCAGTCAACAGAAGGCCCACAACAAAAGGCTGATCCTCCTGACCAAGAGGGATTCCTGCCAGCAGATGGCCTTAGGACTTGGACTGTAACACTTGTTCTCTGGTCTTCAGTTTGCCGGGCTAGTTTCAGACTGGTAGTTTTGGACTTGCCAGGAATTATAAACACACGAGCAAATTTCTTAAAATAAATATATTTCCATTTATATACACATTTTGTTGATTCTAATTCTCTGGGGAACCCTGACCAATACATAGGCATTCTACATTTTTATGAAACAATCAAAGATTAGAACTTTGTGGTAGCAAAATATGTATTATTGTTGTCAAATTTATTTCATAGTGCAAAACCAAGTGATTCCTTTTATTTTTTTGTCCATTCAGTTGTGATTTGATTTAAAAATCTATGTTTGTATGCATTGGAAATGGATAGCAGTTAACATAATAAATTATGCATTTGCCTCATTTCTCACTGAAAACACCTCTAAGGAATGGAATTAAAAAATGGGGAATACTGAGTAGCTGCTGGTACCCTTTTGGAGAAGAAAGTGCAGGACCAAAGTCTTTATAGTGCAGCTTCTTGACATCTGATTATTTTCTGCTGAAAAAGTGCCTAAAGCTGTTTTAAGACCACATAAGGAGTTCCTGCTATGGCATAGCAGGCTAAGGATCCAGCATTGTCTTGGCAGTGGCATGGGTTTGTTCGCCTGGCACAGTGGGTTAAGAATCCAGTGTTGCTGCACTGTGGCTTAGGTTGCAGCTGCAGTCCAGATTTGATCCCTGACCTGAGAATTGCCATGTGCAAAAAAGAAGAAAAAAAAAAAGATCACATAAGACCAACTCTAGTCTTGAGGAGATGCTTCTGTTTACCAAAAGAAGAAAAAAAGATCACATTAAGACCAACTATAGCCTTGAGGAGATGCTTCTGTCTACCAAAAGAAATCCCTGAAGAGAACAGTTGACCTAGGTATACAGAGAAGTAGATTTTTGAAGGCAAAATCCACTTATCTGTGATTTAGAGGGAGTCTTGGTGATTGGTTATATCATCTCCTCAGTACTTTTCAAGCTTGAGTACTGAAGTGGTATTCCATGGACACATGTAGTCCAGTTTTATGTAGAGTCAATTTTTCCATGTTATTGGAAATATTAATAAAAACATAGGGCCAGTAAATTCAAAATGTTCTTTCTTTCTTCTTTTTAGCTATAGGAAGTTTTTTTAGTGGTTACTAGGGCTGGAGCTTAGGAGGATGGAAAATGACTGATAATGGATTTCAGATTTTTAAAAAATTATTATTTCATACTGAAACAAATAAAAATATATTATGGGCCACAATACAAAACTTGCACAAATTTGACAAAATTTCTAAGGAAGACTTATAGATGGGTGGCTTCCAGTGGGTTCCTAGTCATCATCTGTTCCCTAATATGGCTAAGATTTTATTCTCTAGTGCCCAAAGTAGTACAGCTTTGATGAAAAAAAAAAATTCACAAGACCTTGGAATAGACTGGCTTTAGGAAGTGACAAGTATTGAAGAAAAGAGGAGAGGACCAGTTCCATTTGAGAGATCCCATTTTCTTCCTTGAACAAAAAGTGAATTTACTCTCTCAAAGAAGAAGCAATAGAAAGCAAGAGCTATGGACAGAGAGGTTTTTTTCCCCCCTTTTTGGACAGGGAGTTTTAATGACACTACTGTTTTGTTTTTTATTTTCTTTTCGCATTTGGTAAATTTTACTACTACAGTCCTTATTTTGATTCTCATTTTAAAAGCAACAATTTATTGAGAGCTTCTAATTCTATGTCTCTACAGGGATTTTCATATTTACTCCTTTCAACAGCTCCATGAGGCAGACATAATAAATAATCTAGTAGATAGAATGGATTTGCCCTCAGGTCTCCAACTCTAGTGGTTTGGGACATTGCCCCTTTTTGGCTTCCACTATTCTTGCTATCCTGGCTTAACCAGCAAAGCACATTTACTGGGCAGTAGATGTGTCATGGAGGAAATTATTCACATTCAGATAATACTGTGCTGTTGTTTTCAAAGCAGTCCATGTTTCATGAGCCTGCAACAAAAGGAAACTCAAGTCATGATCTCTGAGTATTTAGAACACGTATCAATTTTTCTGATTATCGTCCCCCAAAGACTGAGAGATATACAGTGGAAGAATAATATCAAGTAAGGTTTGGTTTTCATACTTTTAGTGATCTGTTTACTTCTATGTTCAAATGTGTTACAGTATGTCTGGGGCTACAGTATGAACCAGTGTAGTAGAGGTGTAGTAGAGTCTTGTTATATTATGGTAGCTGTCAGTTGATTACAGCAATGGTCTACAATTATAGGCAGGAGTGCACTTGAAAATTTCAATATTCCATAAAGAAGACACAGTCTACCAGCTTATGTAATTATTTAATTTGCCAAATAAACAAATGTCTTGTTTTAATACATCTAAATGATGCCTGTTGGAAAGGAAAACAGGCATAAAACTCAATGCATTATTCAAGCTGGTGGTTTTCATCAACAAATGCTAAGTAGAAACAAGCTGATCCTAGCAGACCAGTTAAAACCCAGTCAAGCAGAGTAAGGATAGGAACCCAGATCCAGATAAATAAGGATATTCAATTCCTTTATGATTTTATACAACGGGTATGCCTGGAGATGGTGAGAGCCTGATACATGTGAAAAGAAAGATAAACAAGCTAAGGAATTAATTAATTAACTGTACATCTTTGTTTT
This sequence comes from Catagonus wagneri, assembly GCA_004024745.2. NCBI lineage: Eukaryota > Metazoa > Chordata > Mammalia > Artiodactyla > Tayassuidae > Catagonus > Catagonus wagneri. The sequence continues at coordinate 1,748,634 of PVHT021183695.1, forward strand.
CTAAATTACTAAATTGTAGAGGGAAATCATGAATAATTGAAATCCTCAGATAATTCAGCAATTTCATTTGGCCTGGAGTTTCAGTATTGTCTTGCATTGAAAAGATAAGCACAAACTAAAGCTGGCTTACGAAAGCTTCTTCATTTCTCTTGGAGTGAGAATACAGATAAATAGGAAAATGTACACAAAGCAGGAAAATGAAGGAATAATGTTAAAGGCTTGGATAATTATCACAGAGGATTATTAGCTACTGAAAAATCTAAGAGGGAACTAAAATGTGACCATGATCCGTCCATCCACCTACTCAAATATGTAATAATTAATTCACTGAAACTTGAGAATAATGACCTTGATGGATAAGGCAAGCACCTTACCTTTGTGGTCTAGGTAAGGAGGTTGGGTGAATAAGAAAATAATTCCAGACTGACATTTGAGAACCATTTACATGTGAACAGCTTGAATAGGGGAGAGAAAAAGCAAGGACATATGCCTTCCTGGAAAGAAGGAAAAGGCTTCAGAAAGGAGGGGATATTTGATCTTAGTCTTGAAGGAGGAGGTGGAATTCACCAGACAAAAGCCAGTTCATGGGGAGGGAAGAGCAGGTATAGCTCAGGGCAGCTAAAGTGGAAAAATCATGGATTGTGCTGGTGGTGTATTAATGCCAACAGATGCCATGCCTATTTAAAAAGACAGATGGTCAAGGACCATTTATTTCTAATGCAAATACCTGATCAGCCAGTGTGCTTCCCCATGTATTTGGACTGTAATCCGAGTCCCAGTAATCCTGCAAATATATGTGTCTTTTGAGACGTAGGAATTGGTTTGCTGGGTCCTCCAATAAAAATGGTGCTCCCAAAGCTCCTGTAATTGAGTCCAAGAGCACAGAATCTTTTAGGGCAGTAGTTTACATTTCAATGTTTTCTCTTAAAGAAACTGTCATCTTAAAGCAACTATGTCTTCGGGAGGATGGGCACCTGAGAAGGAAACTCTGGAAAAGCTTTGCCCTGAGGAAGATGGCTGCTTCTCAGTCCTTTGGCATCATTGTACTGTCATAACCCTATGTGACCTGATTGTCCTACAGTATGAAAGCCAATGCTCTGTGGTGGATGGAGAAGATTTTCAGAGTTTCTGTTCTTGCATAGAAGCCTGCAGTCTTAAATTCAAATTTCAGCTATATCACTTTTTTGAGGCAAATTGCTTAATTTCTCTGAGCTCTAGCTTTCTTATCTGTAAAGAGCATAAAAATAGTGATAACACAGTAAGACAATAACAGGCTAACTGTAAGGATTGGATAAATTAGTAGATATAAACCACTGGGTTCAAATCTGGCAGTCTACAATCTTATTCTTGTATTCTTAGCCTTCCAAAATAGATTTATCTTTCATTTTGAAGTCAACTGCTCCCAAATCTGTCACTGTAGTTAAAATTATGAATGTGGATAGGGCCATCAAACAGGCTTGCATTTTCTGCCTCTTCCCCATTCTAGAATTAAGAAAAAAAAAGATAATTTTTAAAATCCAGACTTCTTAATGATCTTGAAATTTTAAGTCTCTATTATATTTTCATTCCTAAGGAAAACACAGTCACATTTAGAGCTGTAATTTGAGTCAGTATAAAAGAAGAACACACTCCTGACTTACATGTGGTAACAACGTAATCTGTTCATTTCTTGTCATAAAGAAGCATTTATTAGGAATCCAGTTGGAAGTCATGTTACATTAATCATTTTACATCTTCATCATTAACAAGCCTTCGTTGATCACTAATCTCTATAAACCAGAGTTACAGTGAACTATAAGATATGAAAATTCACCCCTCTAGGAGAAGGGGATGAAGGGTCCAACATACAAAACAAAACAGGCAGCACGGGATTTGGTTATGTTAAGGAAGTTTAGGAGACAGTATTGATATGAAACATTGGAACACTGGGGCACAAACAATTTTCATGGTCAGGGAAATTGCTTAACCTGTTCCTTGAAGAAAAGATTACATTTGGTGTAATGGGAGAAGGGGAAAGTCTTTTAATTTGAGGCTGAAGGAATAATGTGAATAAAGATGTTACATTAGGAATCTGCAAGACCAATTATCTGAAAACAGTGGTTAGAGGTGGCTGGATTAGAATTCTAAAAAAACAAAGAAATAAAATTAGTTAACGTTTATTGAGCAGAATGCTGAATAATTTGCTTGAATTACCTTATTTAATACTTAAAACAAACCTAAGTAGTACTATCAATCATTTTATTCTGTAGAGAGGGAAATGAAGCCACAAAAAGTTAAATAGCATGTCTAAGGCCACAGAACTATTGGAAAGGGGAGATGGAATTCTCCATTCAGAGCCACTGTGCTATATTATGACTAAGAGGGAGGGATGCTTGAGGTCAGATAGCAGTAACAATAATTATGAAAGCATTTTATTTTTATAGAAAAAAAGAAGCAATCATTACTTACACATTCATTATGATGTCATGCTTTCTCAAGCTTGGCCTTGAGCTCTAAGCAGAGTTTTGGGTATCAGCTATGTTATTTCTAGTTATTTGTCAATCTAGTAAGCACTAGTTCTAAATAAGTATTGCAAATGACAGCGTCTCTGGAAATTATAAATAAATCAAGAGGCTTCTGGGTGCAAAACACTGCACTGCATGTGGAGGATCGAAAAGTGACTTAGACATAAGCTCCATTTATAAAAAGTTAGTAATTTAATTTATTCAATGATTTAAAAATAAAATACAAATGTCAATTTCAGAAGATAATAGTAACAGATGCTAGAAGTAACACTGACTTGCTGCTAGGGAGCAATACAATCAAACTAGCATGTCTGTGAAAGTGATCCTTTAAGATGTTCCCCAAAGATCATGGTCTACTACTATTTCTATCCTGTATAGTTCCCCTTTTCACTTAGTAGGGCTGACCTGCATAACCACAGGATTCTGAGGAAGTGTCAGTGTGTGATATCTGTGGCTGATATAAAAGACTTCACAGCTCCTGCTGTGACTAGCTCTTGGATCACTTGCTCTATGGGAGGTCAGCTGCCATATTGTGAAGGGCACTCAATGAGCTCCAAGGGAGAGGCCCACATGTCAAGGGACTGAAGCCTCCTACCAACAGTCACGTAAGTGAACCACCTGGGAACCTGATGCTTTTGCTCTAGCCAAACCTTCAGAAGACAACAGCTCCCATTAAAGTCTTTTTTTAATTTTAATAATATATTTCACTTAATTCCGTATATGAACAATTATTTCTTTAACATGTCATCAATATAAAAATTATTAATAAGATATTTTACATCCTTTTGCAATGGCTTCTGCAACCTCATGCGAGATCCTAATTCAGAACAATTGACCTAAGGTATGCCCAAATTCCTGACCCTTAGAAACTGTGAAGTAATAAGCGTTTATTGTTTAATGCTGCTAAGGTTTGGGGAGATTAGTCATGCCATAGTAGATAACTAATACAGTGCATTATAAGCACTAACTAATGTGAAGGAGAACTGCTTATCACCAGAGTTGAGAGTAGAATGAAGCAAGTGAAGTCCATAAGGTATAAAATATAAGAAGGAATTCACTCTTGGGGTTTTAAAAATTGTGTGCCATAAGGCCTCCACTTGCCTCACCCTAGTTCCTACTCTGATAATTATCACTGCATGAAGAGATAAACAATATATAACCCTTGCCATTAAGGAATTCATATTATATTCTGAGTTTAAAAATAACTGTAAGATATATTGTGATTAGACTCCCTGAAAGAGGAGTGATTAATTCCAATATTGGCAGGAAGGCCTCACAGAGAAGTTGGGTTTCAGTTAAGCTTTAAAGGATATAAGGTTTCTGCAGCCAGGAGGAAGGGAGTGGAAGCGAAGAACATATATTCCAGGCTCACAAAGATTGGAGAGCCAGGGAAAAGAGGAGCAGAGTAAGGCATGGGTTCAATGACCTTCACTTTGCCAATCAAAAGGTAGGGTTGTTTGTGGTGTAGATGATTCAGAGATAATGTTGGAAAGATAAGCTGGAGCTCCATTCAGGATTATTACTGTCACGCCAAGGAGTTTGGACTTTACTCTGTACATAATTATCATTTTTGAACAAGAAAAATTATAAGACTAAATATAGTTTTTAAACCATTGTTTTATTGTGATAAAATATACATAATATAAAACTTACCATTTTAATCAGTTTTTATTGTACAATTCAGTGACATCAAGTACATTCATAATGTTGTGCAACCATCACCACTATTTCCAGACTTTTTCACTATCTCCAGTAGAAACTCTGTAATCTTTAGGAGTTCTTACTGTGGCACAGTGGGTTAAGAGTCTGACTGCTGTGGCTTGGGTTGCTGTGGAGGCACTGGTTTGATCCCCACCCAGTGTAATGGGTTAAAGCTTCCAGAGAGGGGAACTTCAGTCCCTGGCCTGGGAACTTCCACATGCTATGGGTGGGGCCATAAAATTGAAAGAAAAAGCAAGCAAGCAAGCAAGAAACTCTGTCTCCTTTAAACAATAACTCTGATTACACTCTTCCCCAGACCCCGGTAACCACCATTTATTTACCATCTCTGTGAATTTGCTTATTCTAGGTACCTCAAATAAGAGGAACTAGGCAACATTTGTCCTTTTGTGTCTGACTTACTTCTCTGAGTATAATATCTTCATGGTTTATCCATGTCATAGCATATGCCAGCATTTCAATCCTTCTTAAGACCAACACTTTGTTTATTCATTCACAGATTAACTTTTGAGAACTCTTGTCAATGAGGTAAAAGACAAGTGGTAATAGAGAGCAGAGGGAGGGACACAAAGTTGGAGGCTCTTCAAATGGTCCAAATGAGAGATTAGTAGGGCCTGAGTCAGGTGAGTGACAGCAGGAGTGGTAAGACAGGATTGACCTGGAGAGAATAGGAAACTCTCATTCATTTGGACTGATTACTGTGGATTGATCAGCATTAAAATTTGGGTTTTAGCTGGGATGTGTTCATAGGTGACTTTTCAGTTTCTCTACATTCTCTTTGAAGAAAAGGTGTTGGTTACAGAGTTACATGTTTAATGTAGATTTTTTTTCTGTTAAAAAAAAGAAACAAAGGTAGTGGCTAGACAAGTAGATCTAATACCATCAATATCTAATAAACATTTCTAAATAAATTATGCTTAGACTATAGTTTACAGCTACATAAAAAGTACAGTAATTGTTTGAAATAATGTTACTTGGAATCATCCAAAAGTAGAACCAATATTCTGTGGCATGATTATTTTGGTGCATTGTACGATAACTATAAAAAAATGCTATTGCATAGATCTTGGCAGAGAAGCATGTTTTAAAATATAAGCCATAGCTATTTTAAGCTCTAATAATTCTCTCTTTTGTAAATCTTCCATCTCTTTGCTCATGGAAAATGTTTCATCTTCTCTTCCCCCTACCTTCCTGAACAAAGCTCTTACCTCAGCATTATATGCCCAACAAGCATCCAATAAATATTAATTGGAGGGGATAATAACATCTCCCATGAGAGAGACAGAAAGTAGTATTTATTATCCTACTTTACAAATGAGAAAATTGACACACAGAGATGAAATGACTCATTCAAGGTCACAGAGTAAGTCAGTGGCAGGGCTGGAAATAAAATGCAAGTTGATATAGAAGGGCATGCATGCTATTATCCTCTCTGCTTGAGAAATTTCCCCTCCCTTTTCTATTCTGCCTAATCAACCTTGAAAGTTAGAGCAAGATCAC
>PVHT021183695.1:1754456-1808966 GCA_004024745.2 Catagonus wagneri
TTTGCTTTTTAGGGCTGCACCCGTGGCATATGGAGGTTCCCAGGCTAGGGGTCAAATTGGAGCTACAGCTGCCAGCCTATGTCACAGCCACAGCAATGCGGGATCTGAGCCGTGTCTGTGACGTACACCACAGCTCACAGCAACGCCGGATTGTTAACCCACTGAGCAAGGCCAGGGATCGAACCCACAACCTCATTGTTCCTAATCGGATTTGTTAACCACTGCGCCACAATGGGAACTCCAGCCTGGTTAGTTTTAAACTTTATAATTATAAGTTATTTAAATAAATCTTTCTCTCATTGTTTTCAACTCCCTACACACTCTCCTTGCGTTTATCCTGTGTCATGGTTTTAATAGTATCTGTCAAGCTGACTTGTACTATCTAAACATTTCTGGAATGTCCTCTGCAGAAAATTCTGTGTGGTAGAAATAAGGCAGATGCTTCAGAGCATGAAGATAGTTGAGATTATAGCTCTATCCATGCAAATCAAGAGGGATCAGAGATCTGGAGTCGTATCCTGGCCATGTGGTGACTAATTAGGTCACAAGCCACTTCTTATTCCTGCACCTCCATTTTTTGCTCTGCAGAGTAAGCCTGAATCATATCATCTCTAAGGTTTATTTCAGATCTAACTTTTTGAACTTGAAGGTACGCATAACAAATAGGTCGATAACTGAAAATTACTTTCTCTTCATGGTATTATGTCATCGGATGTATATAGAATATGCTAGGTGGGCACAGCCCCTAATACCATCAAGGAATTTACACGCTGAGACTTCTTTCTGTCCAAATTATGACAGACAGAAATAAGTGAAAGGGAAATCAAAATAGACCTGGCTAGTAATGAAAGCAAAACAAATAAAAATGTATTCACATTTGGCACAAAGAGATGTGTGCCCATCGTGTGCTGACAGGCAGTGGGGAAATAAGGGAAGCTATGTAATTAGAAGTGGAAAGACTCCCTATATTGCCATCACCCAGGGGAGGCTGAAAAAGAGTCTTTAAATTTGATAATGGAGAAATGACTGAATAGTCTATAACTATGTTCATGACCATGAAAATGATACTTGTCTAGGAACCTATACTCTAAAAAAGTGAGAAAGCCTGATGCAAAATTTAAGACAGAATAAAAGGTCAGAGTCTGATGGCAGATTCTTATTTTCTCTCATGCAGCTCACTTTGAGCTCCCTCTTGGTAAATCCAACAGGCATACTTGGCATGTCCAGCTCATTCTTCTTTTTTCTTCTTAGGAGTGAGCTGCCCTCAGAGAGTGCACTTACTGTTCTGGTTCTACAGCCTGACATTGTATATGAAATTTGGAAAATTCTGAGGTCCGGTCACCAGACCCTTTACATACTTAAACCAGGCTACATTTTCCAAATTTGCCTTTCTCGTAATAAAGGAAATAGGTTGCCATTTTAAATTAACTCTGGTTTATTTCTCATCTTAATCAAAACCAGGACAAAGAAGGCAAGCACTATGTGTAGTTACATGTCAGAAGGTGTCAGAGAATTCAATAGGTCAGCTGTCTCAAAACCTCACTGAGAGACAGGGAGAAAAATAAAGCACAGATCAGGGCATTCCAGCCAGAAGGAGCTTGTCATCTCTGGATGGTTACAATGGCAATCTCCTTCCCTCACGTAACCTTCAATGTCTAAGAAGTAAACACGGTGGGATTCAATGGGGACAGAAGATGCTAAAAGTCTAGCAGATTCACAGGATAGCTGTTTCCCTTGGATACTGTATAATATTGATATTTGTAGTGTTGCTTGATACCTGGTCCTGGAGATGGAAATGAGCACTAGAGTTCTTTCACAAGCTCAGAAATACTTAGGAATGGGATTCTATAAGTAAAGCACTTAGTATAAGCAATTAAATAGTATTTATTATTTACTATTTTGTTGCACTGAGTCTCAGTACCTGTCCTTAAAATGTTTATATCTTTAAAAAAAAAAGATGAAGTAAGTGTCCAAGCAGTTATGTGTGCTCGTAAATGAAGTCCTAAAATAAAGTACAAATGGTCATTAGGAAATAAGTACAAAGGAAAATGAGGAAAAAAGAATATATAGATGCCTCGGAAATATGGTAACATTTTCAAAAATCTAACTGTAGGAGAAATTTTATAATTAATTGAAAGATCAAAATACTCATGTTTAGGGTTCATATTTTTCAGACTTGAATATTCTCTGTGTTAAGTAAAGAATTTTCTTTACAAATAATAGAATCCTTTTTTTTTTTTTTTTGCTTCCCTCTCTAAACTTTGGTCACTGACCCAACACTTTATGGTAGAAGATTAAAGGGTTGTATTTTAGTATAATGGATTCTCTCTCTTTGCTGTAATTCACATAAAATTTGGTGAGAGACAGAAGAAGGAGAAGAAATTTGGATTGTGAGAGAAAAACTATGAATTAAAAAAATAAGAAGGAATAAGGAGAAGAGAGAAATCAAGAAAGGAAACCTAAGGAAGGAGAGACAAAAGAAGAGAGATTACAAAGGTTACAAAGGTGAAAAGCCATGGGGAAAGGGACAGGGACTAGTAGGAGAAGTAAAGGCAGAAAACAAAAAGGGTTGATGCAAGTGAACTGGAAAAAAGAAAGAGGTGCTGACCTGCAGGGCTAGCAGACAAATCCCTGTGGTCTGATTAAACTGTCTGTTGATAAAACGCTTTTGAAACTGAACTTTTAACTCAGGAACTTCAGCTTTATTGATGTTACCATTGCTGATGTGTTGAGTACTTTGAAAAACAAACAGAAATTGTAATTACCTAAGTTTAACTTCCATCTGTTTTAACCGTTCTTGGCACACTAATATATGCCACAAACATGCTCACATTCATGGCCACGTAATTCTCTGGGGTGTATTTTTGAAGCTGGCAAGTCTTCCTTTTTTTTTTTTTTTGCTTTTTAGGGCTGCACCCGAGGCATATGGCTGTTCCCAGGCTAAGGGTCTAGTCGGAGCTACTGCTGCCAGCATATGCCACAGCCACGGCAACACCAGATCCGAGCTGCACCTGCGACCCACACCATTGCTCACAGCAATGCCAGATCCTTAACCCACGGAGCAAGACCAGGGATCAAACCCGCAACCTCATGGTTCCTAGTCAGATTTGTTTCCGCTGTGCTGTAACGGGAACTCCTGGCAAGTCTTTTATTAATCTTGTGAACAGAGACATTTGGGACTCAACAAAAGGCAGTATTTTACATGATTCAATCAATAGTGACCTCTTCTAGGTCACTGCCTATGTGCTGACAAGATTCTCAACTCTAGAGCCATGACCAGTGTTCACACGTGGGTAGGAAAACAGCTCTTCTGCAACATCCAGAGTGCTCAATGAATCTAGTCATAGTCAGGGACACTTTTTTCCCCAACCAAGTTATTTCCCAGTTTATTCTCACTACGACTTTTTTGAAAGAATCAGTCAACCTGAAGGCAAAGTGAATAGGTAAAGTTAAGAATAAAATCCTGTGTAATAAACTAAAACTATATCAGGAAGTACAGACTCTTCAAAGAAGAGGGCTGCAGTGATGGCTGAGAAGGTCCATTCCTTCTATTACAGAGAAGGCAAAGAGAAGGATTGGAGATGGCAAAAGGGTTGTGGGGAAGAAAACATGAGCTTAAAAGCTCTTGTCAAAAACAAACAAACAAAAAACCAAAAACCCTTCAAGACAAAATTGGCCTTGGTTAATAATTCTGGATTGAAGAGCAAAAGCTGAAACTATGCTAGAGAAACAAGCCAAAGGCAACTTATGTTTTCCCCTGTCTAAAACCAGGAAGCATACTTGTATTTTATGGATTAATTTTACCAGACATCAATAATATGGGTATGAACCCCTAAATTGTTTCATGGATGGGTCAGCCCCAAGGACTGGTTAACTCACTCAGTGAAGCACTCTCTAAATATGTGAATTTTCCATATTTCCTTTTTATATGAAATGGGGCTATTTCATTTTTTAAAGAACCTTATTACAATACTACAGAGCTACAGTAATCAAAACAGCATGATATTGGCACAAAAACAGACATATGGATCAATGGAACAGAATAGAGAGCCCAGAAATAAAACCACACACCAATGGTCAATTAATTTTCAACAAAAGAAGCAAGAATATACAATGGAAAAAAGAAAATCTCTTCAGCAAGTGGTGTTAGGAAGGCTGGATAGCAGCATGTAAATCAGTGAATTTAGAACAGTCCTTCATACCATATACAGAAATAAATTCAAAATTGCTTAAAGACTTAAATATTGGACAGGACCCCATAAAACTCAGAGAACATGGGCAAAACATTCTCTGACATAAATCATAGCAATGTTTTCTTAGGTTAGTCTCCCGAGACAAAAGAAAAAAAAAAGAAAAAATAAAAATGAGACCTAATAAAACGTATAAACTTTTACAGCAAAAGCTTTTAAACAAAATGAGAAAAACAACCTATGGATTAGGAGGAAATATCTGTAAGTGATGCACCCAACAAGGGCTTAATTTCTAAAATATACAAACAGCTCGTATGACTCAGTATCAAAAAAGAAAAGAAAAGAAAAAAACCCCAAGCAACCCAATCAAAAAAATGAGCAGAGGACCTAAATAAACATTTTTTAAAGAAGACATATAGAAAAAAAAGCACATGAAGAGACACTGAACATCATTAATTATTACAGAAATGCTAATCAAAACTACAATGAGGTATCACTTCACACTAGTTAGAATGGCCATCATCAAAAAGTTTACAAATAATAAATGCTGGAGAGGGTGTAGAGAAAAGGAAACCCTCCTACACTGGGAATGTAAATTGGTTGCAGCCATTATGGAGAACAGTATGGAAGCTCTTTAAAAAACTGAAAATAGAAATACCATATTATCCAGCAATCCCACTCCTGGGCATCTATCTGGAGAAAATCGTGATTTAAAAAGATATATGCCCTCTGATGTTCATTGCAGCACTATTTACAATAGCCAAGACATGGAAGCAACCTAAATATCCACTGACCGAGGAATGGATAAATAAGATATGGTAGTATATACAGTGGAATATTATTCAGCCATAAAAGAGAATGAAATAATGCTATTTGCAGCAACATGGATGGACCTAGAGATGATCATACTAAGTGAAGTAAGTTAGAGAAAGTCAAATATCATCTGATATTGTTTATTTGTGGAATCTAAAAAAATGATAAAAATGTACATATTTACAGAACAGGAACAGATTCACAGACATAGAAAATAAATTTATGGTTACCAAAGGGGAAAGAGGAGGAGGGATAAATTAGGAGTTTGGGATTAACAGATACATGCTATATAATATATAAACAATAAGGACTGACTATAGCACAGGGATCTATATTTAATATCTTGTAATAAGGTATAATAGTAAAAATCTGAAAAAGAAAATATATGTGTGTATAGCTAAATTACTTTTTTGTACATCTGAAGCTAACACAGCACTGTAAATCTACTATACTGCAAATTAAATAAATAATAAATAAATAAATAAATGAATAAATAAATAAATATCTGGAGTTCCCGCCATGGCTCAGTTGTAGCAAACATGGCTAGGATCTGTGAGGATGTGGGTTCGATACCTGCCTTGCTCAGTGGGTTAAAGATCCGGCGTTGCTGTGAGCTGTGGTGTAGGTCGCAGACGTGGCTCAGATCAGGTGTTTATGTGGCTGTGGCATAGGCTGGCAGCTGTAGCTCCCATTTGACCCCTAGCCTGAAAACTTCCATATGCCTCGAGCGTGGCCCTAAAAAGACTCAATAAGTAAGTAAATAAATAAATAAAATTTAAAAGTGCCCTGTTGAGGTGAAACGTGTTGGGTTTGGGACTTTTCTTTAAATCAGTACAAGTAGGAACTGCCCTTAGTTATGTCCTGGTTTGGCTGTATTTTCTCAGCCCAACTCTCTTCACTCCCTACTTTTTCTTATGAAATCAGTAGCTACAATATTGGCTCCACTACTTCTTTGGGAGGAGATCTTGCATGCTCTGCTGCCTATCCCATGCCTGCATATTTCACACCTGGTATTGCAGTGACAGAGGGAACAGTTTGTGTAGCAGGAAGAAAAGTTTTTTCTTAGAAGAAATGGAGGTAGAATTTGGCTGTGAATTGGGCATCCACCATTGATTGTGTAGCTTGGTCATTTAACTTCTCTCAGCCTCAGTTTCCTCTTTGTACAATGAGTTTCATAATCCTGTTTTCAGAGTGATTATCAGAGCTGAACTAAAGTAACATATGGAAAGTCCCTGACACATAATAAAGGCTTAAAATAGTAGTATTAATAGTTACTGTCTTATTATAGGAAAAGGCAATTCTTGACCTAAATGCTAAAGAGAGGGTTTTTTGTTTCATTTTGTTTTGTTTTTTAATCAAATCATGACACTTGGACTTCTAATTCTCTGACCAAGGAATCAGCCCCAGTGTGTATAAATTACTATTTTGAGAAAATCAATAAAATAATTTGGGTACTCTGCCTATAAATTTAATTACTTGAGTAGGCTCTTCATCATTTTTGGCTTGGGCATTCTCACTAGGGAAATAGATAATGAGATCTTTTCCCTACTTACTTCAAATTAAGTTCTAGACAAAAGTAATTTATGAGACAACTAATCTAACAGAGAAAACTTTTTTAATAATAAAAATAAACTTTTAAAATTTGTTGCTTTCTTATGGCAAGCAGAAGGGCTCCAGGGAAGTGCAGATGAATAGGCTGCATTTTTAAACGAAAAAGGGGGGAATGGATGAGGAAGAAACACAGTTGATTCAAACTGTTATTTCCTACTTTAGAGCTATGTGATTTAGAAAATATCAGTTAAATGAGTTTTTAGTGTAATAAATGAATCTGATTCTAAAGACCACAGTCTCCTTAGCCTGCCAACAGTAAAGAATTCTTTCCTGATATCTGAAGGGTTAATCCAGCAGTGTCCACATTCCTCTGTCCTGGATTCTCACCCTCAACTTGCTATTTCATGAACTTCAACTAAAAATTTTATTTATTTGTTTGTTTGCTTGTTTTTAAGGGAAGTTTGTCAAACTAGTTCTCTTTATAGGTAGACATATTTTTATCTCAGTTGAAGTTAAAGTTATTTCCAACTTGGTTTTAAAGAAAGTCTATAAAAATCAGTTTATAGAACCATTTTCCCTTTGGCTGGTATTTTTGACCTGCTGTGTTCTCAGGTGAATCTGGACTAACTGTAATGCTTTTGGCCTTGCAGTCATCCACCATCACCCACTCTGAAGTCAACTGCATGGATCAGCAATCAAGGCAAAGCATGATACTGATGGATTATAACCAGCCCATGACTTCCATTTACAGTTGCTCCTCATATGCTCCTTTAAACTGAGCCAGCCTCACTTTTTTCATTCAGAGATGCTGGCTGTAACCGGGTGTGACTGTATATGCCTTGATGATAATTGCTTAATAATAACTTGGGTAAAATTTGCTAAATCATTCGTTTAAACATGTCCTAAATCCAAACTACAATATAGAAGATTAACAGTCTTTGTTAAAATTATTCATATGCTTAGGAATAAAAGGCTAATTATAATACAAATATCTAGATTCATACTCTAGATATATATCTATACCAATGTATTTACTTGTGTTTGTGTCTCAAGTGATATATACATATATATATTATATATATATATTTTTTTTGGTTTGGGTCTCAAACTTATAAAGTTAGACATTTATTCGGATTTAAACATCTTCATCAGAAGTATTTATACATTTTAGGCCCTTAACTGTGAAGATAATTTACACTTTTGTATGTATTTTCAGTTTGGAATACAAGAAAAAAAAAATGACCTCTCAGTTCAATTCAGATATAAACCCCTGAGTTCTGGGTCAGTTTGGCAGCAAATCATCTGGGCTTTGGTGCCTTCAGCACTTCTCTGAGCTATAGCTTGCCTAAAAGGTTAATGAATTTGCACTCTCAAAGTACCTTGGGGTTTCCACATAACTGTATCATGTAAGTATTACAATTTCTAAAAGGCACTTAAAATTTTTCTTTGTTCAAGGACACTGGAGCACTTCTTTGGAGGCAGCAGTTAAATAGACTTCTTAGCAACAGTAATATGTTAATACGTAATTAGGAATAAAATGATCATACATACAATTAACACAGGCATGTTCAAAAGCACAGCATAACACAATAGAATTGTTTCCCTAACACTTTAGAATTGGCCTATGAATAAAACATGTTTGTTTATTTATTTAAAAAGTCAGAAGGGGTTATCTATCAACCCAAACAAGTGCAAAAGACATGATAAAAAAAAGAAAGAAATAGATTCTTACCTATAAGCAATGTTGAACACAGGGCTGCTTGAAGCATTTTATAGGCCATGATCCTGTTTGGGAAAGAAAAGATTTGTTTATTTTAATTTAGACCAGGTAGAGCTTTAGGGCATATTGGGTACTTTCCAAGAATTTGAAGCATTTCCTTCATACCTGAAGGCCCTATGAGCTGAGACAAGTCAGTGAGAGGCTGTTGCTTGAGATGGCTTTTTTATATAACTCCTGACTTTTTACCCTTTGGACTTTTGGAATGGACTTTTTACAAGCTGTTCTTATATGGGCTGTGTATTTGTTTACTAATTTTACTATTCACACAGACTAATGTAATATAAAAAAAACATACCAAAACAGAACAAAAACAGGTTCTTTTATAAATGAGCATTTGCATTTTTCAAAGCTTTGCAGCCTGTTGGGTCTGCTGGATAGCTCATTCATTGCTGTGGGGATATAAAATTGTACAGTTACTTTGGGAAACAGTTTGGCAGTTTCTTATAAATCTGAGCATGCGATTACCATATAACCCAACAACTGCACACTGAGCATTTATCATTCATAGTGAAATGAAAACATGTTTCTATGAAAACCTCTGTAAGAGTTGTTCATGGCAGTTTTATTAGTAATAGGCAAAAACTGGAAACAATTCAGATGTCTTTCAACAGCTGAATGTTAAAACACATTGAGGTTACATCTACACCACGGATTACTATAATAATATATTATCATTTATTGATATATACAACAACTTGGATGAATCTCAAGGGAATTACAATGTGTAAAAATAGCCTATCTCATACTTGTTACTTACCTGTATGATTCCATCTATATAACCTTCTTGATATGATGAAATTACAGATGAAATTACAGATATTAGTAGTTGTTAGGGATTGGGGTGGAGGACGTTAGATGAATGTGGTTGTAAAAGGGTGATGTGAGGGACTCGTAGTAATGGAAGTATTCTGTATCTTGACTGTGGTGGTGAATATGTGAACATAAACTTGTGATAAAATTGCATAGAACTAAATATGCCTCTCTCTCTCTCTCTCTCTCTCTCTCACACACACACACACACACACACACACACAAATACATACAAGACTGAGAAAATTAGCTATATCAGTGTCAACACCCTGGTTGTGATAGCTTATACTTAGAAATTATTACTGAATATTATATAATGGACCTATGTAAGCACCCATGATCTTTTCCATGTCAATGAAATATAAATGTTAGAAATGTGTGAAATCAGATCCAAAATTATATTTTTTTTAAATAAGAAAAAAGAAAAGCAAGAGAACTTCATTCTACCAAGGAGCAAGCTGAATTTAGTTTCTGCTGAGTCATGCCACCAATACAATCAGACCCAACAGGCTGCAAAGCTCTGAAGAATGCAATGCTCATTTATAAAATTTTGATAAGAAGTGATAGAGGGCATGGTACAGCCTAGCATAATTCAGCGACATCATCAACATCAGGAAAAAGTGGAGGGAAAGTCAACATGTTGAAGAAAGGATACAATCCCGAACTGAGTTCTCAACAGCATTCAATCTATTGAAAATAAACTGGTGCCAAGGGGAGGGGGAGGGAATGGGATGGTCTGGGAGTCTGGGGTTAATAGATGTAGACTGTTGCCTTTGGGATAGAAAAGCAAGGAGATCCTGCTATATAGCAACAGAAACTATGTCTAATCACTTGTGAAGAATCTGTATACGTGTGCTTAACCAGGTCACCACGCTGTACAGCTGAAAAATTGACAGAAAACTGTGAACTAGCTATAATGGAAAAATAAAAATCATTATATTAAAAAAATAAACAGGTGATAGCACTTATTTTTGTGAAGTTATTTGCAATTCTCAGAGTTACTATCTGAGAACAAAATTTTACCGTAGCACCTGGTAAAGGAGTCAGTTTTAAACTGATTTAACTGCATATGGGTTTGATGTAGTTTATATTCTAAGGTAGAAGATAATGTGTCATTATTATCAGATCAGACCTCTTAGAAGTACTGTTTCCCTCCTAGGACTGAGGGACTATCCCATTAATTACACCCATAGTTTTGATGTGCAGTTAGGCAGAGAATGACACAGTGATTATATCCCAAGAATGAATCATTTTTTGTGCTATAGGCAGAAAGTTGCTCTTTAGTGAGGCACAAAATAACAGATTCAGACCCGATTGCTATAATGCAGAAACTCTTTTTGAATTACTATGTAGAATATTGTTTTGCCTTGGAAGCTAGAGCTTTCCTTTTTACTTTTTTCTCAATTTGTGAATTTTTTTTTTCTTTTTAGGCCACACTGCAGCATATGGAAATTCCTGGGATGGAGATCAAACACGTGTCACCTCAGAGACAATGCTGGATTCTTAACCCACTGTGCTAAAGCAGGAACTCACTCAGTTTGTAAATAAATTGAAGCCCTGCTGAAGGGAAATAGGAGGTACACTCTTTCTTTAACCTTTCCCCTTCACTAAAGTGCACTACATTCCCTTTTACCATCGTAACTTTGACTCTTCAATGCTGTTGTCAGGACTTGAGGCCATGGACCCCCCAAACCCCTCGACCCCTGCTCCCATATATTAATAGCAGGAGCTGGATTCATTTGGACAAATTAGTTAAAGAATTAGAGAAATATATTATGGTTTTGTATTCATTTTCAGTGTGACTGCTGCAGATTTTAAACCTTGTTATAGCTTAAGATACCTTAGGTTTAATGTGGTTTGGTAAAGTTTAACCACTTGCCTAATAGACTTCTCTTTTACCAGATGTAGGTGTTTTATGGTCTCTGAGAGTGAACTGGCCCTTCTCAGTTTGGAGAGGAGGGGCGCTGTCCTTTACCTGGGGTTCATTGTCTTCTTGAGATCTAGGCTACCCCCTATTGTCCAGGGTTTCCTTCTCCTTTCTTTTTCCCATTTATTTGCTAATATGTACATCTACTACGGAGAAGTATAAAGATAGACAATGGGGAATTTATAGAAATACCCTTCAGGTGTTCCTTTATTCAGCTATTTTGGGCACTTCCTATGATCTAGGCACTTTTCAGAATCATCTGTTTGAACACATTCCATATACATTGTTCCAAGTACTTGAGTTACAAAGATATGTCAAACATCGTTTCTTGTGTGGGAGGAGATCATTTCAGGGAATGTATCCTAGTGAGGCCTTTGGATTTTTTTTCATGAGGACAAGTTCTGTTGAGAGAGGAAGAAAATTCCGGGAAAAGAAAGAGCATGGGTTTGGATCAAGGTGCTTGAATGGACATGATACATTGGTCAGCCATCATCTGAGGCTACCACAATAACATTTAGGAACATTATACTGGCCAACTTAAAAAATTCTTTGTTATTGATGTTCAATAATTTCAGTGATTTCTATGGGTTGTTGCTATAAACAAATTGGAATAATTTAAATATGTGTCGTTAATGCAAATGTATACAGTCTAGCTGTATACAGTCTAGCAGTTTAAGTAAAAATGACAGTCTGTTTTATGATATGGTGTCAGAATCGTATAACTTCTTGATTAAGCTTTGACCTAATGCATGCCAAGGCATTTTCCTCATTATACACTGAATAATTGATACTTGATACTGTGTGACATTTATTGAGCATCAGCAGTGTGCTAGCTAGTTTACAGAGAACGGAACTACCAAGGGACCTTGCCCAATTGGCTCACTATCAAAACACAGTCTGTCATTTGCCAAGTCTTCCCTGCTTCACTAAACTAAAAGCAGAGAGAAAGCATTTCTCAAGACTCACTGTGGTGGTGAATGGGGCCAGATTTTTCTCTGCAGGTTGCTCTGTGGGTATTAGTATTAGTTCCGTAGGGAAACAATCTGTTCCCATGGTTCTGGTAATCTCAGAAGATAAGCTTGATGATCTAGTGTAGATTTGAAGTAAGGGCTGTTCTGTCATTTTATGACGCTTTTTTTCCCTGCTGTAACCTGTAATTGAGCCCTCACCAGTGTGACTCACTCAGGATCAAAATGTAAGTACATGTGTTTCAGTCTAGTCTGAAAAAACAACAGCTGGATTCTCCAGGGAAAGGAGTAACTTTAAAGGATTTAAATTACTGCTTGAAATGCCTGGTTCCTTGAGGAAAAGATCAGGGAGTTAGATATAGGAGAAGGTTATGGATGAAGGCATTTGAAAATGAAATGCCATGGTCAGTAGAGGAGTTGGGAGCATAAACGGAATTTTGACTCCTGGGTTGGAAAGGGTACAAGTTTAAAAGGAGAATATTGGTTGGCACAGTTTTTGGATAAGAATGGCAGAAACTGCTTCCCATTAATTGTTGTTGGGTATTAATTTGTTAGGGCTGCCAGAGCAAATACCACAGGAGGGGTCACATAAGAATAGAAATTTATTTCTCACTGTCCTGGAGGTTAGAAATTCAAGATCAAGGTGTTGATAGATTTGGTTTCCTCTGGGGTCCCTCCTTTCAGCTCTTCTTTGGCCTCCCTCTTGCTGCCTCTTCATACGGTTTTTCCCTCTGTGCATGCACACATCCCTGGTGTCTCTGTCCTTATCTCCTTTTATTACAAGGACATTGATCAGACTGAATTAGGGCCTACCCAGAAAACTTAATCACCTCTTGAAAGGCTCTTTCTCCAAATACAGTCACATTCTTAGATACTGGGGTTAGGGATTCAACATAGGAGTCTGGGGGGTGAGGGTGGGAAATACACTTCACTCTGTAATAAGTAGCAAAGAGAAAACCCTTCAAACTCGGGTAGCTTTGCTTCTCTACGCTCTTGTTTATCCATAAGGAATAGGAATATTGGAAGGCTGACAGAGAATGGTAGAGGGAGGAAGAGTCCCTGCGAGGCTCTGTCAGCTGAGATTTTCCATGGTGAGAATGCTTTTCTGTCTTCCATAGAAGAGGGGTTTGAGAAAGATAAGAAATGCTCTCCCACACTGTCCCCCTCCCCCATCTCTCCTGATTCAGTCCCCATCCTCAGAATTTAAAAATTGTTGAATGGTTTATATCTCTGGGTCAAGGTTTGAGGCTAACGTAAAATTTTAGTTCCCATTCCCACTGAAGTTGACCAACAGGTTGATGGGTGCATTTCTTTTCTTTGGAAGCAGGCTGTACCAGGGAAGGGGCACATGGGCAAGAGGTAGGGAGCTTGGCAAGAGGCCTACATACATACCATGGCAGCACTGGTTTCATTTTTGGGAGGCTATTAAGATGGAATTTACAAATTTCTCATGAGTCCTAAAACCAGACTGTTTGGTTTATTCTTAGTTATATAATTGGTATTAAATACATTATTGCAGCCCTTTTCTTTGTTATCCACTGTAATATTTTTCTCAAGCAATCCTGGGAATATTATCTTTTGGAATTAGAAAATCAAGTTAAGTGCAGGTTCCAAAGCTCTTGAAAATGTGATTATCCCCCTACACAGGTTTACAATGAGGAGTAGAGATTTAACTTTTAATAGAGGTATATTGGCTACAGAATATCAGCCTCTTTCAATGGCCGTATCCCCTTTAGGTCAGAAGGGGATATTCTCCACTGTCACCAGCAAACTTTCTACTCTGGATTAATAATCTTTGGCTACTTTAGATGAGATATGATGCTGTAAGAAGGGATCTTTAGGCAGGGACAAGAAGGGAGCAGTAGGCCTAAAAAGGAGGATGAGAAAAAGGAAGAGACTACAAACCTAGAAAGAATAAGCATTAAGACTCAGTGTAGGGAGTTCCCATCATGGCTCAGCAGAAACAAATCCGTCTAGGAACCATGAGGTTGCGGGTTTGATCCCTGGCCTCGTTCAGTGGGTTAAGGATCCGGCGTTGCTGTGAGCTGTGGTGTAGGTTGCAGACGCGGCTCAGATCCTGCGTTGCTGTGGCTGTGGCATAGGCCGGCAGCTACAGCTCCGATTAGACCCCTAGCCTGGGAACCTCCACATGCTGTGGGTGCGGCCCTAAAAAATGGCAAAAGGCAAAAAGAAAAAAAAAAGGACTCAGTGTAAGAAAATTAAACAAAGACATTTTGTGGTCTGATTGAGATACATGTATAAAGACAAGGCCATGGCAGAGATTGAGGGTATGTTTCTGTTCTAGAGAATAGAAGAGGGGGTATATAAATGGCCAACTGTATATTATTCTGCCATGCACCTAGCCATCTTGAAGAAACTTTGAACCCCCAAGTTATAAAATAAGGTGAGGTGAGGAGTCCCACTATGGTGAAACATAATCAGCAGTGTCTCTGCAGCACCGGGATACAAGTTTGATCCCTGCCCAGCACAATGGGTTAAAGGATTCAGCGTTCCTGAAGCTGCAGTGTAGGTCACAGCTGAGGCTGGGATCTGATCCTTGGCCCAGGAGTTCTGTATGCTGAGGGGCAGCCAAAAATTAAAATAAAATAACATGAGATGAAATTCAGTAAATCCAGGCAAGCTTAAAGAGTCCAGTCCCTTGGACTCCTTGGCATATGATGGCATGCCTCTTTCTAGAAGATCTTGTCAGTAGAAAGTTGATAATGATAATTATTCATCACCTCTGGTATTATGGTAATTTTTATCTATAAGACTTAAATATGAAGAAAGGAAAATCACTTTTGGAGTGGTGATATCCACTGCAAATATGAGTTTTCATTGGTGAGAGGCTATTTAGTGATGAAGGTCTCTTAAATGATAGGCTGTTTAGCTTCATCAGGAAGTGATGTTCTGAATAGAGACAACCACAACACAATTTACCAATTTGGTGGAGAGTGTTTCTTCTAGGAATGCAGATGGACAAGTGAGAAAATTAAAGAGAAAGAAATAGGCTTTCAAAAAACAAAAAAAGGAAGAGAGACTGAGAGAAGCATGTTCCAGAGGCTGATACAAAGTCAAGAAGCCATTGTGAAAAGGATTCAGGCTCTAAGCAAATGACCTTCTCCCCACCTACAGTCTCCCTGTGCCACACCCAAACTGAGTGATTTGGGGCGAAAAGGTGTGGAATTTGGAAACTTGTGAGTTGTTGCGGACTCTCAGTCCCCAAGTACACACTTCATGTCAAAGCCTGTTGACATTTTTGTTGTTGTCAATTAGATGTTTTCAATAGCATTATATGTTGTTAGTCACCACACCCAGGAAGATGCTCCATCATTAATCACATCACTGGGAAAAGGTCTAAGGGCAAGCTGCCCCTCTGGACAGTGTTCCAGTCCCCTTCCATGTTAGGGATAACCCACAAACACCTCTGAGACAGAAAAGCAGTATAACATCAGTGTTTCCAACTTCGAACTTTGAAACTAGCTACTTCTATATTCAGTCCACATTCAGTAATTCCTCTGCCATGCCTTGTTATTTCTCCCAGCAGTGTCTGTGAAATGAAAGGCTTTACACCTTGTTGAAGAAATTTCAGGCTACAAATAACAAGATGGTGGAGTGTCAGACCAATGATAGAAGACCCCTAATATCACATCACAGGCTCATTTCTTTTACATGTTAAATTTTTTGCATTGCTTTGTTGTCACATTATATTTATGGTAGAACAAAGATAATTCAAGTTCAACAATAAAATAAATAAAACCAAAAGCTATTCTAAAACTGTTGGCTAGCTTTGATTATAGGCAAAAGTTGTCCCTGCCCTCAAAGTCGATAATGATATCAACTTTTTTATTGCAACATTCTTTGAGCTTACCTCAAATAACAGAAGTCTGGCAATCTGATATGAGAGGCATACGGTAATAGTAAAAATAGACAGCAAATTTTACATTAGAAACAAAAATTTAAGTGTAAGTGTAAGTGTCTAAAATATACCAGGCATTTTCTGAATGTCATTGTGGTCTGATACGAAGGGAAGATAGTACAATTATGGGTAAGAAAGGTCCCCAGACTGAAAATTGTCCGTTGGAGAACATAGAGGACAATTTGGTTCATTTCAAAGGTCTGCAATTTGAGTTAGAGAAGAAATTTTGAGAGGTGGTTCTTTTTGGCACAGCAGGAAAAATGTACTTAGCTCTACCTTTGAATTGCCAGTGATTCATTCACATCTGTAAGGGCTATGCTCAAAGGTCAGGGTCCAAGTCCTCCTTACATGTGTGAGGTTTTTTCCACCTTTGAACTTTTAAAAAGACTTTTATTACAGAGTGCCCCAAAGATCAATGTGTGCTGTTTCATCACTTTGCATTCCAATAATGCATTCAATTTGGCTATTTGCAACGATGTTGAGAAGAGTTTTGTTGAAAGAAGGTGGAACAAGTTTGAGAGGGATCCGGACACATTATTTTCACTTCATTTTCTGTGTTCAAATCCCAGGAAGCATGATTATAGAACACACTTTCTTGTCTTTTCAGGGTGGGGCTACTGTAAACTTCTTGGCAGGCTATTGAGTTGATGTACAGCTTTAATTCAGAAATTAAGCATTTGTATTTAAATGGGAGTCCAGGAGTTCCCGTCGTGGCACAGCGGTTAACGAATCCGACTAGGAACCATGAGGTTGCGGGTTCGATCCCTGGCCTTGCTCAGTGGGTTAAGGATCCGGCATTGCAGTGAGCTGTGGTGTAGGTCGCAGATGCGGCTCGGATCCTGCGTTGTTGTGGCAATGGCGTAGGCCTTTGCCAATTAGACCCCTAGCCTGGGAATTTCCACATACCTCGGTGCGGCCCTAAAATGACAAAAGGCAAAAAATAAATAAATAAATAAATAAATGGGGGTCCAGTTAAAAAAAGTTGCAGATTTTTTCCATCAGTCTTAACAAACAGTAACTTATATCCCAAAATTTGCTTTTCCCCATACATTTACCTAAGTGTGTGTCTCTTTTCTTCCCAGTATCTTTATTTAAAAATTTTTTTTTTTTCTTTTTCGAGCTGCATCCATGGCATATGGAGGCTCCCAGGCTATGGGTCAAATTGGAGCTGTAGCTGCTGTCCTACCCTACAACCATAGCAATGCAGGATCTGAGCCATGTCTGCCACCTACACCACAGCTCACGGCAACGCCAGATCCTTAACCCACTGAGCGAGACCAGGGATCGAACCTGCGTCCTCATGGATGCTAGTCAGATTTGTTTCTGCTGAGCCACAATGGGAACTCCTTCCCAGTATCTTTAACCAGCTTCTCCCATTCCCATGAACTTCTCAGAGGCACACAAGCTCAATAACTTCACTAACGTTTACTGTAACACAGCATTATATTTTATTGAAAAATGACAACCCATTGTTAGCTAATTCCATGGAAGACAAGAAAGGTACGTATTTATTTAATGCGTGGACAGTTCTCTGCTTGGATATGCCGTTTCATGTCAAATCCTAATGTGACAAAAATAACTCATTCTCTTCTACCTTTCAAACTGGTAATTTTGGGTGACTTACCCTGGACTGTCAACAGCAATACAATCTCCTCAGGACTATAAGCCTAAAAGCATGGAATAACTTTTGCTCTCTCTTCCCTGCTTTCCTCAGATCTTTCCCTAAGTTAAGCCACCCAAACTGGTATTTTCTCCCTGCATTTACTAGTATGTTGTGATTCCGTTTAGAGATGTCCACTCCCAAGTTTTCTAATCAAGACCCTTCCTGTTCATCTCATCACACTGGCACCACTCCAGTCCTCATCTCCATTGTTTCTTCCACATTTTACTGCAAGTCTTCTACAGATGAAGTTTATAGCTATATAAGCTATCAGGGCATCCACTTCATCTCTTTCCCCTGTAATGTCAAATTCTCCTTAGCTCAAGAGGCTATTCCTCAGTTTTATTTTTAACTCCCACTGTCTATTGTAACACTCTGCTAACTGGCTTTTCTGCTTCTAGGCTTGAACTCTTCCAACCTAGTATTCACATGGATCCAGAGCCATCTTAAGGAAGCTTAAATTCACTTGTAGCACTTCACAACTTAAGGCCTGAGTGTGATTTCCCACTCCCAACAGGATCCATTCCAAATTCTTCAGTGCAGCATTCAGAGTCCACCGTGATCTGACCCCCGCTTCCCTCCCAGCCCTCTTGAGGCTTGCACCTCCTCCTTTCCTGCCCCACTTTGTGACCCACACTCCAGACACAATGAGCTACTTATTGAATGTCTGTGTAGCTTCATACTTTCCCTCTTTTCAACTGAGTGAGCATTCCGCCTGGAATGCCAATCCTGATTCTATTCACCTAGCAAGTCACTCAAGGCACTGTTCAAGTGCCATCACTTTTTGGAAATCTTTCCTAACCTGCCTCCCTCCTTGGAGCCCAAATTTCTCTCAGAGGGTCTGTTACACCTAATTGAGCCTTTAAAAATCCATCAGTGTGCTAGAAACTGTATTTCGTCTCCCTTGGTCTCCATGCATCTTCTCTCCAATCTCTCCAGCTAGAGAGATTGAAAAACTTGAAACTATACTTAGATTCTAAATGTGAAAAATATTTTTTTGTTTGTTTGTTTTGTTTTGCTGCTACTATGCAGGGCATGGGGTGTGAGCATGTGGAGGCAATGGCCAACCTCAGTATTCCTGTACGTGGAAACCATCTTCATGGGTAACTGGAGGCAGTTATATCAGTGGCATCAGAAAACAGCTGCCCTTGGAGTTCCCATCGTGGCTCAGTGGTTTACGAATCCGACTAGGAACCATGAGGTTGTGGGTTCAATCCCTGGCCTTGCTCAGTGGGTTAAGGATCCGGCGTTGCCATGAGCTGTGGTGTAGGTTGCAGACGCGGCTCGGATCCCGCGTTGCTGTGGCTGTGGCGAAGGCCAGCAGCTACAGCTCCTGTTAGACCCCTAGCCTGGGAACCTCCATATGCCGCGGGTGCGGCCCCAGATAAAGCAAAAAGATAAAAAAAACAAAAACAAAAACACAAAAGACAGCTGCCCTCTGTTCTGGAGCTTCCTGGTGTGAGGCTGAATTCAAATGTCCAGTGGTGGCCTCTGATTTTAGCCCTTTCATCTGTTCCGTGGGTTTTGTAAATCTCCATTTCCCTGCATTATGTCCCTTTGAGTCTGACGTACCTGGAATGATTTTTGTGTCCTACACTGAAAAGTGATATGCTCTGCCTCTATAAAACTGTAACCCCCTGAAGGCAGAAATAAGATATTTTTATTTTTATATTCTTAGAACCTACCATGGAGCTTGCTGTCATCAAATAAATAACCTATTTGCTGCATGAGCCAATAATAGCCCAAATTGTACATCACACTAAACATAAATTTCACCCTGACACTCCAACTCCTTTTTAATTCTCTCCTTCCTTATCCGGGTGACATTGTCTCTTCCTGTGTTTCAGTCTAATAATTCTCGTTATGATATTCTGTATACACACATCTTGTCCCTTACTCTGTCTCTTTGTTCTGATGACTGCCGCCAAGTGTCTTCCTCTAAATTCACGTTTTCCATTTCTGGTGAGAAAAGACTTAATAAATTGTAATTCATAATAGATAATCTTATGCTGATACCAAATGATGGAAAGCATATTTCTTTGCTTCCTAGCAATATGCTTTGTCTCACTTTCTATTGGTTAGGAATAGATTTGGTTACAACTAAAAGAAAACTCAATTATAATTACTTAAACTAACAAACTAATAATTATAATTACTTAAAATAGTAAGTGTTATAATCACTGAAACTAATATAAATTGTTTTGCTCCATAATGAAAAATGAAAAATCTAGAGATGAGTGAATTTCGGCTTTTGTTTAGTAATTCAAGAATGTTTGGGGCTGCTTCATGCAATTCTCTTGACCTTTCCCTTATGGATGCAAATGACACCCCAAAATCCAGGTATTGAGACTGTATTTAAGGCAGAAACAAAAGAGAGGGGAGATAGAACACCCTGTCTTTGCCCTTTAAATAGCAGTTTTCTAGAAACCACTGAGCACACTTCTGCTTCTATTTTATTTATAAGGATGAAGTCAGATGGCCACCCATTGCTATGGGGGATTCTAGAAAAGCAAGTTTTCAGCTTTTGATGGTAGAAAGAGAAGGGAGGGAAAATGACTAGTGGATTAGCCAACACAAAGGGAATATCATATTTCCTAACTCATTTAATTGAATACCATCATTATTCTTTGGGCAAACGTTTGGCCTCATATTTTCTATGATCTCTAGGAGTGTTTACCAAAGTGCTATTATCTGGAATATAGAGGTGGTCAGTTATATGGATGACAGAATTTCTGTAATGAAAACCCCACCATTGTCTTACATGGAGAAGATTGGGAAAGGTGAAAACACACTGACCAGTTTCACACGAAAGCAAGAAAATGAGCAAGAAGGGTATGAGTTGCTTTCATAGACCTTTCATTTTATCAGTTGAGGGTCATTGGCCTTTTTCAGCATTATCACTTTTTTTTTTTTTGCCTTTTCTAGGGCTGCACTCGTGGCATATGGAGGTTTCCAGGCGAGGAGCTCTAATTGGAGCTATAGCCGCCGGCCTACACTACAGCCTCAGCAACGTGGGATCCAAGCCGCATCTGCAACTTACACCACAGCTCATGGCAACACCGGATCCTTAACCCACTGAGCAAGGCCAGGGATCTAACCCGCAACCTCATGGTTCCTAGTCTGATTCATTAACCACTGAGCCACGACAGGAACTCCAGCATTATTACCTTAATAGCATTTGCTTTCTGTGTTTGTTATCATATGCGGAAGTCACTTCTTTAGTTCTTAGGAAATGGCATACATTGTGCATGGCTGGTAGGTATAAACACACATTTTTTTATATATATAAACTTGGTCTTAAGTTTAAACATATTTGTGAAGAGCAATGAAAAGCTGGTTCATACAAAGTTACTTAGGTGAAAGGGAGAAAGCGGAGTTTGAAAGATTTGAACCATCGTTTGTAACTGGTACATGAATGTTGCAAAGCTGAAGCGTTAGTTAGGAATCACTGAAGAGTCTCTTATCCCAAATTGACTGCCCTTAACATCAGGATCAACCATAAGATAAAAAGATGGTGTTCTCACTTTAAATTTCCCCTCCCTGCTATTTGCCCAGTATTTTTTTATCATGAAATAATGTTAAAATGAATCTTGAGGCAGGGCTGAGAGAGGGGGTCTAAGACAGGACATCCCAAAAATATACCTTACAGAGGAACAAGAATTGCCTTTATGACAGCAGAGTGGCTCAGCAGATTTGAAATGGGGAAAAGGCTTTTGGTGGATTGTGTACAATGATCTCAGGGCTCTTTTTTAGGATCATCTAAAAGTTCACCCTGCATGTCTGTCATCCAGGCCAACCAGTACTATCTAGTGCTTTGGGACTGCCCACTTACTGTGGGAGGGCTCTCAGATTAGTAGGAGTGCTTCTGTGATAATCACATCCTTCCCTCTGGTAGAAATTAGGTATTACAGCTTTTCCTAATTACAGGCTAGTGGCTCTGGTGCCCTCCCAATAGTAAATTGCTTTGAGATACCAGCAGGAAATTGGGGTAGTAAAATAAATCCAGAAGAGGCTCATCAGGATTTTCTTACCCATAAAATGAAAATAAAATATCATATTTTCATTGAAGTTCTATGAAAGGAAAAATTGGAAAAATAGCTCACGTTGCTTAGTAAAGAGACTTTTGCTTTCAAAATACCGTCATATCAGCCACTGTTGAAACAAAAATGCAATCAGGAAAATTACTTGAAATGTTTATGTTTACTTCCAGTTTTCAAATTAGAGTGTCATATGCCTTTGGGTTGCCATTCAAATCCTTTCTTCCTCTACTGAGTTCTATATAGTAGTAGCTGGTAAACTTCTTTCTTTAGAAGTAGAATGATCACTTTTTTTCCTTTTTTTGTGAGCCTAATTGCTTTGTAATGCCTGGAAATCACAAACAAATCTAGTTCAATTTTTTTATTCTTTAGGTACTTATTTCTGATTTTAAAACTCTCATATAGAACATCTACTCAGTACAATTGAACCTCCTTATTTGCAAGTTATATTGCCCTATAATGAATGAGTGAACACTTTAGAGGTCAATGAAGTCTACTAATTTCGAATCCCAACTAGGAGCTTTCCATAGCATATCCTTGACAAATCCAGTTTCAGTTTGAGTTTTGGTGACTTGTGCTTTGTATTTCTCTTTGGACAGCTGCCATATCCAGCCCTTCCTTATATTTCTCCCCAAGCCTCTCTTTCCAACTCCCACTTGCCCAGTTCTGTCTTTTGGAATAACACAGAATGTCTGTTCTTTGAGCCATGTCAACACATCAAATAGTTGAATGTCAGCTGACAGGTGGAAAAGGTTTTCACGAACACAGGTCTCCACATGAAGCAAAGTCCAAATTCTCCTATGATTGCCTTTAGTTCTTACTTTCTCTCTCTGGATGATCTTTCTTCTTTTCCTTTAACTGGAAAACAAAAACAAAAACAAAAAACAGTATCAGCCCAAGGGGCTCGGGAAGGTGAGTGCTGGGGTAAGAGCACAAAGCTCCTTTACTTGTGCTGTGTAACAACTGCGCAAGGTTAACTACCCCTTTTCCTTCCTGACTATCCCCTCCTCTTTCTGGCCTTGCAACCCAGACTCTTCTCATTTTGTATATACGTGTGTACGCGTGTGATCATTTCTGAGCAAATGCTAGCACTAGCCTTGGGCTCCAGTTTCCAGCCAGGGAATAACAGAAACGACTGTATAGGAAGGTTACTTAAACCTCAATTCAGGAGGAGGAGCCAGTTCAGATGCTCTGTTTGCACCAGGTGGTTCCAAGATCAGCAACAGACTTAACTTGCCTGACACCCTGGCTCACAATGCAGAGCTTCGCGCTCTGGCCGCCAGGGGGAGTGCGTGCTTAGCAAGCCTCATGTCCGCACGTGAGCGTGGGCGAGGGCGTGGACGTGAACGTGGGCGTGGAGGTAGGCGAACTGCTTGCTAGTTCCTGCATCTTGGTCTCACAGAGCCACGCGCGTTGCCCCGCGTTCAGGGAATGGGTGACAAGTATGCTTCTCTGAGGCGGGCCCAGCTGCATCTGGATTTCATCCACGCAAACTCGTAAGCGCCCTGGTATAGCTAGATGGGGAAGGCTTTCCACACAGTGGAGAAGACTTTTGTTCATCTCCTAGCGAAATAGCAGTTAAAAAAAACAACAAAAAACTTGGTATCATTGATTTATGATGTTATATATTTATTTATTTTAAGTGTATATGCTTTATTTAAAAAAAAAAGTGATGAAAATTTATATTCTGGACCAGGCTGAACCCTTTAGGTGCACTACAGTGAACGCCGAAATGGTAGGAAGGCCCCACACTTAACATTTAACAAACTGTTTGATTTTAGGTCAGTAGAAGCCTCATTCTACCAACTTTATCCATCTCTCGTGATTTCTTTACCCAACACATTGACATTTTTAAGATTAAAGTTGCCCTCCAAAGAGTAATTTGTGTTTATTGATTCCAGATTCTGTTGCATGGTGAGTCTTTCTGAAAATGTAACCTCTATGAGGATAGGAATCTCACATTTTAGTTTTACTAGGGTAGTGTTTCTTCTCTCTCAGGCCACTATCCCTTTTGGCTACTCTGTCAAATATTCAGATTGTAGAGGCGGATGACAGAGGATTTCTAGTCCATCTGTCATTTCCAACACAGCAAAGTGTATCAGTGAGTGCTGTGCAATTCACAGTAGTATCCTGATTTTTTTTTTGGAAACTTTTAGTAATTTGGATTTACTAAAAGTACTGATTGATAGGGGGAATGCAGCAGATTTGAAACCACTGAAATTGAAGTGTAAAGGAACCTAGCTTTGCTGCTTGGGAAAAATATGGTATAATTCTTACAGAATAAAACAAACAGGCAATATTCCACTGGTTATTTAGTTTTTATCTTGTTATCATGGCGAATGATTTCAAGCTGGAAAGAATGGTACAGATAGTTAAAAGTTAATTGAGGTGGAAGATAAATGAAGAAATAACAATTTTGAGTGAGTTGAAGAAAAATTATAAGCTGAGTGCTGGAAGGACTGTAAATTTTATCTTAGAAAATTTCCTCAGCCTCAGTTTTATATGGTTTCTGGAGCTATTGCTCCCTAGTCTCCTCCTCCCCCAAACTACTCTTTCCCAAACCACCCTATTATCAGTTGGTGGTCTGGTAACTTAATAAGAAAAGTGACAGGCATGAAGCAGCTGCAACAAAATCAGATACAAACTGGCATCATCTCAGCTCTCCCAGATAAGATTTTTGTTTGGGACTTGCCTGAGTAAAAACAGGAATGATTTTTTTATTCTTCCTTTGCTTCACCCCCACATCCAATCCCTCAAGTCCTCTTTATGTTATTTTGGTGATCAAATTCATCCATTTCTCTCCATCTCTACTGCCATTTCCCTTCTGGACTCCACATAGCCTTTAAACTGGATTTTCTGCTTCCCACTCTTCCTCCCTTATAATCCAGTTTCCT
Source organism: Catagonus wagneri (assembly GCA_004024745.2). Lineage (NCBI taxonomy): Eukaryota > Metazoa > Chordata > Mammalia > Artiodactyla > Tayassuidae > Catagonus > Catagonus wagneri. The sequence goes on from PVHT021183695.1 coordinate 1,779,006, forward strand.
AAAAGCTGCCAGAGTGAGCTTTGAAAAACTTAAACCAGATACATCACTCTTCTCAAAACATGACAGTGGTTTTCAGTTGCATGTGGACCAAGTATGAGCTCCTAACCATGTAGCAGGAAGCACTGCAGGGCCAGGTCATCCCACATCTCAATGTGATCTCCCTGTTTTACGGTAGCCATAGTGAACTGGCAAGCTCCTTGGCTGTTTTCTGCTTCAAGATCTTTGCACCTCCTGTGCTTGCTGGAGAGTTCCCCCTCTGGCTCTGCAAGGGACCAAATGCTCCTCATCCTTCAGGGTTCAGTTCAAATCTTCTATGGAGAGATGCTGTCCATTCCTCACCAGTTACTCTTCCCCATCACTCTTCCTTTATGGCACCTTATCACAATCTGTATTATCATCTTTCTATGTTTATTTACTTGTATATTTTTCATATCTCTCAGTGACTTGAGTCCCCAAAGGATAAATACCACAGCTTTCCACATTGGCATATGCCAGGCAGTCAGTAAAAATCTCGAAATAGTACAGAAGCTTACATGGTTTCTTTTGGTCAGAATGATTGCACTGACCTTCCTGAAGGGTTGTTTAGAAAGGCTTGTGGTTTGAAGTGCTGCTTTTGTAAAGCATATAATTGACACCTTTTTTGCTCTATTTTAGATTTTTAAGTTCTAACTTTGTTTTGCGTGAAGGACACCTTTCTGCAACAGTTGTATTTAGTAGGTTTATTTTAATTACAAATTTGAAAGCTACCTTGACTCAAGAGAGCACTCATTAGCATGTGTTTATAGTTTAAAATTCCAAAAAAAGAAATATGTACATATTTTTTTAAACACATTTGTGGCTAACATATTGTCCTGCAGCCTGAGGTATTTGGAGTCGCTGAGACATTGCAAGTGATCCTTCCTCCTGTACAAATAAGCAAATGTTTTTTGATAAATGGGTCTCTCTTGCTTCTGCTACATGTCTACTAAATATAAAAAGAAAATTATGTACTGAATCTTCTTCTTTTTTTTTTTTTTTTGTCTTTTTGCCTTTATCTAGAGCAGTACTCGCGGCACATGGAGGTTCCCAGGCTAGGGGTCTAACGGGAGCTGTAGCTGCCGGCCTACACCACAGCCACAGCAACGTGGGATCCGAGCCGCATCTGCAACCTACCACAGCTCACGGTAACGCCAGATCCTTAACCCACTGAGCAAGGCCAGGGATCGAACCCGCAACCTCACGGTTCCTAGTCGGATTCGTTAACCACTGAGCCACGACGGGAACTCCTACTGAATCTTCTTTTAATGCTGTGATAAGATTGCTGATTGCAATACCCACACCAGGAAATGAAAAGCAAGTATGGGCCCCTGAAGGTGTCGCCCACAGTGGAACATTCAACCTTCAAAGTGTAAATAAGGATGTCTCTCTAGGTTGTTCTGTTCTCCAGGACCTGGCAGGAGGGGTACAGGGGAAAGTGATAATAATCTGTGAGGTTATTTGAGGAACACACCGTTCCTAGGTGGAAAGGTTCCACAGAAAGATACAGATTAGTGGTGCAGGCCTAGTGCCTATGTCTGTAGATGGTGTTTTAAGGTCTTTTAGGGAGACAGGATTCTGATGAGGGTTTTTCAGAAATAATTTGGCTTTAAATAAGGTAATTTTAATGAAACATTCTCTGACAAAACTTGAACAAATGCTTATAAAGCAATTTTAAAATGTCAAAATTTGCTTTAAGTACAATAAAGTCCTTGAAGTCTTCGTTTTATTGCATATTTGGCAATTGTGTTCTCAGCCATGACTTTATAATGGAGCACATGTACTTCAGAATCTTGACTGTGCTGGGGAAGTTGTTTCTAGAATAACTCCTTAACTGATTATCTATCTAGAACTCTGCATCTGTCTTGAACCTTTTACATTGATTACGGAGCTGGTTTAAACTTTTGTTTTCCCTCTCTTTCTCCATCAGCACCACACACAGTTTCCTTTTTGGAGCACTGGCTGAAATGCTGGACAATGCAAGGTAGGCTCATCTGTAAACAAAGTCATTCAAAGGGAAAAAGGGACTTTGTGACATTAGTCAAGTTTAGTTATATGTTGAGAGGAAAAGATGATGTCATTGCCCCCACCTGGAATGCTTTGTAACTTGATTTCCTGTAAAATCAAGGTATTATAGGAAAAAGAACAGGTGAGAGGAGGAATTATCTTTATTCATTTGTATTTAAGTTCAGACTTGAAGTGAAAGTAAATTGGACTTTGTTTTTGTGTTAATAACCATGTAATAGCAGATTTTCATTTGGATTTTTTTTTTTGAGTTATATATCAATACATACTACTTAGATTTGGGTTTGGGCATTTATTGAAGTCTGCATCGAAGTGATTTGCCTAGGAGTTCCCTTTGTGGTTCAGTAGTAACAAACCTTACTGGTATCCATGAGGACTTGGATTTGATTCCTGGCCCCGCTCAGTGGATTAAGGATCCGGTGTTGCCAAGAGCTATGGTACAGGTCGTGGATGCAGCCCAGATTCCACATTGCCGTGGCTGTGGCATAGGCTGGCAGCTGCAGCTCCAATTCGACCCATAGCCTGGGAACTTCCATATGTGGAGGGTGCAGCCCTAAGAAGCCAAAAATTTGGGGGGGGGATTTGCATAGTTAGGAGCTAAGTGTTCTACTGCATATCAGACTGTTTTAAGCTCTTCATACACAGCATTAACTCATTCTTCTTTACAACATTTTGAGCTGAGAATCATTATTTCAGTTATACAGATGTGAAAATTGATTCACAGAAGAGGTTGGATACCTGTTCAAAGACATATAGTTAGTATTTGGCAGAACTAGAATTCAAATTCAGACTCTCTGCTACAGAACTCTCTTGCCCCATTTGAGTGTGTCTGACAAAAATACTGATGTTTCAGGAAAACACTTTAACAGTTTAAGGCCTGATCAATATTATATTTGTGGGAATTTGCGAAGAAGTCAGTTTTTCAACTCACCGAATATGACATTTGATTGTTTCATGTTTATATTTCCCTATAATAGAAGATTTTACCCACCTTTTCTGCCGAAAGCAAAGTCCACCCAGAAAGCAGTATGCAGTTATTAGTTAAGGGATGTCAGTAGAGACACCTAAATATCCTTGCCATTGATATTTCAGTGTTTGGCATTTCCTCTTCATTTTTGGTCTTAGAAGAGAGGTGACTAGTGTGACCACAGGGTGTAGTCATTGCGTCAAGAACTTCCTGCACAGCAATGCTCACCACTGCGTAAAGAATCACTAGCTTCTCCTTATGTGGAACTATGTAGAACCAGTGAACTTACAGGCATTACAAAAAGGGAGGGAAGAAAAAAAAGGGGATGGTCAGAAGAGCTGTGAACTCAACTTGGAGCTAACAGGGATGGGGCCATGACATGAGTGTTCATGGTTAGTCTCCTTGCAGGAGTTCAGAGTTTCTACTATTTGGTACTGCTCAAAGCTATGAAGCACGCCTCCTGCTGTATCCATTAGTCCTCCATCCTACTAAATGTCTGTTTTCAGCAACTTGACATCCGTTGCTTTGAAAGAACACATTTGTCTATTTTACCGACTGTTTTTTTCTCCCATGAAGGTGTTTCACTCGTTCATTCAACAAAGGAGGGCAAATAAAATCAGAATGTAGAAGATATAGAACAATGAGGACAGTTTCTGGAGTAGAGGGTGATTGGTGATTGGTGATTGGCAAAGAAAGATCAATTTCAGACTCAGAGGAGTGAGAGAACTGTGATTAATAAAGCAGTTCTTAGAACAGCATTTGTAAACTGGTGACCCCTGGGCCAGGTCCAGCCGGTCTCATGTTTATTTAACTTATAGTGAAAATTTGCACAGTATGTTTAAGGAATAAGAAGAAAATAAGGAATTGTTTGTGAAGTGTGAGAACCATGAGATGCTACTTAAGGGAATCTGGATCCCATGCTTTTGTTGTTTTGTTTTGTTTTACAATTAGACATAGCAACCTTGAAGCCACATTCCTCAGTGGGATCAGGTGTGTAACAGGTACTGTCTTGGGCCCAGCCTGTGTTTTCACCTTTATCATTCCCAATGTTCCCTATGGCCAGCCTGAACTCCACAGATCTTCTCTCTTCAGGAAATGCTGGAATTTGTCACCACTGCTTAGAAGCTAGTAATTGACAACAAATGAAGCTGTTTAACAGACTTAAGATGCCCAATTGGTCTTGCAGAGGTCTTCATGAAGTCCCTCTGTTACTCTAAGACATTATTTTATAATCATTGTATTCAGGATTTTGATGATTTCCTCTAGTTGTCAAAATAAAAACTGGAATGTATTAAAAAATGTTATGGAGAGAGGAGGAAAAAAATGTGGCAGAATAGGAAGAAACAGGGAACTCTTCCTAATAATACAACAGGTGTTCAAAGAGATAGTATCTGGTTTATGTACAAAGCTTTTTAGGAAATGTACTAATATGCTGTAAAGGTGAGTGACTATTCTTTACCTTATCCCATGGAATTTCTCTATGAAGAAACTGTTTCTATGAAAAAACTTTTGGTACAGTAGCATTTATTGAGCAGCAGTTGTATACATGGTACTTTGTATGATGTATAATTATATAATGGAGATTACTATACCTGTGTGTCATGGGATTGTAGTAGAGATTAGAAGGGAAGGATTAAGTATAGTTCATTCAGTGTTTACTTGTTACATAGAAAATGCTCAAGAAAGGCGGTGGTGACTCCAGAATTTATATATAGGAGGCAATTAGAAGCAGCTATTGGCTAGAGCAAGGAGCTAAGGGGCCAGCTTTGAAACTAGACTTGTAGAACAAGTACAGTGTATCTACTCTGATTTATCTAGAGTAGTTTTAGGTTGGGACTGACAGAAATTTGGGGAGACACTCAGATTTCCCCATTAGAGTCCCACTGGTGGTTGTTATTCTGAGCTTCTTTTTAGACTCCTTCTCTCAATATACCCACTTCCTCATCAGCTAAGACCTCATACCTCATTGTCTTCCTCCTCTCTCTCACAGGCTTTATATGGAAACCAGGATATTCTGGCTCTTTCTCCTTTCCTTTAAAGTTTTTACTTTAAAAAGTAATTTAAGAAAATACACAAATAATATCTGTGAATTGTAGAAAACTAAGAAAAAATAAAAAGAAAGGGCACCAGTGACTTCATCACATGGATGGGCATGTCCAGCATATTTTCCCCTATAAGGTCAGATATTAAAATATTTTCTCTGGAATTCCTGTTGTGGCTCAGTGGTAACAAACCCAACTAGTATCCATAGGGATACAGGTTCAATCCCTGGCCGTGCTCAGTGGGTTAAGGATCCTGAGTTGCTGTGGCTGTGGCATAGGTTGGCAGCTGCAGCTCCGATTTGAACCCTGACCCGGAACTTCCATATGCCACAGGTGCGCCCCTAAAAAGCAAGCAAAATAAAATAAAATAAAATATTTTCTCATTTGCAGGCCATGTGTTTTCTGTTGAAACTGCTCAACTCTACCACTGTAGAGTGAAAGGCAGACTATAGAAAATATATAAATGGATATGTAAATGAATGGTCATGATTGTGTTTGAATAAAATTTTATTTACAAAAACAGCTGGTGGGCAAGATTTGGCCCATAGTCTGTCACAGTTTGTCAACCTCTGATCTAGAGAAAAGCACTTTAACATTTGATTGCATTCCTTTTTTTTCGTTTTTTTTAATTTTATTACTATTATAGTTTATTTACAATGTTTTGTCAAGTTCTCTTGTACAGCAAAGTGACCCAATTACACACATTTCCCTGTGCTGTACAGTAGGATCCCCTTGCCTATCCATTCCAAATATAACAGTTTGCATACCCCAAACCCCCAAAATGCCCATCCATTCCATTCCTTCCCCTCTGCCCCCCAGAACCCCACGTCTGCTCTTCTCAGCAGTGATCTATTTCTGTTTTTCGTTTGCTTGTTTGTTTGTAATTTTTAGATAGGATCATCTGTTCCATATTTTAGAAGGGATATCATATGGTATTTGTCTTTTTCTTTCTGACTTCTTTCACTTAGTGTGACAGTCTCTAGATCCATCCGTGTTGCTGCAAATGGAATTAGTTTTGTATTTTTTTTATTGCTGAGTAATATTGCATTGTATATATATACCATATCTTCTTAACCTGTTCATCTGTCAGTGGACATTTAGGTTGTTTCCTTGTCTTGGCTATTGTGAATAGTGCTGCTATGAACGTAGGGGTGCATGTATCTTTTTCAAAGAAAGTTTTGTCTGGATATATGCCCAGCAGTGGAATTGCTGGATTGTATGGTAGCTCTATATTTAGTTTCCTGAGGTACCTCCATACTGTTTTCCGTAGTGGTTGTACCAATTTACATTTCTACCAGCAGTGGAGGAGGGCACCTTTTTCTCCACATCCTCTCCAGCATTTGTTATTTGTTGTCTTGTTAATGATGGCCATTCTGACTGGTGTGAGGTGGTATTTAATTGTAGCTTTGATTTGCATTTCTCTAATAATTAGTATATTGAGCATTTTTTTCTTCTGCCTGTTGCCCATTGTATGTCTTCTTTGGAGGAATGTCAGTTTAGGTCTTCTGCCCATTTTTTAACTTTTTTTGTTGTTGAATTGCAAGAGTTGTTTGCGTATTTTGTAGATTAGGCCCTTGTATATTGCATCATTGGCAAAGATTTTCTCCCATTCTGTGTGTTGTCTTTTTTTTTTTTTTTTTGTCTTTTTGCCTTATATGTAGAGCCGCACCCGCGGCATATGGAGGTTCCCAGGCTAGGGGTCTAACAGGAGCTGTAGCTGCCGGCCTACACCACAGCCACAGCAACGTGGGATCCGAGCCGCGTCTGCAACCTACACCACAGCTCACGGCAACGCCGGATCCTTAACCCACTGAGCAAGGCCAGGGATCGAACCCGCAACCTCTTGGTTCTTAGTAGGATTTGTTAACCACTGAGCCACGAAGGGAACTCCGTCTTTTTGTTTTTTTAATGGTTTCCTTTGCTGTGCAAAAACTTGTCAGTTTGATTAAGTTCTCTTGGTTTATTTGTGTCTTCATTGTCAAATAAAGGTGGATCAAACAAGATGTTGCTGTGATTTATGCCAAAGAGCATTCTGCTTGTGTTTTCATTTAGGAGTTTTATAATGTCTGGCCTTATATTTAGGTCTTTAATCCATTTTGAGCTTATTTTTGTATATGGTGTTAGATAATGTTCTACTTTTTTTCTTTTACATGTAGCTTTCCAGTTTTCCCAGCACCATTTATTGAAGAGGCTATCTTTCTTTCACTGTATTGATTGCATTCCTTACAGATATACACACGTATATCATATATGTTCTTTGAAAATGTGATTATATGGTGCAAACATTATATGGTACAATTTTTAATTTTTCTTTTAGCACTAAAATATCATGAAAATCTTCCTGTGACTTCTGGATTATTCTCCCGCCATTGTTTTTTATACTCATATTCATTTTCTTGAGCTTTTTGTGTAATTACCACTAAATTTCATCTCTTCTTTTAAATTTCTGAGTTTCAGGCTTTGTAACATTCTCAAATTATGGGTTATCATAAGTCTTAGTCTACAAATTCAGGGTGAAATATCTTAGTAATTATCTTTGAAGCAACTTAAGTGGATTTCTCTATTGTTTGCTATCTGACAATAGATCATATGTCACCTGAGCAATTCAGATTAATATAATTTTTTAAAAGCATGATTTCATACTGAAACAGTAATATTTTTATGTTTCCAGAGATGCAGGGGCTACAAGACTTGATGTATTTTCAGGTGAGCAGATTTGCTTTCTTCTTCTTTTTTCTCCTAATAAAAACGCCTGTAGTTATTTTGCTTTTATTTTGCTTCCTGAAAATCAAACCGTATTCTGTAGATTTTTAATGTAATCTAAGTGCTTTGTGAATACAGTGACCCTGTGGGGAGCCAGGTTGAGAACAGTACACTCCTTGAGTGAAATTGTTCACTTGTTAGAGGACTCATTTACAAAATTAGATCTTTCAGGGTTTTGTGAAAGCATCAGAGTGATTTGGAGCAATTTGTCTGCCACGAGAAAACAGTTTTACTTTAAAATGCATATTAACTTAATAGTTATTCATAATCAAGTATACATCACCCAACTTATCACAGTTTTAAAATACATAAGTGAATGTGTAGTATGAATGTTTGAAGGCTATAAAATTCAAACCAAGTATGTTTTCTTTACTGACTTCATGTTCAGTCGCCAAGTATTTATTGTGCTTATTAGATCATTTCATTAGAATACGGTGAAGAAGGAGTTCCTGTTGTGGCTCAGCAGATTAGGAACCCGACTAGTATCCATGAGGATGTGGGTTTGATCCCTGGCTTTGCTCAGTGGGTTAGGGATCTGGCGTTGCTGTAGACCGTGATGTAGGTTAGATGCGACTGGGATCTGGTGTTGCTATGGTTGTGGCGTAGACCAGCAGCTGCAGTTCCCATTTGACCCCTAGCCTGGGAACTTCTATATTACGCAGATGCAACCATTTAAAAAAAAAAAAAAAGAATGTGATGAAGAAGTTAGGTTTTGTGATCCAGTTCTTGCTTAACTACCTAGAGAAATGCCTGTGGTGTTAAAACTGATTCCAAGCCCAGATTCTGTCAGTTCTCCTGTAAACATTGGCTGTTCATCACAGGTGGGAGAATGTGGTCCATGATGTATATCCTTATCAGTATTTAAAAAACAACTCAGTTCAACTCAGTTTTCCAGGTGTTTAAGATTTGGTGCTAAGGGGGTGCTTCTGGTTCTTGAGGAAGAGAGACATGGGCATCATGAGAGATCTGAGGAAACATAACAAATGACACTCTTCTTCCCTTTCTACTCCTCAGGTTCTGGAAAGTTTGAGAAGTAAAATAAAAGAGTCAGTCTTCGCTGCTGATAAATGCTAGTTGGGAATGTGGAGCTCAATGTGAGAGAGGTCAGGCTGTCACTCGCCTACCTGATGGGTCATGCTCTCTGCAGGCAGCATGCTCTCCAGAAAACAGGATAGATTTGAATTGAATCTTCTTAGGTTATTCTTCCCCAAATTACCTGTCAGATGAGTGAGCTCACTGCTTCAGGGGAAAAGTGAGCAAGGGACAGAGAATGGCCCCTTCACTACTGCTAACTGAACTCCATTCCATGTAGAAGGAGATGCCAGTAGTGGAGAAAAAATGGTGTCCCCATACATATCCAGTTATATGAGAGTAAACTAGAGTAAGCATTTCTTGCTGAGCGGAGACTCAAATCATGATGAGAACACAGAGAAAGAATGCCTCCTATAAAGAGGTAGCACTGGACATATGGATGTGATTTTTGTCAAGTAGGATAAGAAGAATAGAATATTCTTATCAGAGGAATTATGAGAAAAACAGTAGAGATAGACTAGTTCAGAGATTCATTCATTTATTCAATAACAGTTATTGAGTATCTATTATGAATCTGTCAAACAGTTATTCTAGGTGCTGGGGATAGATCAATGAGCAAAGTGTTTGATTAAGTCTGTGCTCTCATGGTACATGCATTCTAATGAGTAGAGATAGTTAAAAAAATGAGCAAATAAATAATACACCAGGCCATGGTAAGTGTTGAAAAGAAAAAAAAGTGAGATAAGAGAACAGAGTGATCAGAAGGTGATACTATTTTTCATGGTGTGACGAGAGAAAGCTTCTCTAAATAAGTGATATACTAGTCAAGACCTGAATGACATGAGAGAATGAGCTGTGTACATATTTGGAGAAAGAAAAAGCATCCAGCGAACAAATGACTAGGCCAAGTTGAATAGATCTAAGTGTGAGAGCCAAATGGATGAGCACTTTGCATACCATACTAACGTGGTGCCAGTGGACCACTGAAGAGTTATGCGCAATGTCATTTGGAAAATTAGAAATGTGCTTTTTTTCTTTTTAAAGAAATATACTCCAGCAAGAGCATACAGGATAGTCTGGAGACTATCTGTAGAAGTGTAAAGTAGGATAGCAGGGAAGTAGGGCTATGGAATGACTAGGCAAGATTTCATGAGAATTTGCATGAGGCCAGTGGTCCTAGCAGTGGTGGAGGGGAGAAAAGATTCAAGGTGAATTTTGTTCAGAGCACACGTATTATTGATGAAGGGCAGAAAGTTTGAGAAGTATTATCTGGAATCACAAAGTACAACAAATGTGATCAGAATTCACACATTATGTTCTGGATTCGTGCAGACACAGCAAGGCACGGTGGCATTTACTTCACCCTGCTTTCTCTAGTACTTGGCATTGTCACAAAAAATAAAAAAAGAATCTTTGCAATTTGAGTTGGAAGTGGCACTTCCTTATTTAGGTCTTATAGATTTTGTGAAAAGCTGAACTTAACGGTTTTTGATTTTAAATTACCTGTTCATGTTCTAAAACATTTTATTGCAGCAAGCTACAATATGACTGTCAACCTAGCAAACTGATTTTTCTTTAAAAAGTAAAAAATAAACAAACTGACCAGAGTTTATGTACCAATAGATAGAACTGACATGGAGCTGCATAATTAAGCACTGGATTCATTTTGAAATTATTTACTGAGTCTTCTGAATTACTTTCCAACCTTAAGTTTTCTTCAACTAACTTGAGGGCTAAAATTCAAACTGAATGTTTGGCCATGGATGTTTCATCTGTCAGTGTGTATTAGTTCTAGTAAACATGGATGTACACTCATTACATTTTTTTAGTGATCACCAAGTGACAGGCACTGGGTTAAGTGCTGAATAAATACACACGGCACCTGCTTTTAAGGAATTGTCATTCTACTGAAGGGATCTGTGGAAAATATGATCTGAATCTTTATAATTTATGGGTAGAAGATCCTTAGCTTTCATCATATCTCTGAGGCAACTGAATTCCAAAAAGGGCAAGAAACACTAGTCTGAAAAAGAAATAGGTATACGAACAGGTATTTGAATATACTACAAAAAGTGGGAAACACAAATTACAAAGAAAACATTCATTATGAGCACCTGATAATGTGGAAGGATTAGGAAGGCTTCCTAGAAAGAAGTCTTATATGAACTGAAGACCTAAAGGGAAAATAGGCCTTACCCTAGAGAATCAAGAATGGAAAGGACAAAGAAGCAATATGTATGGTTGCTTGAATCTGAAGAGAACATAGGACACTGGTGGAATTACAGAAGTGTTTGAGATGTTCAAGATTAGTCCAGGGGATTATTTGTGTGGAAGTGGAAGAGTGCAGTATGGGCAGGGGGAGGGGATGACAAGAGATGAGCTTGGGTTGTGTGTAAGGGTTCTTCAGAGGAAGAGAACCAATAGGAGATAGATTAGATTAGATAGGTAATCTCCCCCGAACCAATAGGAGATAGATTAGATTAGATAGGTAATCTCCCCCCCCACACACACACAGATAGATATCTAACTTTATAGATCTCAATCATTGTCATTCTATCTGTGGATATAGATATGGCTAGAGGAAGAGGGATGGAGAGGAAAAGGGACAGATTTTTTAAAGGAGTTGGCTCACATGATTGTGGGAACTTGCAATTCTGAAATCTGTAGGACGGCTGGTGGGTTGGGAATCCAGGTAAGCGTTGATGTTGTGGTCTTGAGTTCTAACTCTTCAAGCAGGCCAGCAGTCTGGACTCTCAAGCAGGATTTCTGTGTTACAGTCTGAAGTAGAAAATTGATGCTTCTTTGGGAAATCTCAGTTTTTGCCTGTAACTGATTGGATGTGACTGACCCTCATTATGGAGAGTGTCTGCTTTACAGAGAGTCAGCTGATTGTAAATGTTAATTACAACCACAGATAGTTTCATAGCAACATCAGGTTGACCAAACAACCAGGCACCATAGCTTATCCAAGTTGACACATGTAAAGTTAACCATCACAGAGAGATGAGAAGGCCAGGTCATGAAAGGCAAACTAGATTTGTTAACTAGCTTGGGTTTCATCCAGTGGGCAGTGCAAGGGTTGTAAGCAGGAGAATAGTGAAACACACAGCTGGCTGCAGACTGTCTGCACACTCTGATTTGTGGGAGCTATTAAGGCAGCATTGTGGGGATGGAGTAAGTGGCCAGATTTGAGAGACATTAGGAGGTAGAACTGAGAAGATGTCTGTACATTGGATAAGAAAATGGAGAGCTTGATTCCGAGGTTCTGACTTGGGCAGCTGAAACCTAACGGCAGAGTGATGCCATTTATTGAGCAGGAAACACAGAAGGAGAAGGCAGTCTGATGGAGGGAGAAGGTGTTGTGGTTTGTTTTGGACATACATATTTAACAGATAATAGAAATCCACCTGAAAGTCATTGTTTTTAAGGAATTGAAATAAATAAGGCCAAGCCTTAGACTTGGTACTAGGGGAATATTACATTTTGAGGCTGTGATTGTCTGCAGGTCCTCACTGGAATTTATAGAAAAATTGAGCACTGTATATATAACTTGGGAATTTTATTTCTCCCCTACCTATTCACTGAAGAAATGCCTTGCTTCCTGCAAGTTCCATACATGTGAACTATATACCAAGCACTGCAAAATCAGTTGTTGAAACTACCCGGGTTGAGGCTCAGATCAGGTGGCTCCCAGCTCTGATAAACTTTAGGATAATCAGGAAGAGCTTTTGTTCCTGAACCCCATCTAAGACCAATTAATTTAGAATATCTCCTGATGATTCAGACATGCAGCCAAGATTGAGAACTACTGCACTGTTCAAAGAACTCAACAGGAGTTGGATAGTAGAGAAGTGTGTCAGCCTTGGTCAGAGGGAGGGCTGAACAGAACAGTTACCTAAAGAGGGGAGAGAAATAGTCTGACAGAGAAGTTGAAGTAAGCAGACCAGAGGACCAGGTAGAGAGAGGAACTGGGGAAATGAGATGGTAGGTAAGAGCCAAAGGGTTTGTAGACAGGAAGAGAATTAGAAGAAGGGGGGGATTAGAAGTGGACACATGACCATAATATCGTGAACCCAGAAAGTTAGATATAATTTTTAGTTTTATTATTTTTCATCCATGCCCTTGAAAGTTCCAGGGCCAAGGATTGAACCCTCACCACAGTAGTGACAACACCAGATCCTTAATCCACTGCTCTACCAGGGAACTCCTAGATATGATTTTTAGATATTTATCGATTATCTTGAACATTAATTTTTAAAATGTGGATTAGAGGTGATCATTGAACACAGAGTTGACTTAACCAACGTGCTAGAAATGAATCTATAAGGATAGAATTAGTAAGTCAGTGGCTATCTGGAGATGGAGTCTGGGTGACAGCCCATGGAAGGCTCGGAAGGGAGAGACTATGAGGGAAAGGAGGAAACACCTGGGCTGGTTATGTTCACTACCCTGATTGTGGTGATGGCTCCACAGGTATTAACAGGTGTCAGAATGTATCCACTTCTACACTTTAAGCACATGCAGCTTTTCTCATGTAAACTTCTCAAAGTTTTATCAAACAGAAAGAGGAGAGGTGTGCTGGAATTCATATATCCAAAGATTGAATCCATAAGTCGAGAGCCAGATTACAAACTGTGCTCTGTGTGTGTTAAAATTAGTTTCATTAGTTTTAGTTACTCTTTCAGAATTTTTTAAACAAGGGGTTATATTATGTAACTTAATGATATCTCTTAATTATCAAACTTGTTTCTGAATAACTGTTTTCAATAATCAAATGCACTTTCCAAGAGGCAAATATTTGCTGCCACTAAGAAGAATGTGCAAATGGCTCTTATGGGAATTAGCTACTGGGAAGAGAGGCTGATGAATTTAATAAGAATGACCTGGATTGACTTTAGAATTAGTGCTTTGGTGGAAGGGCCTAAGGATTGATGAGTTTGGTAGAGGGATCCTGGGGTCACATCACCGTCTACCTTTATTCCCTCCTCAGGGGTGGAAGTCCCTGCCATTTAAAAGAACCAGTCAGATTCCGGCACAGGGCATGTCATGCTGTATACATAATTCATTAATATGTACATGTTTTATGTTAATTTAAAGCCTGTTTGTTGCATGATGGTTTTTTCCCTGAAGCGTCTTGTGAAACTGTAGCCAAGATGCCTTTCTGAGCTTCATCCTTGTGCCATAACTCTGTCACTCAGTGGCTGCATTTGAGGAGGGCAAATAATTATGTGAGCAGCATGACTTTCTGACGAGCAAATTAAGCCCAGTATTTATTAGTAATGGCTGTTTTCTCTTACAGTGGATAATGAAAAACTGCAGGGCGGATTCATGTTGTGCTTCCTGGATGATGGATGTGGTATGAGTCCTGGTAAGTTAATTATCTAGATACCTAACTGCTTGTTAGAGCAAACAGTCCGAAAACCCATAAAATTAATAAAAGTAAATTGAGCTATCTGTATTAAAACAGGTATGGCGCTATTAGGGAAAATAAACCCGTCTTAACATATTGTTGAAGATTTTAGGTTTAAATATTCCAGCTGACAGATTAAATTCATTGTAACCATCTAAAGCAAGACAAAAAGTGACTATAAATCAGTATCTGAAATGAAAATGAAAAGTACAAGGTACAGATTTCTTTCTTGTAAGAAAAAGCCTCGAGGAAGGAAAGGAAAAAAAAAAGCAGTAATTGTATGGACCCAGATTGTTTTTAGCACACCCTTCGGATACTGCTTGCAAGAGACCCAGGCAGTTTCCAGTGCCTTTAGGCTATTAAAATTTTTCTGCTTAACCTTGAGGTAAGGTCACCTCTCCTTGTTTTTAGTGGTTTGTGTTTTTTTCTCTGCATGTTCAAAGGTTTAGTTGCCTTCAGTGGAATGTTCTCATCATAGTGGAAACATCTACAATGCACTGCATGATTTAGCTATCTTCTGGCAGTACGTAGGAGGTGCATAGTACTGTTTACCATGGAATTGAGATTTTTTTTCCTCAGATAAAAAATTTGCATTAATTGGGGTAGCTTATTCCTAGATTCTATAACACTTGTGTATGTCCCACAAACCAGGGTTTTTGACCCCCAGATTTAACAGACAGTGGAGGAGTTCAAGTAATACAGAAGTGTTCTGGTCAGTTCCATACCAGAGAAAAGAGTGATCATCTGTGCTGACAGAAGCTAAGGATAAAATGTAATTATCTTTTGAGTTCCTGTTGTGGCTTAGCAAGGTAAGAACTTGACTAGTACCCATGAGGATGTGGGGTCGATCCCTGGCCTTGATCAGTGGTTTAAGGATCCGGTATTGCCACAAACTGCTGTGAAGTTTGTAGTTGTGGCTTGGGATCTGGCATTGCTGTGGCTCTGGTGTAGGCTCCGATTTGACCCCTAGGCTGGGAAATTCCATATGCCACAGGTGTGGTCCTAAAAACAAAAGTAATTTTCTTCTTCTGAGTCTTTAAAACACCCTTGATCTGAATAGTCAAAGAATATGTGTGATATAGTCTAAGGCAATTCCTTAAAAAAAAGGAGTAACTCCTTTATATGGGTCCACAAACAAAATGCTCAAAACACAGATGGGTGACAAATATTAAGATCATTAGGAGGAACTCACACTTCAGTTGACAGTTGTCAATACTAGTGTTGAGAGAGTAATTCTTTGTTAACACTGGAACTCAAGTAATAAGTTGGGGGAGTTTTCCTGATGACCGAAAATGGAATCTATCCATTTTTCAAGCTGAGCTAGATCAATCTTAATCCATAGAAGATGACTCTGGTGATTTCCAAGCTCTTTTTATTTCCATTTTTGCCCCATTACAGTGCATCCTCCACTTAGCAACCTTGAATGGATGTTTTCATTCAATGGATCTTTGATGCCCCTGCTTAAAACCCTTAGTAGTTTTCCATTATTTTAGAATGAATGTCATGCTCTTCCAATTTCTTGCGTTATTTGGCTTCTGTCCACCTCTTTGACCTTTTCTTGTACTGCTCTCTTCCTTGCTTATAGCACTGCAGCCACTGCTGGCTGGCCCTTAATCATTTGAATCTCATCTCAGATGACACCTTGTGAAAGAGGCCTTCCCAGATTATTCCATCTGCAGGTTTCTTTCCTGCTAATTCTCTGTCAGGTTACCATGGTTTTGATTCCTTCACTTAATACTTTCGGAAAAGATCTTGTTTATTTGTTGACCTCTTTCAGTCTGTTTCTCCTACCATGACATAAAGTTATTGAGGACAGGGGACTTGTCTGTCCTATTCAGTGTTCTGTTCCTGACCACCATACATGGAAGTCTGTGTGGTGAGTGATAAAAAAACCATTGGATTTAATTTTTTACAACTCTGGGTTATAGTTCTGGGGGTAGCATTTATCAATGCGACCTTAGTAAAGTTACATAAGTACCTAAAACTTAAATCTCCTCATCTGTAATGTGCATATAATAATAAAATCTTCCTTGTATGTTTGTTATAAATACTATATAGTCAATGCAAATGAAGTATATGATATAGTACCTGGCATATACTAATCAGTAAGTGGTAGATAATATTGTCATTGTGGGTACTCTCATCTAATACCCAGCCCTTAATAACGTGATAAAATGACCAGTTAGCTTCAGACAAGCTGAGTGTCTTTATACAATCCCATGCCAAGTGCCACTGAACTGTAGCATGTTTGCACCCAGGCAGACACAGGGTCCTCAGGACAATTTTGGAGCATGTATTCAGTAGCCAGTCAGGAGACTCATTTCTATCTTTTCCTGTTTGCCTGGGAACATTCCTGTTTCTTGGAAGTATATTTATTCTGAAGTTCAAATGATTCTTCCCTGTAATTCCAGAATGTCCTGGAGAGATCAGGAGAATAATTTTCAAAGTCTGAGATAATTAGGCCTTCTTCCCCAGTTAGTAGCATACCAGAAGCCATTCTACCCTTCTAAGTCTCACATGGGGCTGGATAAGGGACAAAATCAGGGAAAACTACTCGTGGCACAAATAATTATAACAACTTTCTTAGCATTTATGAAATGGCATGTATTGTCTTCAAGGTTAACACATCATCTCATTTAATTCATTTCATTTATCTTCATCAACAATTCTGTGATATAAGTGTTAGTAATTCCCTTTCAGGGATGAGGGAATTAAGGCTCTGCTTACCCAGGGTCACATGGTAGCTCCCTCTGACCTCCTTCACTCTATTACCATTAAGACCCTAGTCAGAGATGATGGAGCTGACAAGGATCCTTGTCTTGAGGTTGACCCAAGACATATGGTTGTGTCTTAATATACGTGTAACATTCTGACAACTGGACCTCTGGCCAGTGTGAATGACACATAAGTCCTAACCCCTTGCATGTCTTTATTAATTCTAGAGGAAGCTTCAGATATCATTTACTTTGGAACATCCAAGAAACGTTTATCAACCTTGAAGTTTATCGGGCAATATGGCAATGGTCTTAAAAGGTGAGGGTTTTTTCTTTTAATACATATATTATTGATGTTGATTATTGGGAATAACATCTGGTTAAAGGAAATCTTACAGAGTATGATCCAAGTTTATAAAGCTTAAAAAAGAATATAAACGTGAGAGTCCTACCTTGTTTTAGAATCTCCATACACATAACTGACTTGAATCTTTACAGTGTTTTAAAAGACAATTCTCAAGTAGATGATTAATCTTCTTTTCAGAGATTGCTGTAGTAGCACCCCTGTACCTTAGAGCTTCATTGCATGTCTATGCTCTATTATTTCTCAAAGCATATCTTAGTGTAGGAGTTATATGTGTCTGTGTTATTATTGGGTCTTAGAGAGAAAGAGGACATGAGGCTACAGTCACCTGGGTGGTACTGGCCAGGGACGGATGCTTATTTCTTTGCTTGAGACCTGGACAGTACCTTGTCTTCAGCAGTCATATCTCAAGCAAGACTGTGGGGTTGAATTAGTTCAAAATCTGCTCTGCTCTGAGAAAAAATAATCATACTCATACCCTCTTGGTGATAAATCAGCAAAGCAGTGAACTTTTCTAGGAAAAGAACAACCTGTTAAGTACACAATATCATGCTCACCTGTTCCTTCTTTCTAGTCTTTGAGATGTGAACTGTTATATTCTTGATTTTTAATATAGTGGATCCATGAGGATTGGAAAAGACTTTATTCTTTTTACAAAGAAGGAAGAAACGATGACCTGTGTGTTTTTTTCTCAGACATTTTGTGAAAGAGAAGGTCTGAGTGAGGTAAGGGTTGAGATTGTCCTTTGGTTCCCATGGTAACAAAACTGTTTTCATTTACCATCTCAGGAGATAAAGTCTAACATGGTTTTTTTTCTGATTATGATTTAGAAATTTAAGAATATATTTGGGAAATGGAGATGGAGGTTGGCTGGCCCTTCTGGGATCATTGGAGGCGTGTCCTATTGATCCTTTCTTGTTTTTTTGTTTTTTTTTTAATGGCCTCACCCGTGGCATATAGAAGTTCTCAGGCTAGGGATGGAATCTGAGCTGCAGCTGAGGCCTAAGCCTCAGCCACTAGACCGGAGCCACAGCTTGCGGCAATGCCAGATCCTAAATCTACTGGGTGTGGCCAGGGATGGAACCTACATCCTCACAGAGGCAACGTCAGGTCCTTAACTCACTGAGTCACAATGGGAACTCCTCCTAAGTAGGTTTTTAACTCCTAGGCAGTTTTCAGAACTTTATTTTTATTACCCATGTACACAGATCTCCCAGAAGAAGAGGCTCCCTTGGGCACAATGAAGCCTGCAGAACATTTCCACCACTTGTCCAGAAATAGATCATCATTCTTG
The DNA here is from genome assembly GCA_004024745.2 of Catagonus wagneri. Taxonomy (NCBI): domain Eukaryota; kingdom Metazoa; phylum Chordata; class Mammalia; order Artiodactyla; family Tayassuidae; genus Catagonus; species Catagonus wagneri. Next base: position 1,797,632 of record PVHT021183695.1, read on the forward strand.
CAATAAGTAAAATATTGGATTCAAAAGACTTGGAAAACAACATCCAAAGAAACTGAATGCAAAACAGACTTAAAGCTATAACTCTGTTGACCATAATTTTAACTCCATTTGCTGACCCAGAGATATTTTATTAATTTTCAGTGTCAGAGTGTTAATATTATGAACATCAGTTGTAATTCAATCCAGCAGATACATGTTGAGGAACTGCTGTCTGCCCAGCACTGGATAGACCCCATGGAAGGTGGAAAACAAGGAGAAGACCACCTGACCATTAAAGTGTTTTCAATTTTATCACAAGATAAGGCAGACATGTATGAATTGGATAAATAACAAAATGAGGGTATTTAGAAAGTATGCTGTTTAATGAGTGTGTGTTCCTGCTGTTATTTAGTTGTCAAAAGCAATGATATGGATGGAGAGATTAGAGAGCCTTGAGTGGTCAATGAGGAGAGTTTAACTTGCAATTGGAAAGGCTGGTTTGTGGCGAGAAATGGCATGTGGCAAGTCTCAGACCTGGAGATGACTGTGGGTTTTGGAGGGACCGCATGGAAATGTGCAATTGTCCTGCAGGAGCCTGGCATGCCCAGTGGTGGAGTGGGGCTGGTTAACAGGAACAGTCTGTACATAACAGGGAGTAGCTGAGTGGGATTCTGACATGAGGAAAAGCAATACTTTAAGCATCTGTGATGTACTTTTTGTAAAGGGCAAAGGAAATTGAGCCAAAGTGAGGTCATAGCTTTCCTAAAATGGGCCATTTCCTTTTTTAAAAAAACTAAAACCAGGAACCCCATCCCATTTCCACTTCTGCAGAAGCTATCTCTTTCAACAATATCAACTGATTTCTTTGATTTTCCTTCAAATCTCTGCATAACATGCTGGACATGCTGGAATTGCTATTTTCCTTTTCGTTTTTGTTTCTTAGGGCCGCACCCATGGAAGTTCCCATGATAGGGGTCAAATCTGAGCTACAACTGCTGGCCACAGCCACAGCAATGCAAGATCCAAGCCATGTCTGCAACCTACACCACACCTCATGGCAACACTGGATCCTTAACCCACTGAGTAAGGCCAGGGATTGAACCCAAAACTTCATGGTTACTAGTTGGATTCGTTTCCACTGTGCCACACACAGTGGGAACTCCTGGGAATTATTATTTCTTCATTGCATTTAGGCATTATCTATTAACCTCTCATTATAAAAGAAAAAGATTTATCTGTTTCTTTTTCTTTGCTCCTAACGCGCGCGCGCACGCGCACACGCACACACACACACACACACACACACACACACACACACACACTTCCAATTCTCCACCCTCAGCATAGCTCAGTTATAATTTTCTTTATGCCAGTATTTACATCATGAGACTATAAAGCGGTATACACATATACCATGTAATAAACCATTATTTTTTCCTTTCCTGCCCAACTTTATTTTATTTTTTCTTTTTATGGCCATACCTGTGGCATATGAAGTGCCCAGGCTAAGGGTCAAATCGAAGCTGCAGCTGGGGCCTGTGCCACAGGCATAGCAACACTGGATCTGAGCCCCATCTGTGATCTACACCACAGCCTGCAGCAACACTAAATCCACTGAGCTAGGTCACTGAGCCACATCCTCATGGACACCATGTCCGGTTCTTAACCCGCTGAGCCACAATAGGAACTCCTGTTCCCAGCTTTTAATTTTAATCAATAATTAATAATTGCTTAAGGTCTGTGTACTCACTACTGTCACTGAAAATTTGCTTGGTTTTATATGTCTTTATCATTGTGTTAATCCCAGTGAGCATGCTGGGCTCCTGCCAGACAATTTCACCTGCTGTTTTGTCAGTTCCACCTTCCTGAAGAACTCTGCTCTGCTGTCTTCTTATGTGCTGCCCCTCACAGTCCTGCTTTCCATGGCTGGTGGTCAGCTGCCACCCTGGGATCTGCCTCTGCTATCATCCCTGCAGCTCTCTTCACCTCTTTTCTGTGTCAGGGCTTCTTTCCCAGCTTGCTCCTTTTTCTGGCTGTACCGTGTCCTCCATTAGCTTTCTCAGCAAGTGGAAGTGAGATAGGTAAAATGTTTTTATCCTGCCCAACACTTAATGTTTGTTTTTATTGTATTTATCTTGTATATTTATTTTATTTTTGTTTTCTAGAGCCGTACCCTCAGCATATGGAGGTTTCCAGGCTAGGGGTCGAATACCAGGCTAGCTGCCAGCCTACACCACAGCCACAGCAAAGCAAGATCCGAGCCGCGTCTGCAACCTGCACCACAGCTCTCGGCAACGCCGGATCTTTAACCCACATATCGAGGCCAGGAATGGAACCTACATCCTCTGTGATGCTAGTCAGGTTTGCAACCAGTTTGGCTTGTTTTTTCTTGGAAGGTATCTTCTTTCAGGATTTTGAAGGCATTTCTTCATTATCTTATAATTTCTAGTGTTGTTAGTGAAAAGACTGAAACCATTTCAGTTCCTGAGCCTTCTATGTGACCCTGTCACTCTCTTTCTATTTTTGAAGGTCTTTCCCCCCAGTGTTCAGTGTTTTGCTTTTGGGCAGTTCTGTTGGTATCTGTTGTTGAACATTTTCAGTTTGGAAACTCACATCTAATTCTGGGATATCTTCCTGTAACATTTGATGATTCTCTTCCATCCTTATTATCTTTTCTCTCCTTACAACACCTGTTCTTAAGCTCTGTGTGTCTGGAGCTGGTTCTTTATCTATCTTTTCTCTCCTATTTTCTGTCCTTTATATATTTTGTTTTGTTTTCTGGGGGATTTTCTAAGATTTATCTTCCAACTCTTTCATAAAATTTTTTTACTTCCAAGTAGTCTTTTTAGTCTTTCAACGTTCCTTTTTAAAGATACGTAGTTCTTGTTTCATGGATACAATATTTCTTCTTAGAGCTCTGAAAATACTATGATTGATTATTTACCTCTGAAATCTTCCTCTTATTTTTGTTTGTTTGTTTTACCACCGTGTTGCTTTGTTTGTACTAGTTTATTTGGTCTCTGTCTGTCACATTAGAGGCTTTTCTTAGCTGGCTGTTCACCCTAAATGTTAGTCCAATAAAATGCCAATTGAAAGCTCTGAGAATATGGGTGGGGCTTGGCAGCAATGTAGTTCTGTATAATGAGATCTACTGGGTAGTTTTATTGGAAAATCCTTAGTGTAATTTCCCTTATGCCTTCCCTTCTCGGCTGGTCAGAGATCTCAAAGAAGGCTGCTACAGCCTTCTGCCTGAGGGCCTGGCTGGCAGCTTTCTGGCAGCCAAATGAGAGAAGAGATTTGGGATTCTCGTATCTCTGATACGTGTACTTTCATTTAATCCCTCTAATCTCAGTAAGGTCCCTTGCCAACTGTGAATGGTATATCCTCTAATCCAGACATACTTTGTTCCTCTCTTTCCAGAGAATAAACATCCAGTCCCTGTAGAGGTGGGGAGGGGCTCTTGCCAGTTGGGGATCCAGATGCCGCTTCTCCCCCTCTCTTCTCCTTTTCCCTACATCCAGAGTGAATTCATGCCATTGATCTCTGAGCCTTTTAGAGGATTCTAAATTGTAAATCAGGCTGGGTCTTCTCTTTTCTGACATGGCCTTGGGTTGATTTATGTGGATATACTGTCACCTACTTTTCAACTCCTAAAATGCTGATACCTTTGTTCCCTCTGCCATTCTAGCCATGATTCAGTACATTCCATCTGTCCACACATTCTACAGTGGAACATTTTAGCATAAAACTGTCCCTATGTTCTACAGCGCAACATTTTATTATTTATTTGTTTGTTTATTAAAGCAAAGTGCGTTTATTTATTTTTTTATTTATTTGTCTTTTTTTTTTTTTTTTTTAAGACTGCACCCATGGCATATGGGGGTTCCTAGGCTAGGGGTCGAATCGTAGCTTCAGCTGCTGGCCTGCGCCAAAGCCATAGCAATACAGGATCCAAGCTGCATCTGCAACCTACACCATACATAGCTCACGGCAACGCTGGATCCTTAACCAACAGAGCTAGGCCAGGGATCGAACCTGTATCCTCATGGATGCCAGTCAGATTCATGTCCTCTGAGCCACGTTGGGAACTCCTGCAGCACAGCATTTTAGAATAAAACTCAAAGTGTACATATTTGTTTGTGCTTCTTCCTTATAAAATTAGAATACATAGGGAAAAAGACTTTTAACTTGGTGTTTTACCATTTGGCTGGATGGTAAATGAACTGAATTAGGATAAGGCAAATGAATGATTGTTTTTACTTGTGTTATTTCATAGTAAATTGATGTTTTTTTTTTTTCCATAGGTTGTGGTTCCAATACCTTCATGGCTAACAAAAAGCAGAGAATCTGTCACAGATGATCCTCAAAAATTCTCAACAGAATTGTCTATAATTTATAAGTATTCTCCATTTAAAACTGAAGCTGAATTGATGCAGCAATTTGATGTGATCCATGGGAAATGTGGTAAGATCATCAAAACCCTGAGATTTTGATGTGGGCATATTTTTTTTCAGTGTTTTATGAAAGACTATAAATATGATTTCATGTTTTTTTCTGTTTATAATATCACATGGAATCTCATATGTGGCAGTTATTCATTTTACTTATGCAAGTTTTGTCTTAGAAGAATCCAGACAGGAATAACTCTTAGGTCTCTGACACTGGGAGAAAGGTTCATACTTGTATGAGCTTGGTGAAACTGAAGAGGATGCTGCAGGCTCTAACAACAGGAATCACAGCCCCTGCACCATGTAGCCAAGTCAGGAGTTGCTTGACTGCAGCATCCAAGATTAAATGATCTCAGGGTTTATAAGAGTTAGCAGTTTATAAAGGAACAAATCTAGGTTTCTGTGCCAGTCCTTCTTCAGGTTTCTACCACTTTTCATATCTAGAAACAAAAAGACTCCTACTCAGGAAGCCCATTTGCATTTTGCTTTTTGTATTGTTTATATGCAAAATTATGTTCATATTAAAATCCTTTTAATATGAATGCTCTTTTACGTTTATAGCAAAATTCTGAGAAATTTTTTCTGGCTTGGCCTATGTTACCTTTAAAATTTCTTCTCTAACTGGTGGCATTTTGTTTAGAAGTGATTTCTTTTTGAGTATTTATCCATTCATTTATTCCACAAGTATGCTAAATGCCTACTACATGCTAGATATTGTTTTAGATGCTGGAAATGCAGCAATGAGCAAGACACAAAAACGCCTACCTGCTTATATTCTAGTGATGGTTAAAAACAATAAATAAGAAAAGTAAGTAGGAGAGAGAGAATGCTAGATGGTGGTAAGAGAAAAATAAAGTTGGAAAGGGACAAAAAAAAGTATTAGGAATGGGAAGGATGATTTGTACTTTAAGACATGGTGACTCAGAAAACCTCATTGGAAAGTGACAATTTAGTGAAGACTAAAGACCAAAGTAACTGAGACAGGGAGTCATGATATTATTCCTGAGATAGAAGCATTCTTCATGTGTTTTTGGGTGAGTGTGGTATGTATGTACAGGGGAATCACAAATGAAATAACATGTATCACTCATAGCAGGTGGTTAATACCTATTTATTAGCTATGAAGGAACAAAAATGTTATGTGTCTATAGGCTCTGTAAGGGGAATTATGGATTCAGAAAGAATGGCTTTGTAAATAAAAATGCAAAGCAGACAAAATGAAAACACCATTTGCCTCAAACTTTTAACATTGAGAGGTTAAGAAATCTCAATGAAATGTCTGTCAGTCAGTTGCCAAGAGCCAGTCTTTCCCTCTCACATGCCTGAAGACCTGCTGGTTTACATATTGCTCAGTTGCAAACTAGAGTTCAAAATGGCCTTGGGTAAATTTTATGACCCGTGGATCCATTAGAGGTATTAAGGGGAGATAATAAAAGTAATGTTTTATGTCATCCTTTTCCTTTTCTCACAGAGCAAAACTAGTGGTAATTAAATAAATATTCACTTCATTAACATATGCATAGCGTACTTTAAGAACAGTTAATGTAATCTCTTAGTTGCCTTCTAAAATTGTGAAATACTTGTATTAATACTATGAAAGGTATAATATTTCCTGAATACTTTTCTAAATGCTTTATAACTCATTTAATCGACCAAACAACTCTGTGTTTTAGGTACCTCATGACCTCCATGGTATAGATGAGGAATTACAGGTTCATAGAGCTCAGGAAATTTACCTAAGGTCATTGAATAAATGTAAATGGTTGATCCAAGGGTTTTTTGTTTTTGTTTTTGTCATTTGAGGGCTGTACCTGTGGCATATGGAAGTTCCCAGGCCAGGGGTCAAATCGGAGCTGGGGCTGCAGCTGCTGGCCACAGCCATAGCCACAGCAATGCCAGATCCAAGCCACGTCTGAGACCTACACCACAGCTCACAGCAGTGCCAATCCTTAACCCACTGAGCGGGGCCAGGAATCGAACCTGTATCCTCATGGATACTGGTCGGATTTGTCACCACTGAGCCACAGTGGGAACTCAGGTTGATCCAAGATTTATTTATTTATTTATTTATTTATCCATCCAAGATTTAGACATAGGTATTAAGGCTCCCAAGTCCAAATTCTTAGTCGCTCTGCTGTTCTCCCTTCTGTTTTAGTACTACCAAAGAAAGTATAATTTTTTGTTCTTTTAGTTTTTCTGACAGTGCTGTTTGTCTTTATATTATAATCAACTTCATAAAGCATTTGTACTTTTTTGTTCACTGTGCTTTAGAGAAGGCATCAGCAAACAAGGGCCTGAAGGTCAAATCAACCCCATGCCTGTGTTTGTAAATAAATTTTTATTGGAACATAGCCCCGTCATTCATTTAGGTATTTAGTATAGCAGCTTTCGCACTGCAACTTGGAGTTGATTGTGAGTAGTTGTGAGAGGCCTGCAATTGCAAAAGCTGAAACATTTATTATCTGGTCCTATACAGAAAAAATTTACTAGCACGTATTTTAGAGTCTAAAAACAATACTTCATATTTATAACAAATTTTAAAAATTCGTCTTTGTTCTTATGTGCATTGATTTCACTTCTGCCAGTGAGAGCTTTACCTATAAAACAAATTTGGTTCAGACTTCTAACAGTTTTTATAATGCAAATTAGGAAAAGAGTGCCAAAGTTTAAGAATTCAAATCGGAAGTCATAATGAATTAAGAAGTAAAATGAAGCACTGTATTGTAAAAACTAAACCATCTTTGGCAGAGTGGAATTGCTATGAGACATATACCTTTAAACTTATCTAAGCATATTATTTAGTGAAGTATAAAAAGAATTTTAGTCTATTGTAGGCCTAATTTCATAGATGAGATAATAGCACCATGACTAATACTTAGTGTAGTTAATATTGACAGGTCAAACATCTATTTTTCCACTAGGTACTTTGCTGGTTATTTATAACTTGAAGCTTCTGCTTAGTGGAGAACCTGAGTTGGATGTTAAAACTGACAAGGAAGACATACTGATGGCTGGAGCTATTGAGGCGTGAGTAACGAGTATGTTTGACAGACTGTGTCTCAACAGTGGCAGTGAGCTGGAATTAGGAGTCCTGGATACTGGTTCCAGGCTGGAGGCTACCGGGCTTTAGCACTAGAACAATTCATTCTGCCCTAGTTACGGATGAAGTAAGTTAGGCTAGTCTGCTGATTCCCAAACCTGGCTGAGCCTCTGAATGTCCTAGAAAGCTTCTTGAGAAGTACAGGATCCTGTTTCATCCCAGATCCATTGAGCCGGAACCCCTAGGTATCAAGCCTAGGAATCAGTGTTTTTCATGTGTTCCTCAGACGATTCAGAGAAATATGACCTAAGAGCAATTCAGAATGGCCCTGTGAACTACATACTTGCAGTTTATAAATAAATAAATGGACACATTCGTTTTTCTTGGCCTGGGAATCCATAGGAAACAATGAGAAAGCAGTAGGCAGCATGGGTGAAAAAGTGTGGAGAAATAAGAAATAGTGATTAAACCTAGATTTATCTAAACTAATTTTGTAGGTGAACTTATTAGCTTAAACCTGTAGTCTCTTTGTGTCACAATGCTAGAGTTAGAAGGGACTTTAAAGAAACTTAATCCAATCTGATTGGTTTCATGAACCAGTGTTGTTCAATAGAAGTGTAATGAGAGCCACAAATGTGAACCACATATGTCATCTTAAATTTTCTAGTAGCAACATTAAGAAAAGTAAAAATAAATGGGTGAAGTTAATTTTAATATTTTAATTGTATCTGATGTGTGTATATATATATATATAATTTCAATATAGAAAATATTCAGGCATTTTATATATTTTTTTCCATTCTAAATCTTTGAAATCCAGTGTGTGTTTTACACATACCAATTTGGACTAGTGCCCAATTGGCCAGTCGCTACCATATTGAACAGAGGGCTTTAAACTAAGATATTGAGACCCAAGTAAACACATCAGTGTAGAGAACTTCCTTTTCTTTTTCCTTGGAGGTGAAAATTTGAAAGTCCTTTCCCCACTTAGAAAATTTAATGTTTGATAATGTACTTTAGATGATAGTTTTTATTTTTTTCTAATTTACATTTTTTTCTCACTTCGTTCTAACATGTGGAATTCTTAATTTATTAGAAATGGAGGATTTTTTTCTCTTGCAGAAACTATCCAGCCTAATTAGTGTTCTACAAATGTTGGGAACCTTTTTGCTAATACTAACAATGCCAATATCAGAAAGGACGCCCAGAGAAGTTACTGGCACCTCCAGCACTGTTTCCTCCTTTTCTTGCTGGCCCTGCCTTTCTGCTTAACAGCTGGTTCCCAAACCAATATTTCATACTATTTAAAAGCTTTGAGCTCAAATTTTCAAGTAGTTCTCTGTCAGTGTGCCTTGGCATTTCAACACTAGCATCAGGAAACAATACGTTGTTAGAGGAGTAATTTGACAGCTAATCCTTTGGGAAACACTCTTACTGTTCATAGATGAAGCCAGAAGTTTCTTAAGTGACTTAGGCAGTTAATTACCAAATCAAGAAAGTGGCTCAGAACCAGCATGTGTACAGTTTCACCCTGAAACATTGACCACCTTGGAATTTTTTGTTTGATTTTTCAATAAATTTTTTCATACTTCAATTGTAAGAAAAATTTTTGAAAGACAAGGACAGGATTTTATGAGGAGGGATTATTATAAAGAGATGTACTTTCTATACCAAAGATGCTTCTCATGGCCTCTGTATGAGTATCACCATAGTGCCAAGAAGGGTCACCAGCAGTACCTCTTGGGATGAGGTAATGAATGCCACTGTAGTTTTCTGCTTTGAAAAGTCAGTGGATTCTGACAATAACACCTAACTCCTCTTCACCAAGGGACTAGAAAAACATTCACTCTTGGGGCTGAAAAAGATCCAAGATGGATCTTTTTCTGACTCCTCTTCCACTTAGGACTTCTGATATTTGAACTTCTAATCAAGTATAGTTTATATAATCTTGTTTCAAGAATAAATGGTTTTGTAACATAAGTTTTTTTTCACTAACCATTTCTTTTTCTTCTGATTATTGTATCCCCTCAAAGTAACTGGGCATGATTCTACATCTGTCCAAAACAAGTTTCAAACCTTGGAGCTGTGTAATTTTCACCTTTAGTCTTAGATGGTGTAGTCCTGCTGATTTTGAAAATAATTTAATTTTCTACATAGAAATAGGAAAATACAAGATTTCAGGCTTTTGTTTGGCCTCAGAGAAGAGGTTTTCTGGTGTTTTTTTTATTGTCTTCCAATTTTGCTTGTTATAAAATCCAAAATGAAACAGTATTTTTAAATTTTTTGAGGAAGGTAATTTTTGTATCATAATGGATTATTAATTTATATTATTCCATTCCAGTGTTTCTCAAGTGCAGTTTCTCATTTTTCTTCTTTCATTTATGATTTGTTTCTAACTTTAAGTTATGCAGGTTTTTGTTTTTTGCTTTTTTTTGGCTACACCTGCAACATGTGGAAGTTCCCAGACCAGACACTGAGCTGTGCCATAGTGGTGAGAGCACCGGATCCTTAACCACTAGGCCTCCAGGGAACTCTTGTTATGTAGTCTTAGTAAGCCTCATTTCATAGTGGTTTCTAGATAAGTGGCCCTTGAATTGATTCATCATAATTTACATAATAATTCCTATATTTTGTTGAAGTAAACATATTCATAGATATATTTTTTTTTAATTCTTTTGAATTGGTTTCTTAAGACTTATTCCCAGGAAGGGAACTAGTGATTCAAAGGGTGTGAGCTTTCATATAGTTCTTGTGAATACTTGGCTTCAGTTTTAAACTTAGCAGTCAAAACCCTTCATCTCTCTGCTTTGGGCTGAGGATCTACCAGTAGTAATGTGACTACTGATAGGGCCTTGTTTGAAGATGACAACAACCTCATGAAAATGTCATTAGGAGTGATGTTCATGTACAGGGGCAGAGTGGCATGTGCTTTGGCAATGTCAGTCTAAAGACCACCTGTTTTCACTTAAAAAAATATGTAGATCGGTAAGAGTCATCTCAGAATTTCAGACTGCAGATAAGGTGGAACTTTGCATTTAAGTGTGAGTGATGTATTAATTAAACTGTAGTTTGAATCTGAATGTGGTAAGTGGAGAGTGCCAGGGAAGCATACAGATATTCCAAGGTGATATGCAGAAAATGAGTTATATATTCAGGTAAAGAATTGTTTTGAATTATACCATGTTAAAAGCAAAGTTCCTGGAAGGAGAAGGGGATGACATGAAAAATAGTTTTGTAAGAAATCAAAAGAAAATCAAGAGTTTGGAACAGAATAGAGGGGTAGGGAAGGGCTGAGAATACTGAATAGTTAAGAAAATGAATAACAGAAAACAAGATGTTTCTTTAGGGCCTGCATTGACAATTTTTTTCTATTAAATTATGTGGTACTTTTTGGGACTCTAGAGCAAGTCGCACATCTCAAACCTTTGTAACTTTTTTCCACTCACCAAGTTGTGTTTTTCCTCTTTGAAGTAGTCTATTTGTGCAGAACAGAATCAAGCTCCTCCGTTTTCTGCTTCTCACTGGTGGCTGTTAGTAATGTTCCATCCCAGTCACAGAGATGATTAAAATTTAGTCATTTTTAAAGGTCCTGTATTGATGGAGTGCAGTGGGACCAAGCAAATGGAAGATAACAGGCTGGTAGAAGGTTTTATTTTTTTTTATTTTTTTTAATTTTTTTTTAATTTTTGCATTATAGCTGGTTTACAGATTTCTGTCAGATTTTCCAACTGCACCATGTGGTGACCCGATTACATGTACATATATGGATTTGTCACATGTAATTAGATATAGTTCCCCGTGCATTACAGTTGGAGCTCCTTGCTATTCCATCATTAAAGCAGTAGTTATCCCCACTCCCTCCCACCCC
>PVHT021183695.1:1809966-1909556 GCA_004024745.2 Catagonus wagneri
TGAGCGCGACCTCTTACTTCTCCGCCATCTTGCCGCCTCTGGTAGAAGGTTTTAAAATGAGTAAGTGCCCATCATTACCTCAGATGTGGTTAATATAAATTGGCATCTGCAAAATCTACAGGATTGTAATTCTACTTCAGCATTCCTTACCCAGACAGTTTTATATAGTTATCAGGTGTGGGATTAGAATTCTGTAATTCAGTGTTTTAAATTTCATTCATAATACGTGTAATTTTTTAGGTAGATACAAGTATGGAATGATTATTTCATAATTAAGATTTTAAAATTTCATGTAAGATAATGCCATCAAATCCTGGATCCTGACGTTAGTTTTCTTTACTCTCTCCCACATCTCACTCTTCCTTGTTTATTGGTGGTCCATAACCTGTTCCAAGGGCATTATTCTTTGGGGGCAGAGGGTAGGGTGGGTATGAACGGAGGGGCTTCAAGTAGTACATAGTTTATTGAAAACTATTCAAACCTGTACAAACACACAAATCAGTGTAATAGTGCCTCCTCATTTTCTATCTCGGTTCCCTTGATCTCTCTTCTTCTACAGAAATTACTCAGAAACTGGAGTTTTTAAATATATCTTCCCCTCCCCCAGTATTTTTCAGTTTATATGAAACCCAAACTTTTTTCTTAACTTTTTCTTTTGGAATAATTTAGACTTTCAAAAGCGCTGCAAAAGTAGTACAAAAAATTCACTCGGATTCCACAAATGTAAATATTTTACCACACGTTTTATCTTTCAACCTCTTGTTCTTCCTATCTTTTTATGCTGTATGAATCCATGGACCTTTTTTTATTCTTTTTATTCTAGACTATAACCCACAATTAATATAAATTTTGTGGCAAAAGTTGTCCTAAATTTGTCGAGTGGGAGCCTGTTCAAACTGAATCTTATGTTCTTTTCATCTGTCATTATTTTTGAACATTTTTGTCTCGCTGGAACCACAAGGTGTTCCAGGCTCATATTACACTTCTTTTTCCCTTGTTGTAACACTGCAATCAGCCATTCCTTCCAGGAACCCTGGTATCTCTTATTAGATAATGCTCTATTTCATTTCAAAAGACAGCTCTTTTTAAAACGGTATACCTAATTTTTGAAATGGCTGTATAATAATCAATTACTGTATGTTAGTATATAACAATTTTGCATAATATTCAGTTATTATACTTTATGATATATAATGTGATATTATACATCAATACTTCTCTATTGATGGGACTTCATTTTTTCACTCATTTAACAATACTGATCTTTATACTTATATTTTGGGGCATAAGCACAGGTATTTCTTTAGCATTCTCAGAAATAATATTGTTATTATATGTTATATTGTTAATAGATTAAGTAGTAGTAATTTTAAATTTAAATACATAGTGCTAAAGTACTGTGCCAAAAGCTTAAATTTTCTATGCATCCAGCCAATGGTGTAAATTTTCTTAATGTCCTCATTCTCATGAAGCTTTGATATATTCAATCTTTAAAAATTTTGCTAGGTAACAACACACCAGAACTTAGGCAAAAATCATAAAACAGATTTTTCCTCACAGCCCTCAGAAATACCAACTATGTTAGCTTTAGCTGATACTTCTAGCTTCTAGAACGGTCAGATAATAAACTTCTGTTATTTTGAAAAACTTTGCAAGGTAAATTAAATATTTCTCTGCAGTATACTTTTCTCCTGATTATTGACAAAAGTAAGTATATTTTCATGTTTTTTGAACACTTACTTTGCTTCCATAATTTGCTTGTTTATTTTGCTTACATTTCTATCATACAGTTTTTCTTATTGATTTTTAGGAATATTAAGTTTACTCAAGCTGTTAATACTTTGAATGTTAAATTTAAGTGAGGAAAATATTTTCTCCAGTCTGACACTTGACATTTTTAAAATTGAAATTTTTATCGAGATAATTATAGGCTCATATGCAGTTATAAGTAATAAGTGGAATTTGTTTTGAATGTGGTATAAGGTGTGTGTGCATGGGGGAAGGAGATTAATTTCTTTTTTCCTCATGGATATGGCCTCTTTTAAAATTTTGTAATTAGAAAAAAATTGTAAAAGTTGATTTACAATGTTCTGTCAGTTTCTGTTGTACAGCAAAGTGACACAATTACATATATATGTATGCATTCTTTTTCTCACATTATCCTCCATCATGTTCTATCAAAAGTGATTGGATATAGTCTCTGTACTATACAGCAGGGTCTCACTACTTATCCACTCCAAATGCAATAGTTCGCATGGATATAGCCTTTGTAAAATGGTTCAACCTTTTCTACTCATTTGAAATGCATTGTTACTAAAAACTAGATTCCCACTGTACATGGATCTGTTTTTAAATACCTGTTCCTTTTCGCTAATGTATTTTTTTATTCCTACCCCATTAGAAAATTTTAATTTGCATAGCTCTTATAATGTGTTTTGATTTTTGGTAAGATAACTACCCCTAAACTTTTTTTAAAAATTTTGCCTGTTCTTATAGATGTTCTTTTCTATATGAATTTTTAAAATCAGCTTTTCAATTTTTATTATAAAAATTTTTGGGCTTTTGATTGGTAGTCCATTGAATTTATAGATTACTTGGAAGAGAACTGGCATATTTATGTTTTGGTTCTTATTCTTGTCCTCTTTTCTATAGCTAAGTGAGGTTTTATAACACCATAGTATAGCATAGTACTTAAGAAGAGAGCTTTGGTAGTTAGACTATCTGAATTCAGTTTATAGTTCTGCAAGCTTTGTTACTGTGGGCAAGGTAGTAACCTCACAGAGCCTCAATTTATTCATTTGAAAATAATAATAATATTAGTCTTATATCGCAAGGTTGTGAAGATTAAGCAATATATGTTGTAAAAGGCTCTTAAAATACTTCGTGGCACATTGTACATGCTCAGTAATGTACTTCATGTGGGTCTTGTATATTTCTTCCTAGGTTTATTCATAGGTATTTTCTGATGCTTCTTGGCATTCAAATAAGACATTTTTTTCCTCCATTGCTTTTTCTGGTTACTTATTCATTGGTGTTCAAGTAATAAAATCACTGACTTTTTGCCTATTGACTTTATATTTCACCATTTACTGGACTGTTTTATTCTAAGTTTTTAGTTACATTTTCTTTATGGTTTTTATTTTCAAATAGTGATGGGTTTGTGTATTTCCCTTACTTATGCTTGTTTCTTTTTTTTTCTTTTTTAACTAATTAGCTAGTAAATAGAAATGGTAATAGTAGACATACTTTTTTGTCTTGTTTTTGTCTTAATGAAATTGTTTTATGTTTGATGATTAGGTATGATATTTTTTCTAGTGTTATTTCTTTGAATCAATACCTTTTGTCAAACTGAGGAAGTCAGTTATTTCTAGTTTGTTGAATGCCTTTTATTTATTTTTCACACCAGGAAATGGGTAATAAATTTTAGCTAATTTTTTAATAACTGTTGAGTGATTTAGTTTAGTTTTTTCCTTTAATCTCTTAAAGCAGTGTATTATTACATTAGAGTCTATGATGTTGAGCCATCCTTGCCCTGCTCAAATAAACCCGACAAATTTATGATTCAATGTGTCAATTTTGCTAGTACTCTAATATTTCTTTTGCCTTTATGTTTACACATGAGACTGGCTATAATTATGCTTTTATTATCCTTGTCTTGTTTAGTATTGGTATATAGAATATAGTAGAATGAGTTGGGAAGTTTTTCATTTCTTTTGTTGATTCGAAAGTGTTTATATAAAATGAATCTTTTATTTACCCATAGGTTTGGTAGAACTCTGAAGAATCTGTCGTCCTATTACTTCATTTTTTTTACTTTCACTACTCTTTGTTTTACTATAGTTGATTTACAATGTTGTGCCAATTTCTGCTGTACAGCAAAGTGACTCTATATGTGTGTGTGTGTGTGTGTGTGTGTATAGAAATTGCTACGGCTAATGTCAGAGGGTATTCTGTGTTTTCCTCTAGGAGGTTTATGGTATCCTGGCTTACATTTAGGTTTTTAATCCATTTCGAGTTTATGTATGATGTTAGAGAATTTTTTAATCTCATGCTTTTACATGTAGTTGTCCAGTGTTCCCAGCACCACTTATTGAAGAGAGTGTCTTTTTTCCATTGTATATTCTTGCCTCCTTTGTTGTAGGTTAATTGATCATAAGTTCATAGGTTTATTCCTGGGCTTTCTGTTCTGTGCCATTTATCTATATATCTCCTTTTGTGCCAGTACCATACTGTTGTGATAACTGTATAGTCTGAAATCAAGGAGCCTGATTCCCCAGCTCCATTTTTCTTTCTCAGGATTGCTTTGGTTAATTTTTTGTTGTTGTTGTTGTTTCTATACAAATTTAAGCATTTATTGTCCTAGTTCTGTGAAAAAATGCCATTGGATTTTGATAGTGATTGCATTGAATCTGTAGATTGCTTTGGGTAATATAGCCAATTTGAGAATATTGATTCTTCCAATCCAGGAAAACAGTACATATTCCTTTAGTTTCATCTTTTATTTCCTTCATCAGTGTCTTATGGTTTTTACAGTATGGTTCTTTTATCTCCTTAGGTAGGATTATTCCTAGGGATTTAATTTTTTTTTTGATGTGATGGTAAATGGGATTGTTTCCTTAAATTCATCTTTTTGATAGTTTATTGTTAGTATATAGAGATACAACAGATTTCTGTATATTTTTTTGTATACCACAACTTTGCTGAATTCATTGATGAACTCTAGTAGTTTTCTGATAGTGTCTTTAGGATTTTCTATGTATACTATCATGTCATCTGTAAACAGTGATAGTTTTACTCCCTCCTTTTCAATTTGGATTCCTTTTATTTCTTTTTCTTCTCTAATTGCTGTGGCTAGGACTTCAAAAACCATGTTGAATAAAAGTGTTTAGAGTGGACATCCTTGTCTTTTTCCTGATCTTAGAGGAAACGCTTTCAGTTTTTCATCAGTGAGTATGATGTTAGCTATAGTTTTGTCATATATGGCCTTTATTATATTGTAGTATGTTCCTTTTATGCTCACTTTCCAGGGAAGTCTTTTAAACACTCTCTATACAAAATTCTCCAGCGAATCTCCTGTTTCACCTAGAGGGAAAAAAAAAAGTCTGTACAGTGTTCATGCTGCATGATATTGTCACCTATTATTTCTCTGATCTTCTTTCTTCTTTTTCTTATTCTTCTCTATGTGCTCAAGCCTCCCCCCTATTCTTCCTTGGATTTCAGCAGAATACTGTAAGTGTTCTTAGTCTACCAACTTGGTTCCATCTATGTCTTTGATTATTTTTTAAGTATTTCTTTACATGATGTCATGATCTGTCAGCAGAGATTTTAGGGATAATTGAGTGGCTGGGCAGCATTTGCAGTCTAATGCTACATAATTTATTCTGTATAAAATCCATACAGAATTAGAAAATGTGGGCACCAGATCCTTGAATCCTGTTCTGTGAATTAAGTTGAATGAACCAGAAACTCAGGCTTATGAGCAGGTAGGGGCTATGGAGGGTGGGGCTGCCTGAGTCCATCATCTAACTCTCACCACGCCAAGTCACACTGCAATGCTGTGCTTCCAAACAATCAACCTTAGAAGAAGGGGGGTATTATAAAAAGAGAGGACTTTGTAGTTGCCTAGAACTGATCTCAAATTCTGGTTCTTCTACTGAGTAACTGACTATAAATAGATTTATTTTACATTCACTTGTTCAGCGGATATTTTTTGAGTATGACTATCAAGCCTTATTTTAGGAGCTGGGAATGTATCAGGGAACAAAACGGACAAATATTTCTACCCCCAAGTGGCTTGAATTCTGTGGAGAGAGCTTTCATGTTAGTGTTAAGTTATTTGTAGTCTCTTAACTTCAGTGATCTCATCTATAAAATGAAGCTATACTGTCATATACTTAATATATATATATTGTAGAAACGGATTAGGCACAATTCTGAGCACATGGAAATTCTAATGCATTTTAATTCCCTCGTTTCTTCTTTTCCTACAACACTTCTTTCTATAACTTACTGTAATTAATGATCAGTAAAATAACTCACTGTCTGGTACATAGCAAGCAACAAATGAATTAAGGTAAAGCCAATTGAATATCAATGTCTAGGTAATTTTCTTTCTTTTCTTTTTTTTTAGGGCTGCAACTGCAGCATGTGGAAGTTTCTAGGCTTGGGGTCAAATTTGAGCTGTAGCTGCCGCCCACAGCCACAGCAACATAGGATCCAAGCTGTATCTGCAACCTACACCACAGCTCATGACAATGCTGGATCCTTAACCCACTGAGTGGGGGCCAGGGATCAAACTGGTGCCCTCATGCATACTAGTGGGGTTCATTACTGCTGAGTCACAGTGGGAACTCCTGTCTACATAATTTTCTGAAGGTATTGCAGATACTTTCATTGGAAGGTGCTGACACTCTCAGAAGTGGGTTCTATGGTCCTCCATCCCTGAAGATCATTGGGGTCCTCTACTGGGATGAGAGAGGAAGTTTTAGAAAAATTTTTAAGTGCTTCTGTTACCTTTGAAATCTTTTTTGACTTCCAAACTGTAAAGGCTTGATCAATCCCACAGCATTTTTCCTGATTCCCTTTTTTGGGGGCCAAAGTCATATGACCATTTTACCTGGTCTGTTATGCATGTTGTTGCCTTGTGCCCATGTTGCTCTCAATTACTTATTATCTTTTTAACATTATAAATATTTTACATATTCAACTTCATGAGAAAATGGAAGAAAACACAGACTCTAATAAACACACATTGGCTGTCTTCATGAGGGCCTCTCGTGGTCCTGGAATTCATCATAGCTCAGGATCTTAGGCAACTAGAGGAACCCAGCCAGAAAAACAGCTTTGAAAGTAATGGTATAATATAGAGTTGAAATTTTGTGCTAAGTAATGGTTTGAAATTAGGTGCCACGTTGCCAGTGTGTTTCTAAATTGGCAGTCATTGGGCAGCATTCCATAATGTCTCTAGTTTATGTCTTAACTGAGCTGGCTTGGGAACACATCAAAAGTTACAGCTTCAGATTGTTATAATGTGCTGCTTGCCATGCTGTGGTTAAGCCAGAAGCACTTTCATTACTTTGCGTAGCCTGGAACTTTTCTTTTAAATTACCTCTTTGAGTTGATGTTTCTCTTAGGTGTAATCTACCTTAAGATTAAATTTGGCAGCCCCTTTGTAGTTCAGAACTTAAACTAGTTAAAAATCTTCATGTACTTCTTTATATTCAAGATAATATAGGCCTTGTTAATTTCAGCTTCAGGAAATCTCCAGATATTTTATAGGGACTTCATCAATAAATCTAGAAAACTAGTTTTGGTTATAATATACAATATTTTCATGAATAGAAATATGGCACTTCTGAGATAAATTCCAAAAGGGATCTAATTTAGTCTAGTGCCTACATTTTAGAGTTGTTTTCTCAGCTATGAGAGGTAGCTCAATGGTTGGGCTGAATGGGAATCTGTTGTCTGTATACATAGTGTGGATAAAGATGGAGAGGGTTCTAAGTCTAAATACCTTCCAGAGATTGTTCTACAACTCTCTTTCAGAAAAACTGCATTATGTACCACCTATTCAATCGGCTTACCAGGCAGTGGTTCTCAAAACTGGTAGAGTTAAAGAATCACCTGAATCACTTTAAAAAATTCACATTCTCAGACTCCAGCCACAGAGAATCTGAATGGGTAGATAAAGAAGATATGGCCTTGGTCATGAGACCCCTCTTTCCAGCCCCTGTTCTGCCCTTAATACAGTTTGGTGGCCCCAACACACCAATCTGCCTATGATATGCTGCATATGGAGCAGTACTTCCAATAGAAGCAGGGCAATGTAGATTAGTTGGAAGAAGAAAGAGGTGACAGCCACAGCTGAAGGCTAATTTTGAGACTTTTTGAGAATAATCATTGCTGAGTACGAGAGAAGCACCTAGACTACTCCATCTCTTCCTTTTATATTCCACAGGCTATAAACCCAGTTTCTGCCTTAAAATTCTCTCTTCTCAAGTCTGTCTCGTGATGCTGAATGTGTGTGTGTTTGTGAGTTTGCTTTCTCTCTTCCTTCCTCAGTTTATCAGAGCCAGTTAAATAGAAATTGAAAGAGAAAGATGATACAGACAAATACAGAAATATGGACCCTTCTGGAAAACTTAAGGGAAAGTTGGGAAAACATTTAGGAGGAAGCAAGATGGGAAAACATTTAGGAGGATACAAGAGAAGAACAGCTCTTGCAAAAGATGTATGAAGCAGTTCCTGGATGATGAAGAGTAACTGTGTTTTTTTTTTTTTTCCCCTTATATCTCCTTAAGATACCATGATGACAGTACATTTGTATTTGATTTTCCAAAGTGAGTGGCTTTATTTGTAGAGATGATCAATCATTAAAAAGTCTTATATAGGGAACCCTCTGTTATTCATTCTAAATGAAGCCAAGGAAGTCCTGAATAATTTATCACTTATTCAACAAATATTTATTGATAAAGATGCTAGCCTCATAGAATATACATCTTGATGAAGATACAAATAAGTAAACAGGCAATGATGACACTTGCTGTGATGGGGAGGCACAGAAGAAGGAGGGGAGCACCAAAGGAGAGTTAGTCATCCAATCTTGGAGAGCAAGGGAAGGCTTTAAAAGGAAGTGAGATCTCCTGAAGTGTGAAAAGGAGCTAACTGAAAATGGCCAAAGAATTTAATGTACCAAAACTTAGCAGCAAGAAAGCATGACCCCATATTGGAGAACTGATGTGGTCCTAAATGGCTAGATTGAAGCTGGCAGGGGATGAGGCAGGGGAGTGAAGTGGAGTCCACATCATGAAGGACCTTATACATTGTATAAAGACATTTCAAAGTGACATTGGGTGGCTTATTTCATATACGTATTTCACATTTAGCCTTTTTTGTCTCACTGACATAATAATAACATAAGAGGTATTGCCATGCTATTTATAACAAGTAAATGGGAACTTTCAAAAGTAAGTGTTTGTAGAAGGGTTAACACTGGAAGGCTGGCTTGCAAGATTTCCACTTGGCTGCCTTTTGGAAAGCTGGCTGATAAACAGTTCTCACTAATATAAAACTTTCCTAGATAGATAAGGGTTTGTTCTCTCTCTTCCTTTCTGAGTTTATCATAGCTACTTAAATAGAAAGTGATAGAGAAAGATGACACCGACAAAAATAGAAATATGGACACTTCTGGAAAAGTTCTGGATGGAAAAGACATTTAGGAGGAAACAAGAGAACACCTCTTGGAAAAGATACACGAAGCAATCCTTTGGTGATGGAGAGTAACAATTTTTTTTTCCTTAGATCTTTTGAAGATACCACGTGTTGACTGTGCAAACAAAACAGCTTAGGCAGAATACCTACTTTTTTTCTGGGAATCTGGAATTTTGATACATGTTTGGCAGAGAGTACTTATATGACCAGGCCTAGTATGAAAAAACAAAATAAAACCAAAAAAAACAAACAAAACAAGAAAACCTTTAGTGCCCAGTCTCTAATGAGCTTCCCTAGACAGAAGTATCGCACGTGTTGCTACATTTTCATAGCTGGGGGAAGAGTAGTCTCAGTGTGACCCTATGGAAGAGGGAGAGAACATAGAAAGCCCTGCAAGGATTCCTCTAGACACTACCTGTGTTTTCCCCATGAGCCCCTGTATAACCTTACTATATCTCCATGATAAATCTTAGCCATGAGGACACTTAAGATGCTAAGTCCATGAGACCTAGAACAATCTTCTAACATAGAGGAGGTCTTGAGGATCCCCAACACAATGCTATGAACTTTTACCTGTAAATATTTATTGAATGAGTAAAAAAAATGAGTTAATAGAGTTAGAAGTACTAGTGTCCTTAATTTATATTTGTGTAATATTTTTTAACCAAAATTTGTCTAACCCAATTTGATTTCTCACCATAGTTCTCAAATTCTCAAGCTTAGCTCTGAATTACTTCTGAATTTTACCTTCAAATGACAGAGGAGTGTTAGCTTTGAGGAGAGTCAAAAGAAAGAGCTTCTAGCTGTAAGGGCAATTTCAAATCAGAAGATCCAAAAAGGATTTGAATAATGGCACAAGTCCTCAGAATTTTTATAGTGTCCCAAGGTGACTTTTTTTTTTTCTCTTAACAGGTGAGGACTTTTCTGATTGCGCAGTGTCTGGTATACTAATAACTGACTACATTATTTTGGTGCTGCACCTTAATGCAGACAGCCTTTCTTGTTACATGAAAGCTGCACTTGTATCGGGGGAAATAGCCATGGACTAGATACTTTTATATAATTTATATTGGGAAATTCTACTAAGACTTACTTTAAAAGAATTTCTTTTTAAACAATTAAAAGAGCTTCTTTTTAAACAATTAAAAGAAATTCCTGACATTATTGTCAGTTTCGGATTCTCTCTGGAGGGACTTATTATCTACCAGGAAATCCTTGGACTGCTTATGGGCTTTGTCTTTGTGTAAATTCCTTGGAGCTCTTACTGAGTAACTAATAATAGTGTGACCCATTGAGCAGCCTCTCCCCCTTGATGGATTTTATATTTCCTTTCCATCAACTTATCTCCCTCTGAACTGAGGTGGGATTGTGAAAATGATAGGTTTACTGATCCCTGCCTTCTCTTTGGCCCTGTAGCCATTCATAGAAGCCTCTTCTGACACCGAGTAGATGAAGAGTGCTAGTTCTTAAGCATGGCTGGGCTGGGTTTTGGTCTTTATTTCTCACCTAATTGGAGAGGATTTACAGTTTGTAAGTAGGCTTTAATATAGAAAGTCCTTGGAGTTGTTGTACAGCAACATGGAAACAATGTGCAGTTTTACAAGGATAGCTTTTTCTTAGGCTCCCATTTTATTGCCTTTTCATCCGTTATTTTTTTCTTTTTTCACTTATCGTATTGTCAGACTCCTCCCCTCGACTGGCCCTTAATACTTATTTTAATACTTACTGCACTTATAGAATGAAGTTTTATGTTTCTTTTTTAAAATTAATGAATTTTATTACAATTATAGGTGTACAAAAATCATCACAATCAAATTTTATAGCATTTCCATCCCAAGCCATCAGTGCACCCCCCACCCCCCAACTTGTCTCATTTGGAAACCATAAGTTTTCCAAAATCTGTGAGTCAGTATCTATTCTGCAAGGAAGTTCATTGTGTCCTTTTTTTAGATCCACATGTAAGTGGTAGGTAGCATTTGATGTTGGCATCTCATTGTCTGACTGATTTCACTTTGCATGGTAATTTCTAGGTCCATCCATGTTGCTATAAATGCTGTTATTTCATTTCTTTTAATGACTGAGTAATATTCCATTGTATATATGTACCGCATCTTCCCTATCCACTCCTCTGTCGATGGGCATTTAGGTTGTTTCCATGACTTGGCTATTGTATAGAGTGCTGCAATGAACACTGGAGTACATGTGTCTTTTCGAGTCATGGCTTTCTATGGATAGAGCCCAGGAGTGGGATTTCTGGATCAAATGATAATTCTATTTGTAGTTTTCTAGGAATCTCCATAATGTTTTCCACAGTGGTTGCACCAATTTGCATTCCCACCAACAGTGTAATAGGGTTCCTTTTTTTCCACGCCCTCTCCAGCATTTACTGTTTGTAGACTTTTTGATGATGGCCATTCTGGCCAGTGTAAGGTGGTACCCCATAGTGGTTTTGATTTGCATTTCTCTAATAATGAGTAATGCTGAACATCTTTTCATGTGTTTTTTGGCCATCCGTATGTCTTCTTTGTAGAATTGCCTGTATAGATCTTCTGACCATTTTTTGATGGGGTTGTTTGTTTTTTTGGTATTGAGCTGTAGGAGGTGTTTGTAAATTTTGGAGATTAATCCTTTGTCAGTCGATTCACTTGCAAACATTATCTCCCATTCTGTGGGTTGTCTTTTCATTTTGTTTAGGGTTTCCTTTGCTGTGCAGAAACTTTTAAGTTTAAGTTCCCCTTATTTTTCTTTTTATTGTTATTACTTTAACAGGTGGATCTGAGAAGATATTGCTATCATTTATGTCAGAGAGTGTTTGGCCTATGTTTTCCTCTAAGAGTTTGATAGTATCTGGTCTTATATCTAGATCTTTAATCCATTTTGACTTTATTTTTGTGCATGGTGTTAGGAAGTGTTCTAGTTTCAGTTTTTTACATGTGGCTGTCCAGTTTTCCCAGCACCACTTATTGAAGAGGCTGTCTTTTCTCCAATGTATGTTCTTGCCTCCTTTGTCATAGATTAGTTGACTATAGGTGCATGGGTTTAATTCTGGGCTTTCTATCCTGTTCCACTGATCTATATTTCTGTCTTACTGCCAGTACCATATGGTTTTGATGACTGTCACTTTGTAGTATAGTCCGAAGTCAGGGAGCCTGATTCCTTCAGCTCCAATTTTCTTTTTCAGGATGTCTTTGGCTATTCTGGGTTTTTTGTGTTTCCAAACAAACTTTAAAATATTTTGTTCTAGTTCTGTGAAAAAGGTCCTTGGTAATTTGATAGGGATTGCATTGAATGTGTAGATTGCCTTGGGTAGTATAGTCTTTTTGATAATATTGACTCTTCCAATCCAAGAGCATGGTATGTCTTCCCACCTGTTCATGTCATCCTTGATGTCTTTCATCAGCACCTTATAATTTTCAGAGTAAAGGTCTTTTGTCTCTTTAGGCAGGTTTATTCCTAAGTATTTGATTCTTTTTGATGCAATGGTAAATGGGTTTGCTTCCCTAATTTCTCTTTCTGATCTTTCATTGTTAGTATATAGAAACACAGTTGATTTCTGTGTATTAATTTTGTATCCTGCAACTTTGCCAAATTCATTGATGAGCTCTAACAGTTTTCTGGTAGAGTCTTTAAGATTCTCTAGGTATAGTATCATGTCATCTGCAAACTGTGATAGTTTTACTTCTTCCTTGCCAATTTCAATTACTTTTATTTCTTTTACTTCTCTGATTGCTGTGGCCAAGACTCCCAAAACTATGTTGAATGGTAGTGGCGAGAGTGGACATCCCTGTCTTGTTCCTGATCTCAGCGAGAATTCTTTCAGCTTTTCACCATAGAGAATGCTGTGAGCTCTGGGTTTGTCATAGATGGTTTTTATTATGTTGAGGTAGGATCCCCCTATGCCCACTTTCTGAAGGGTTTTTATCAAAAATGGGTGTTGGATTTTGTCAAAGGCTTTTTCTGCATCAATGGAGAGGATCATATGGTTTTTATTCTTCAGTTTGTTAACGTGGTGTGTAACACTGATTAATTTGTAGATATTGAAGAATCCTTGCATTCCTGGGATAAATCCCACTTGATTGTGATGTACAATCCTTTTAATGTAGTATTGGATTCAGTTGGCTGGTACTTTGTTGAGAATTTTTGCGTCTATGTTCATCAGTGAGATTGGCTTGTAATTTTCTTTATTTGTGATATCTTTGTCTGGTTTTGGTATCAGGGTGATGGTTGCCTCATAGAATGAGTTTGGGAGTGTCCCTTCCTCTGCAATTTTTTGGAAGAGTTTCAGAAGGATAGGTGTCAGCTCTTCTCTAAATGTTTGATAGAATTCACCTGTGAAGCCATGTGGTTCTGGACTTTTGTTTGTTGGAAGTTTTTTAATCATAGTTTCAATTTCAGAACTTCTGATTGGTCTATTCATCTTTTCTATTTCATCTTGGTTTAGTCTTGGGAGAATGTACTTTTCTAAGAATTTGTCTGTTTCTTCCAGGTTTTCCATTTTACTGGTGTATAATTGCATATAGTAGTCTCTTATGATCCTTTGTATTTCTGTGATGTCCATTGTTACTTTTCCTTTTTCATTTCTAATTTTATTGATTTGTGTCCTCTTTTTTTTTCTTGATAAGTATGGCTAAGGGTTTATCAATTTTGTTGATCTTTTAGTTTCATTGATCTTTTCTATGGTTTTCTTGATTTCTATTTCATTGATTTCTGCTCTGATCTTTATGATTTCTTTCCTTCTGCTGACTTTAGGTCTTATCTGTTCTTCCAGTCTAACTTCTTTAGATGTAAAGTTAGGTTGCTTACTTGAGCTTTTTCTTGTTTCCTGAGGTAGGCTTGTATTGCTATAAACTTTCCTCTTAGGACTGCTTTTGCTGCATCCCATAGGTTTTGGGTGTCATATCTTTGTTGTCATTTGCTTCTAGTTATTTTTTAATTTCACCTTTTATTTCTTCAGTGATCCATTGGTTGTTTAGTAGTATGTTGTTTAGTCTCCATGTGTTTGTGTTTTTTTCTTGTTGTTGATTTCCAGTCATATAGCATTGTGGTCAGAAAAGATGCTTGATATGATTTCAATTTTCTTAAAGTTACCGAGGCTTGATTTGTAACCCAGGATGTGATCAATCTTAGAGAATGTTCCTTGTGCACTTGAGAAGAATGTGTATTCTGATGCTTTTGGATGGACTGTCCTATAAATATCTATTAAGTCCATCTGGTCTAATGCTTCATTCAGGGCCTTTGTTTTCATATTGGTTTTCTCTATGGATGATGTATCCATTGTTGTAAGTGGGGTTTTAAAGTCCTCCGCTATGATGGTGTTATTATTGATTTCTCCTTTTAAGGTTGTTATCAGTTGCCTTACACATTGTGGTGATCCTATGTTGGGTGCATAGATATTTAAAATTGTTATATCTTCTTCTTGGATTGATCCTTTGATCATTATGTAGTGCCCTTCCTTATCTCTTAAAATGTTCTTCATTTTAAAGTCTATTTTGTCTGATATGGGTATTGCTACTCCGGCTTTCTTTTGATTCCCGTTTACGTGGAACTTTTTGTTCCATCCTCTCATTTTCAATTTGTATGTGTCCCTAAAAGTGAAGTGGGTCTCTTGAGGAAAGCATATATATGGATCTTGTTTTTGTATCAATTCAGCTAATTTATGTCTTTTGGTTGGGGCATTTAGTCCGTTAACATTTAAGGCAATTATTGGTAAGTATGTTCTTACTGCCATTTTATTAACTGTTTTGGATTTTTGTTGCTCTTTTTTCTTCCCTTATTCTCTTGTTGTCTCCTCTTGTGGTTTGATGACTTTAATGTTGTATTTGAGTTGATTTTTCTTATTTGTTTGTGTATCAATTATAGATTTTTGGTTTGCAGTTACCCTGAAGTTTTGATATAGGAGTCTACATATAAACGAGATTGTTTTAAGTTGTTGGTTTCTTAATTGCACATGTGTCTCCAGTGTCCTGCATGTGTGCTCTCTTCGCATGGTTTCTGATTTTTTGGTAGCATAGTTGTGCATGGATGATTTAGTATCTTTACTCTATATATGCCTTTACTGGTGCGCCTTGTCATTTGTGGTCTTTTCGTTTTTGGTTGCAGCCTTTTCTTTTCTGCCTAGAGAAGTTCCTTTTGTATTTGTGGTAAAGTTTGTTTAGTGTTGCAGAAATCTCTCAGCTTTTGCTTATCTGTAAAGATTTTTATTTCTCCTTCAAATCTGTATGAGAGCCTTGTTGGGTTAAATAATCTTGGTTGGAGGTTTTTTTTTTCCTTTCATCACGTTAATTGCATCATGCTCCTCCTTTCTGGCCTGCAGAGTTTCAGCTGAAAAATCTGCCAATAACTTTATTGGGGTTCCCTTGTATGTTATTTGTTTCTTTTCCCTAGCTGCTTGCAATATTTTCTTTGTCTTTAATTTTGGTCTTTTGATTAATATGTGTCTTGGGGTGTTCCTCCTGGGTTTTTTTAATGTGGTACTCGTTGTGCTTCCTGGATTTGAGTGAGTGGTTCCTTTCCCATGTTAGGGAAGTTTTCAGCTATTATCTCTTCAAATATTTTTTCTGTCCCCTCTCTGTCTCTTCTCCCTCTGGCACCCCTATAATACAGATGTTGGTACATTTAACATTATCACAGAGTCCTCTGAGACTCTCCTCATTTCCTTTCAATCTTTTATCTCTTTTCTCTTCTGCATTAGTGATTTCCACTGATCTGTCCTCCATCTCACTTATTCATTCTTCTGCCTCCTGTATTCTATTGTTGTCTGCTTCTAATGAATTTTTTATTTCGGTTATTGTATTTTGCATCTCTTCTTGTTTGATTTTTACATCTTGTATTTCTTTGCTCAGTGTTTCCTGTGAATTATCAATCTTTGCCTCCAGTTTATTTCCAATGTCTTGCATTATCTTCAGCATCAACAGTCTAAAGTCTTTCCGGGAGGCTGATAATCTCCTCATTACTGAGCTGTTTTTCTGGTTTTTTTTTACTTTCTTCCTTGAGTTATAGTTCTCTGTCTTTTCATTTTTATAGTTTTTTGGTGTGGTGTCCTTTTTGCAGACAATAGAGTTGTAGCCTCTCTTACTTCTGGTGTTTGCCTCCCTTGTGGCTGAAGTTGTTTTGGGGGGGCTTGCTGTAGGCTTCCTGATGGGAGGGACTGGTGCCTGCCCACTGGTAGGTGAGGCCTATTCCTGTCCCTCTATTGGGTGGGGCTTTGTCTCTGGGTGACATTAGAGGCAGCTGTGTGCCTGAGAGGTCTTTGGGCAGCCTGTTTACTGATGGGTGGGTCTGTGATTCCACCTGGATTATTGTTTGGCCTGGGGCTTCTCAGTGCTGATGGGAGGGGCCAGATTTTCCCAAAAATGGCTACCTGCAGAGAAATCCAGGCCGATGAATGTTCCCAGGAGCTTTGCCTCCAATGCTGTTCCCCCACAACAAGCCACACTCACTCCTGTTTTCCCAGGAGATCCTCCAAGAATTGCAGTCAGGTTCTACCCAGATTCCTATGGAGACTTTGCTTTGCCCTGGGAACCAGTGCACATGAAAATCTGTATGCACCTTTCAAAAATGGGGTCTCTGTTTCCCCCCAGTCCCATGGAGCTCCTGCACACAAGCCCCACTGGCTTTCAGTGCCAGGTGCTCCCGGGGCTTTCTCCCTGTGCCAGGTCCTCAGGTGTGGGGATTTGACATGGGACTCAAAACTCTCAGTCCTGTAGGTGAATCTCTGTGATACAGTTACTTTCCAGTTTGTGGGCCTTCCCACCCGGGAGGTATGGGGTTGCTTATATCACGTAGTCACCCCTCTTACCTCTTGATGTGGTCTCCTCTTGGTCTTCTGGAGTAGAATATCTTTTTGAAAATTTCTAGTCCATTTGGAAGAAGGTTGCTTGACATTTGGTTGTAATTTTGTTGTTTTTATGAGAGAAGCTGAGCTCCAGTCTTTCTATTCTGCCATCTTAATCCTACATTTTTTCCCTAGTCCAGTCTTACGTTTCTTGTTCATAATTTTTAAAGCAAATGAAACATTTTTGTTGTATTTCTCTATTTACAGTAACTTTATGGAAATGTATTTGTGTATTTTGTTTATGTGGGCCTACATTCTTTTTTGTTGTTATTATTGGCTGTGCTTACAGCACGTGCAAATTCCCAAGTCAGGGATTGAACCTGAACCACAGCAGTGACAATTCTGAGTCCTTAACCTGCTAGGCCACCAGAGAATTCCAGGCCTAGATTCTTTTTTTTTTGTTATATTTTAGAAGGGGGATTCTTTTATTTGACTTGATTTTTTTCCTCTTGGCTGGTTGCTTTAATGAGAAGTATGTTTCCTATTGCTGATGTGAATCTGCTTAGAATTAGTTAGCTGCCAAAGTTCAGTTCTAATCAAAGTGTAGGTTTATTCATGTAAGCCCTTGTATTTAGGGGTACATGAGTGTTGCAAGATTTGCTGATGTTTGTTGTGTCATTGGGTTTAGAGAAAAAAATTCCTAAAGCTATTAGTAACCATTATAATTTAGTAGTCTTATTTTTCTTCCCAAATAATGTCATTATTACATCCTCTATAGTATGGCCTTTGATATGTTCTTTTCTAGTTTTCCAGAGAGATGGTCATTCAGAGCCTATACATCCGTTCTGTATTTTCACCCTTGGATGAAAATATTCATTCAGGCCAAAAAAGTCAAAACAAAATACCTATGTTATTGCCTCTACAGACCCAGGTAACTCACCTTTCTTCAATTTCTTCATAGAGTTTTTATTTATGAAACACCTCCCACCCTAATTGTTGAAGTGACTTGATGGTAAGATTTTTACAATTTGATAGTAAGATTTATGATTTTAAGTAAAATTCACACTGTGTTCTGGAAGGTTTGTTGCAGAGTAATGTGAAACAAGTGTTTGACCAAAATAGCAACATATTGCAGTGAAGATGGTCTTCAACCTAAGAATTTATTATTTAATTCAGTGAATCCTAGGTGCTTTGATTATGATATATTCTATTAAAAATCAATTCCCTTGTTTTCTTTTTATACAATATATTTGAACTATTAAGTCATATGCATATTTGTTGCATTTGTGCATGTATATTTTACATATATAATGAACATATGTATAAATACACACATGGTTCGTTGATATTTTATCTATCTTTTATATTTTAGCATAGGCTTCTTTAAACTTACGTTTACATATTATATAACTTATACAACTATGTGTGTGATCCAGACACTAATTTGTGTGTATGTTTGTGAGTGGTCATTAATTTATTTACTGAACATTTATCAAACCTTCTGAGATTGGACTAGGTACATAGCAAAGAAAGAAAAGATTCTAGTTTTCAGAAGTTTACTATCTACTGAGAAGAACGTTTAATGCTTGTGCATTGTATATATATATTTATGCTTTTTGATATGTATTATTTTATTTGATTTTTGCAGTGACCCTGTGGGTTATGTTTTATTACTATTTTAGAAATAAATAAATGTCAGAATTGGAAAGAACTCACATCTCTGGCTCTGAGTTCTTTACCAATTCAAATTCCACGCTCCTTCCCCTATACTGCATTAATTCTTTATAATAGACCCACATCTGTTATGCTGTCACGTTTTCATGAAAGAGTAGTTGCAGTTCTGGGGCCTTGCAATCACTCATATCAATATTAATATTAAAAATTGTGGATCTCTGAATTGAATGCCCTGGCCACACACCAGTGGATTCCTTGAAAGCTTTACTTTGGATATCTGATGATATTGCAAATCATGCTTTTAAAAATGAAAATATGAAGCCTGAGGCTTACTCTATAAATCTATTTGTTCCCTAATTCATATCAAAGTGACATTTCCTTTTCATCAGTCTTGTTTTTTCTGGGAAGTACCAAGGATCTCCTGGATAAATCAATAGAGCTGATCTTTCAAATTAAATTATTCTTCTCATAGTGAGTTTTGGTGAAAAATGGTTTAAGCCAGTGGAAGATGTAGATTTGTCTCTACTTCCTGAGGGAATTTTATTAAATTGAATTTCATCTCCCTGAATTACTTGTATCAAGCAATGGCTATTTCCCATCCCAGTATATTTCTTATGTACCTTTCAATGTAATATTCTTATATATAGCTTACCAGGAAATAGATATAAATATTTATTTTATTCCCTAAAAGATGCTTAAAGGGGATTAAATATTTGATGACTGTTATATGGTGCTCTGATAAACTCTGACTTTTGGGATCTACACTATGGAAAGATTTAACTTTTCATGACTTTATCCCTTAAGCTTGAACTTTCTTTCCATTTGCCTTATTTACTTGCATATTATTTCCCTCATAGGCTCTCTGGTGACAAAAGTTTTATGTAAGAAATGTTTTCTCACTAATAGTGGGATAACCCTTACTTCATTTCTTTCCCAAGAGACACTAATAGCTGTATCAAAAGAATTAAAAGCTGGGGATGATCCTGTTTGGTCAGAGTAGAAGCTTTTAAAATATATGAAAAATGATTGAATACTCTGTCCACCTAACCGTCCAGGCTCCAATAAACATATAGAAATGAGGCCTGAAGTATTATTTATAAAAATACATGACTATACTTCATGGTCAGTCATTTCTGTATATTTTCATAGCAAACAGAAAAAAGAAGACTGCATTTTAATTGTAGATGGACTTACAGTTGCCGTAGTTCCTTTACTTGAATCTCTAACAAGTTTAGAAGGTTCCAGAGGGGAATGGCATGGTGTCATGTCATTTGTTTCCTCCCTTAATCATATTCTATTTAGTATTTTTATCAATAATGGTAAAAAAGAATGTGTTCGAATTCATAATTGACCCTGATCTAGGAGGAGTATTTTCTATCAGGCGTGTATGAACAAGATGTGAAAGATTTGAAGTACAAAAGATAAATGTAATATAAATAACATACAGTCCTGAATTTAGATTTTAGAAATCTGTTGTGTTAATATACTAGACTGGAGGGTGATTCACTTAAAAAAAAAAAAGGATGCTTTCACTGACCACAAGTTTAATATAAACTGATAGTGTGACAGGATTGTTGAATGTTTATAGAAGTTAGTGAGTAGACAAGATGGTTATAGTCCCTGTGAAGCGTGTCCTTGCCTACACTGTGTCTGGAGGGTGATGTTCAGATGGGGATGCTTTAGGAGGGAAGCAGACTTTCTAGCTCACAGTAAATGAACTGCCTTGGAGTGGAGGGTCATCGGATTTGTGCATCTTGCCATAGATGAGAGAAGGCTTAGAGCCTGAGTGAAAACCTGAAAGGCTGCCATATGATGGTTGGAATTCCAGAGGGCAGAACTTGGATGGCTGGATAAAGGTAGAAGACATTTAGAGCGAGCTCAGCATGAGAGTGTTAGGCTGTTTTTGCAAGCCAGAGAGACACAGGTTGTCTTTTTCCATTGTTGTTTAATATAAGGATATTCAGAGAAGTCAAAGAGGAGTCGCTGTCACCTTTGACTCAGTGTCATCCCATGGCTGGGATATTCTAGAGAACTGAAGCAGCATCCCAGTATTGTTCAGAATATACCTGTGCTCTACGGAGCTGGCTTTGCTGTGTATACTTAGTACTTGCTCCTCTAAGGATAGGTTTTCTACCATCAAATTCACGGCTTCCTTATTGGACGAATTTGGGGATAAGACACACTAAAAGAGTTTGATTGTTCACATAGCTTCCTTTGATTGAACACCAGTCCCTGGTATACTTAACAGGTTTAATGTCCAGTATACTAAACCCAGTGAGTCTGGGACAGCAAATTTAGTTTCTCCAGACACTTGACACGAGAGAAAGCCATGAGTGTGGCAGGACATAATGAAGTTCATACTCTTCAGCAGTGAAAGGCATTCCCATCCAGGATGAGGACAGATTTGACTCTGGAATATCTGTATCATAAAAAGAATTCTTATTTGGGAGGAATTTCAGCTAGGTGATTTCTAAGGTCTTTTTCAACTTAAATATTTTAGAAGTCTGTAATTCTTGGGATCTTAAATATTGTTTATCTAATGTAAAAAATAGGCTAATATATGGCTATATTACTTGATCTTAGGCAATGGACATTATTGATTTTCTTTGGCTTTGAATTCTTTAGGTTTACTAGAGAAATAACCCTGAGATTTATGCAGGCATTAAATCTGCACATTAGGACTAAGGAAGGACACAGAATGGTCACTTTTGAAAGCTCTTTAAGGGAGGTCTATTTGAGGACCTCCATTCCGCATTAATAGTGCTTTGCTTTGGTGTCACAATACTGAAGGGAGCCCCAGTGATAAGGAATTGAAATCCCCCCTGCTTTCACTGCAGCAGCGGGATTCTTTTGAAGTTGTTCAGGGCCACTGAGTTTATGGTCTTCTCTTGAATCCTCTGAAACACTTTGCTTCTGGGACAGTCGTCACTTTTTAGGAATGTTCCCCAGCCCCTCACATCCCACCCACTTAGGTAGGCTAATCATGTTTTAAAAGCATCTCTGTTGCGGAGTTCCCCTTGTGGTGCAGTGGAAACGAATCTGACTAGGAACTATAAGATTGCGGGTTCAATCCCTAGTCTTGCTCAGTGGGTTAAGGATCCGGCGTGGCTGTGAGCTGTGGTATAGGCCGCAGACGTGGCTCGGATCTGGCATTGCTGTGGTTGTTGTGTAGGCCAGCAGCTGTAGCTCTGATTAGATCCCTTACCTGGGAACCTACATATGCTGCGGGTGTGGTCCTACAAAGCAAAAAAATAAAAATAAAAAATAAATAAATAAAATAAAATAAAAGTATCTCTGTTGTAAACTATGCATTTAATGTATCCCCTCATGAATTTGCATTGTCTTAAATTTAGTTTTTCAATATATAAAAGTAGTTGAAAGCAAAATTTGGGTCAGCCAAACTTGGATCTGAGTTTTAGTTTTGTCATTTTAGTTGTGGATGGTCAGCAATTCCTTAAGCCTGACACCTCTCCACTGAGCAATGAGAAATCTTCTGCTCCTCAGGGTTGTTGTGAGGATGAAAACAAAAATATGTTGTATTTTAAGCATAATGCTCATCTTAATCCCTATGTTTGTGAACAAACAGTGGTTGTTATTATACAAGTGAATAATAAGGAATGGATGGGATGACTACCCTTGTGCCAGGCAATGTTGCAGGCATTTGGCATTTGGCACAAGCAACCACAAAAAATTCCTGCCTTCTGAAGCTTAATTCTAGAGGGTGAAAAGGCAGTAAGTAAAAAAATAAAATAAAAATAAAAAAAAGAGTTCCTGCCATGGCTCAGTGGAAACAAATCTGATTAGCAACCATAAGGACACCAGTTCGATCCCTGACCTCACATAGTGGATTAAGGATCCGGCATTGCTGTGAGTTGTGGTGTGTAGGTCGCAGATGCAGTTCAGATCTGACGTTGCTGTGGCAGTGGTGTAGGCCTGCGGCTACAGCTCCAAATCGACCCCTAGCCTGAGAACCTCCATGTGCCATGGGTGTGGCCCTAAAAAGACAAAAAAAAAAAAAAAAAAAAAAGTGGGTAATTTGCCAGGAAAAAAGACAAAGTAGGGCAAGAAATAGAGATTTATGGGATGGGGGGTGCTGGATAAGTATTTTAGTAAGGAAATCAAGGAAGTTGCTTTTAAATAAATAGTTTTTGGGCAGAGAGCAAATAAACTGAAAAAGTGAATATATTATCTATCCCTGTATAACAAATCACCCTCAGATTTAATGACTTCATACTAAAGAAACCATCTATTGTTACCTCTCAGTGTCTGTGGGTTAGTAATTTGAGAGTAGCTTTGTAAGGGTGGTTTTGTTTTGGGATTCCCATGACATTGCTAAGAGATTTTGGGGTTGCTGTGGCTTGATGGGAGCTAGAGGACACCCTTCCAAGGTGGTCAACTCACACAGCTGGCAGTTAGGTTCCTCTTCACAAAGGCCACTGTGCAGGGTGACTTGAGTATTTGCCGTGGTGCAAGGACTGGTTTCCACCAGAGTTTGCAATTCAAGAAAACAAAGTAGAAACTGCAGTCTTAGAATCTAGACTCAAGAGTCATCTACCATCACTTCTTCTGTATTCATTTGGTCATACTAGGAGGCAAGAACCATTACAGAACATATTGGAGGGTGGATACCACAGTGAGTCATATAAGAATTTTATGGGACGATATTTCCAGGAAGAGAAGACCAGGAAACGGCTAAAATAGCTCAAACACAGTGATTGAGAAGAGGCAAGGTAGATGGTGGCAGATACTGTAGGGCCTTGAGAAATGTGGCAAGGAGAAGTGGTTGTGTTGAGAATGTAAAGACTTAAGAGTGACAGTACTTGATTTATTTTTTTAAGAAGATGACTGTGGCTGCTAAGAAAAGAATTGATTTTAAAGGGCAAAAAGGGAGGAAGGGCGATTAGATAGGATACCATTGCTGTATTCCAACTGAGAGATGGTAGTGTCTTGAGTGGGGTGATAGGGATTGGAAGCATGAATAATGTTCAGATTACAGAGATGATGTCAAGATAGAGCCACCAAGACCTGCTGATGCACTGGAGGTGATGTTAAGAGAAAATGAGGAGTAATGGCTGCTTTCTAAGTTTCCTCCCTGAGCAAAAACTTGTGGATGATAGGGGAGGGGCAGGTGTAGGGGTTATGAGGAGTGGCGGTAGGATTCATTCCACTCATTCTGGACATACTAAGTTGGACATCCAGGTCCAGCTGTCAACATTATACTAGCCAGAAAGGCCTTGATCATTCCTCTTTACATGTTTTGATAAATAATTATGGATTATAACTATTTTACAGTATGACTAATCAGGTAAACTCATAATTTAAAAAATGAAATAATTATTACATTAAACTGAATATTACAGTTTAGTTATCATAACTGGGCTATTTTTTTGTATAATTAGAAATTTAGAATTTTCATTTTCTTGTGGCCCGTTTTTTCAAACTTAAAATAAAAAAAAACATTTTTTATTAGCCAACATGGTTTGGACAAGTTTTATAAGTGTGAGTGTTAAATACCAATGAAAATGTAATTTCTGCGAGTAATTCTGATTAAAATAGACACTCAAAATGCCTTATTATGTTATACTCCAAACTTCTTCCACATAAAATCGTAAGCAATACTTAATATTTTTCATATTTTATTTCTCTTTAGGGGTTTGTTTCTCTTTAGGGGTTGTGGTTCTGTTTTGCTCCTAAAATAGTAAAATTAATAAAAGCTCAAACAATACAGAGTTATGTATTGGAAAAGATCAAATAACTAAAAGCTCCCTTTATGACTTGGCATTCTGTCTGTGTTCTAGCACTCTGTAATCTCCCCAAAGAGAACCTTTGCCTGGAATTTAATAAATGCCCTTCTAGATCGTCTTCTACACATTTACACACACACAAATAATATACACACAGAGAGTTTTTTAAAAATTTATTTTATTGAAGAATAGTCAGTTTAGAACACTGTGTTAATTTCTGCTGTACAAAAATGATTTCAGTTATACATATATATTCTTTTTCATATTCTTATCCATTATGGTTTATAACAGGATATTGAGTATAGTTCCCTATATGCACATAGAGAGTTTTTTTTTTAAACATAAAGTTATATGCAACTTGCTTATTTCATTTATAAATTATCTCTTGGAAATTTTTCTTTGTCATTGTTAAATATATTGTATAGCACTCAATGGTTTATTTAGCTATTTATTGATGTATATTTAGGATTTTTAGAGTTTTCATTGTTACAGTGCTAAGGTGGACATGCTTAGTCATCACTGGATGTATGCGTATTTATGCTCATATCTGGTTATTTTTATAGAACAGCCTACAGAAGTAAATTTTAGGTCAGAAGATAGATACACCATTAATTTTGATGGGTGCTGTTAATTTACATTCCAGGAAGTAGACTCCAATTTATTTTTACACCAGTAGTTGTGTAAAAGTATGTTTTTGCGTAATTTTATTTTATTTTATTTTATTTTTTTTTGCCTTTTTGTCATTTTTATGGCCGCGGGTTTATGGCCGCACCCACGGCATGTGGAGGTTCCCAGGCTAGGGGTCTAATCGGAGCTGTGGCCACTGGCCTGCGCCGCAGCCACAGCAACGCAGGATCCGAGCCGCGTCTGCAACCTACACCACAGCTCACGGCAACGCTGGATCGTTAACCTACTGAGCAAGGGCAGGGACCGAACCCGCAACCTCATGGTTCCTAGTCGGATTCGTTAACCACTGCGCCACGACGGGAACTCCTTTTTGCGTAATTTTAAATCCATACTTGTTAACAGTATTTTCTTACTTAATTTTTTGCCATTCTAAGGAGCAAAAACTTTTTTTTTTTTTTTTTTTTATGTTTGCACCTGCAGCATATGAATTTCCTAGGCCAGGGGCAGAATCAGAGCTGCAGCTGTGGCCTATGACACAGCCAGGGCAATACTGGATCCAAGTGCCATCTGCAACCTATGCTGCAGCTTGTGGCAATGCCAGATCCTTAAACCACTGGATGAGGCCAGAGATCAAACCCGCATCTTCACAGAGACAACATCAGGTCCCCAACCTGCTGGGGCACAATAGGAACTCCAGGAGCATATCTTTTCATTGTTTTTATGGTCATTTCCCTCAGTATTTTTCATTAAGCTCATGTTTTCAAGCTCTTCTAGAAAGAAAATATTCCAAAAAATTGGTTTATGTGGAAAGTGGACATAAGCAAAATATTTGAATACAGATTTGATTGAAGAAAGTAGGGAGGTAGAAAGCGAAACTTGTAAGGAAGGGTGAAGATTAGAATGTGGCAGAACGAGACAGAGTTAGAGAGGAAGCAGAAGCAAGCAAGATGGAAATAGAGACCCCAGCCATTGGTTGTGGGCAGAGGTAAAGAAAACACAAAGTTTGGAAGGTGGGTTTGAAAAAATTCTAACCGCTAAAAAACTGGAAGGCCATTTCTAGAGGGGACACCATTCCCTTGCAAGGAGTGTTTCAAGGACTGAGGAACAGACAGAACTGGATGGATCTGCTTTCTTGCCATCCAGTGAAAGTGTTGCTCTGCCTCTCAAAGTCATTTTTATCTGAAAGAATCCACTCATTGAAAAAAATAACGTGTGAAGCTGGTGGAGACTTCTGATTCTGGATGGAGAATTGACTAAAAATTTTTTCCTTTGTGAGAATGGGGAGATTTATTACACTGGATTTATGAAGTTGCATATATTTCTTAGCTTTCATTAATTGTGAGCAATTGTAAATTTTAAAACATCATCTGGGACCGTATTATGTCAATGACACAAACCACAAAAAGAGCACTTTTATTGGTCTTTATTGTTTAAACTTAAGCGCTAATGCAGAGTTGGTACCTCTTATGCCACCTGCACTTTCTATGGCTATAAACACGTAGTCTATAAAAATGCTTGAGTAGTTTAATTCATATCATCTTTGAAGGATTACTTCATTGCTCAGTTTCTCCTTGATTTCACTTTGATTTTTTAAGAAGATTTGATTTAAATGATCAAACCATATAAATTATGTGATTAATGCATATTTAAAAATACAGTAATTCTAGTTCATAGTGACCAATGATTTCCTGCTTTAAAACTTGGGTTTTGCTGTTCTCTAAATCTAGTAGAGACTGATTTGCAATACACCTAGGTTATGACTTAAGTGAATAGTGTTTATTGTAAAAGAAAGTCAAGGGAACAAACTGAGAATTGTTTTACATTAGATCTTTATAGGTATTTCTTTTCTGTGCTTACTATGTAATCTTTGAAAATGAACACTAAAGTTAGAGGTAAAAGTACAGAGTTAGTTATTAAACTTGAATTGTTCATTAAACCACTGAAGTAGATGAATATAAGATGACATTTAATGAGTTTTTTTTAGCATTAAGCCTTTTTATGCAGGTAATTGGGCAAACTTCTGTAGATTTTTCAGATTCCTTTTTTTTTTTTTGTCTTTTTGCCTTATCTAGGGCTGCACCCATGGCATATGGAGGTTCCCAGGCTAGGGGTCTAACAGGAGCTGTAGCCACCGGCCTTCGGTGCAGCCACAGCAACACGGGATCCGAGCCGCGTCTGCAACCTACACCACAGCTCACGGCAACGCCAGATCCTTAACCCACTGAGCAAGGCCAGGGATCGAACCCACAACCTCATGGTTCTTAGTCGGATTCGTTAACCACTGAGTCACGAAGGGAACTCCGATTTTTCAGATTCTTAAAAGAAAAAGAAATCATGCAGTTACTCACTTCATTTCCTCCTTACCAATGTATTTCCTCTCTAAAAGACACATTTCCTCTAAATCACACACCTAAGAGGCACACCTATGAGATGCTTATTAAATAAAACACATTTTAAGTACTTACTGTGAGCTAGCATTGTTTAAGTTCTTTAGCTGTATTGACACCTTTCATTCTCATAACAACCTTGTGAGATAGACTCCAGCTCTTAATGATTAATCATGAAGGCATTCTGTCTTGAGTATACCTGTATAGCTTCTGTTGAGATGATGAAAGAATCTTAAACAACGTCTAAACAGATTCCAGTTAAAAGCCATGTAAAATATGTGTGACCTGTTTGTATTATGAGGAATTTGCGTTACTGCTTACACTGTTAAAAGTCAGAACATAGAAAAACAATTGTAGGTCAAGCTATTATTCAAAAGCCATAGCTATTTGCCTAGATTGCAGGAATTGGCCAACTTTTTCTGTAAAAGGCCTGAGAGTAAATATCTGAATACATTCAATCTCTTTGACACATTCTTACTTTTTCCCTTTAGTCCTTATTTTTTCCTTTTAAAATGGAAAAAAAATCTTAGGTCTTAGATATAACAGAAGCAAGTTGCTGGCCTAATTTGGCCCATGGACAATATTTTGCCTATCCCTAGGGTAGACTTGTTGGGTATATAGATTTAGACTGTCTCCGCTGCCTAAAAAATGCCTCTATTTATATGCTTTAAAATGTTTCGGCTTCATGAGATGCTCTACCATCTACCTTTCACTGAAAATTTGATACCTTTCTTAACAGTGAAAGTAGCAGAGAATAGTAAGTCTTTGAGTCTACATGAGTATGAGGCGAAAGTTATAGAACCAAGTATACAGAGCTCTGCACATTCTCAAAGAATGTTCTGGAATTTTTCTCTCCATGATGGTTTAAACCAACATGTAAAATCCTCATTCCAGGAATCCTTTATAATAGATACCCATGATTTCAACTGCTTTCAGAGTCAGACTGTTCTACAGAATTTGTCTCACTTGTATTTTGCTCATTTTGAATTTATGGGAAAAAAATATATATGAATTTCCTTCTCCCTGACTGTTCTATAGCATCTTTGTTCTCAATAAAACACTGGACTTTGAAAATGTGATTTTTGAGCAATAAAATAGAAAATGTGCTTTAGTACTTTAAAATGATATATTAATGTGTGTTTCTGAGCATTTCAGCTGGAGATAATTGTTTAGGGACTGGGAGAAGCAGTTTATCCAGCATCGATGATGATCTGGGTAAGAGGGCTATGTATGTTAACCAGAAATTTTGATAATGGAGCAGTTGCATAGAAAATTTTCTTTTTAAGAAAATTATCCTGTTTTATATGTGTAAGTGAACATTTGTGTGGGCAGAGATTTCTTATCTCTCTCCTAAATTTCCCCCACAGAAGCAAAATTGCCAAGTATTAAAAGGAAGTAAATTTTTCTTAGGTATAAACTTTGCTGATTTAACAGTTAAATGCAACTTACTTGATGGACTTTTCCTAATAATAACAAATCTCTGGAGTATATAGTTTTCCTAAGGAGAGTTTTTGTATCATATACTTTATTTTTTTTAGTTTTTATTTTTTATAATGATTTTTATGTTTTCCATTATAGCTGATTTACAGTGTTCTGTCAGTTTTCTACTGGACAGCGAGGTGACCCAGTCACATATATGTGTATACGTTCTTTTTTCTCACATTATCATGCTCCATCACAAGTGACCACACATAGTTCCCAGTGCTAGATACCATTGCTTATCCATTCCAAAGGCAATAGTTTGCATCTGTTAACCCCAAATTCCCAGTCCCTCCTACTCCCTTCCCTTCCCTCTTGGCAACCACAAGTCTGTTCACCATGTCCATGATTTTCTTTTCTGTGGAAAGGTTCGTTTGTGCCATATATTAGATTCCAGATATAAGTGAAATCATGTGGTATTTGTCTTTCTCTTTCTGACTTCTTCACTTAGTATTAGAGTCTCTAGTTCCATCCACGTTGAT
Source organism: Catagonus wagneri (assembly GCA_004024745.2). Taxonomy (NCBI): domain Eukaryota; kingdom Metazoa; phylum Chordata; class Mammalia; order Artiodactyla; family Tayassuidae; genus Catagonus; species Catagonus wagneri. The sequence continues at coordinate 1,839,344 of PVHT021183695.1, forward strand.
GCAAGTGGCATTATTTTGTTTTTTTTTTATGGCTGAGTAGTATTCCATTGTGTATATATACCCCATCTTCTTAATCCATTCACCTGTTGATGGACATTTAGGTTGTTTTCATGTCTTCGCTATTGTGAATAGTGCTGCAATGAACTTAAGGGTGCATATGTCTTTTTTCAAGGGGAGTTTTGTCCAGATATATGCCCAAGAGTGAGATTGCTAGGTCATACGGTAGTTCTATGTATATTTTCTAAGGTACCTCCATACCGTTTTCCAAAGTGGTTGTACCAGTTTACATTCCCACTGCTAGTGGAGGAGGGTTCCCTTTTCTGCCCATCGTCTCCAGCATTTGTTATTTGTGAACTTATTAATGATGGCCATTCTGACTGGTGTGAGGTGGTACCTCATAGTAGTTTTGATTTGCATTTCTCTAATAATCGTGATGTTGAGCATTTTTTCATGTACTTGTTAGCCATCTGTATATCTTCTTTGATGAAATCTCTATTCAGGTCTTTTGCCCATTTTTCAATTGGGTTGTTGGCTTTTTTGCTGTTGAATTGTATAAATTGTTTGTATATTTTAGAGATTAAGCCCTTGTCAGTTGCATCATTTGAAACTATTGTCTCCCATTCTGTAAGTTGTCTTTTTTTTTTTTTTTGTGGTTTCCTCTGCTGTGCAAAAGCTTGTCAGTTTGATTAGGTCCTACTGGTTTATACTTTAAAATGATAATCTGATGTCTTTATGTTCTTTTTTTTTAATTTCAGAAAATATCTGTATACCACAACTTCTTTTAAAGAGACATTTAAAAATGAAGTTAAAAAGGCAGAAGAAGCAGTAAAGCTAGGTATGTAATTATCAATAGTCTGCCTCATTACTGTTAATTACTCAGCAAGCATTAATTGAGCAATTATTCTGGGACATACCCTACTCTAGGCATTGCAGGAATAATCTCAAATAATCAAATGCAAATACCTTTAAGAAACTTCATAACACATTTTCCATCTTTGGTTTTATTTAATGATGATGATATTTATTATTATAAAATAATTCAAGTTTTAATTATACACTTGGAACTAGATCGATATATTTTAGAAACCCAGGTTGTCCTGATACAGAATTAATCATTTTAGAGACTGGTGTTGCATCGACTTTCAGAAGGAATGTTCTACACATTCACTCCTCCCACCAAAGGACAAAGCCATCCTTTTTTAGTGATCCAGGAGTGAGGAGAAGCTCTATAACTATATTTCATGGGTTTTAGAGCGTTTTCAGTCAGTCAAATAGTCAGTCATGACATACGTATGCCCTATAAATTGTCTTACCTTAGAGGAAGCCCAGTATGGTTACCTAGTCTTGGAATGCGTGAAGGCTATAGAATGAATATGGGATTTTCTGAGGTTATTATCTGTAAAGCATTCTCGCTGGTCATAGAGATATATGATATGCTCCTTTAAAAATGCCTGAAAGAATTTCATTTTATTAAGTTATCTTGCTTCTGTTTCTAGCTGAATTCATATTGAAAGAAGCACAAATCAAAGTAAACTACACTGATGGAACTTCTTTGTCTTCTCCTACCAAGGTATGACAGTGTTCTTTGCTTTTTCCTGTATACAGTTGTCTCTTATCACCTACTTCCTAAAATTTTAAATAAGTTCAGTAGATTAAGTTAATTTTAACACAGGTAAACAGAATAGATGAGTACAGAGAAAGGAGAGGAAACTCAACTAGTGGGGGAAAGGCTGAGATTGAGAGACAAAGATGAACAAAACGTGGGGTGAATTGGGAACAGTGGGGAAGAGCATCATAGCTCATTTCTTGAAAATGAAAGGAAAAGTAATGGAGGAAGGGAGAAAATAATGAAAAGCTAGCAGAAAAAACTAGCCTATTGAGTCTTCCTGAAAATATCTCTTCAGATTATAGCTCCCTATGGACCTAAATAAATGGGGAAACCAAGGAGAAAACTAATAAGCAATCCTTCTTTCTAGGACTAGGAATTATGTACTATAATTATGAATATTAATAACAAAGCTTCCAGCTTACAAAGCTCTTTTCTTATGAGTTGTTCCACACAGTTCATAAACATTCCCTGTAATCCTTGCAATATCCCCATGAGTAAGATAGGTTATAAAGGACTATTATTATTAATTATAATGCAGAGAAACTAAGAGAAAAAGAATATTGCTTCAGGACATGTATTGTAAGGTTGCAAACTTTTACCAAAAATATGGCATCAAGGTTTCTAGCACAGTGAATCATTGCACGGCATATTTATTTGCTTGCATACAGTGGGATGAGGACATATATATAGAAAAAATGCTTCATTTTACCCTTCTTTCATCCTCTTCTACAGACTCAGTATATGATTTTTTTCTGTAATTTGCCCTTAAACTTTCAAGGACAAGAGCCGTGTCTAGTAAAGAACTCTCAAATCTGGTGGTCATGAATTTGAGATAAAATAAAAAAGTAGCACATGTTAACTCCCCAAAGCTATCCATGGCTTTGCCAGAATTCTCTTACCTTTTTCTTTGCACTTAATTTTTAAGGTAAATGTATACCTTTCTTATTATTATGATTTTTAAAGAAAAGTTTAAGCGTTCTTTATTCTGTCTCTCAAAAAATCAATTTTTTTGGCTTTATGTATTTGTGAGACAAGAGAAACAGTCTCTTTCTAATGGGTCAGGACCTTGCTTTCTTCTTGCCTGAGCCCATTACCTCTCATGGTGTCTCTGCTCTGTGCTCTTAAGTGCCTTGACAAGAAGGGCAGAGATGGCTTTGAGCAGCTTGCTTTGTTGCTCTGATGCACACTGGTTTCTTTAACTCAGAGGAGAGAACTAAGCAGAATGACCTTGGCATTTGACTTTTTAAATTCCTCTAGGCAGTTGAATAGTTGAATTTTGAAATAAAATACTTACCAACCATTTAACTTTTTCTTTTACTTTAAAGTCAGTGAAAATAAGATTCAGCCAGAGGTATACCCATCAAATGAGATGCCCCACCTTTACTTTAGGTGGATGGAGCATATTAAATATCTGTTTTTATTTGTGAAATTAATAATACATTATTTTTTTTCTGCACACTAGAGATAGGGTAGTGAATAAGCCAATATATCAAATTAGAAGAAAGACAGGTGGACAATGGTATTGAGGCCCTCTGAAAGGGAGAAAGCCCAGGGATGGAGTATCCTATAAAGGAAAAGTTTGGGGATTATTAGTTAGGGGTATAGGGAACTTGATATAAAGGAGACATTTTCTTTTTGCTTCCAATAATTTTTTTTTTTTGTCTTTTTAGGGCCGCACCCATGACATATGGAAGTTCCCAGCCTAGGGGTCAAATCGGAGCTGCAGCTGTTGGCCACAGCCACAGCAACCTGGGATCAGAGCCATGTCTGCAACCTACACCACAGCTCATGGCAATGCTAGATCCTTAACCACTGAACAAGGTCAGGGATCGATTGAACCTGTGTCATCATGAATACTAGTTGACAGGAATTCCTGATTAAAATTTTTAATTATATATTTTTTCCTGGAAGAAGCTGTAGTGATGGATCATGTGATTCGACATTTTCTATTTGCCACAGCCACAGGCAAAAGCCTGAGTCTAGGTATGTTGAATAACTTCTGCAAGTTTTCATATAGTTTGTATGAAAGCCACTGTGACATTACAGGGAGCAATTGCTCTTTCTCTAAAGGCAGAGAGCACATCAGAATATGTGCTTTTTGCACATATTCTCTTTTTGAGAACCGTGGGCTAGGATTTGGTTTCTTTTCTTAGCTATTGGAATTTAATCATTTATCAAGTATTTATTGATTATCTGCTGTGATAGACTCGCATTAGGCGATGTGACCTGTCATCGTTACCCTTGTGAAACCTTTGGATAATAGGATAATAAATATCAGCTCAGTTGTTATTAATTTAATGGCATAATGTTCTCTCCTTACCAAATGTCCTTTTCCAGGATGGATTACAGAAAGCTTTGGAAGATGTAAAAGCAAAGCATAAGGTTCTTCGAGAGAAATGGCGGTAAGACATAAAATACTTTGCTAGAATCCTCTGCTCTATATTAAAACAAAATCTGATTTCTGAGTGGGCAGATTTGGGGATAATTGTGACAATTTCTTTTCCTTAGCCTGTGACATCTTATGATATTAAGCATAGTATTGTCAAAATCCCCCAACCAAATTGATCAGTGGAAAGTATTTACAAAATATATATTTCATGTACACATATGTTTACATAATGTTAAAACTCAAGACAGAGTGAAAAATTATTTTATTGTCTGATTAAATGAAAAACTGAACTACCCAGGGACTCACCTGACAAGTTCACTTTCCCTGTGTCCTTTGCCACTTAAAGCCTAGTGGGTTCCTTCCTTCTTTTAGTACCACTTATAATTTAAGATAGAATATGTTTCAAGTAAAAGTATCACATATGTATGGTTAAAATAAAAACAGCAAATGTGTTTTACAAAACCATTATTTACATTGGTAAAACTGACTTGCTATCCAGCTCAGGTTTTTTTTTTTTTTTTTTTTGGTCTTTTTGCCTTTATGTAGAGCCGCACCCGTGGCATATGGAGGTTCCCAGGCTAGGCGTCTAACAGGAGCTGTAGCTGCCGGCCTTCGCCACAACCACAGCAACGCGGGATCCGAGCCACATCTGCAACCTTCACCACAGGTCACGGCAACGCCGGATCCTTAACCCACTGAGCAAGGCCAGGGATCGAACCCACAACCTCATGGTTCTTAGTCGGATTCGTTAAGCACTGAGCCACGAAGGGAACTCCCAGCTCAGGTGTTAAACAAGTTAAACTGAAAGTAATTGCTATTGTCCAAGTAAAGTCAGATTTTGAAAACGGCAATAATTTTGAGAAACAAATTTTTAGGGAGGTATTACAAGTTTTCAGTATTTTGTGCATGTGTGCGAACTGTAAAGTGCTATGTAATGATAACTTCCCTCGAAACTTAAATTTGAAATGTTAATTATGCATTTATCAAAATAAATATTAAACAAATGTCATAGAAATCTTCATTGAACAGCAAAGTCCTCTTTAGAGTCTTCAGAAAGAAAAAGCTGATTGAAGACTTTTTTGTCATCATAACAATAGACATGAAAGGTGACCAAACCATATTTTAATAATAATGCCAGTTGGTGTGAACTTACCTTTATAGCAAAATGCTTCTTTTAAATTTGAAGACAATTGGTATGCCACTTAATATTGCAGAGTATTACATCATATCCTCCTGCACCCTGTTTTGCGGTCCCTTACAAAGTCAATATTTTTTTAGTTGAGCAGCAGGATCTAATTATTGAGTAGACATTTATTCAAAAAAAGGTTTAATTCATATATATTTAACCTTACATGTATATGCATTTAAAAATACATATTAACTCTTGTCAGTAACTGCCTCAGAAAGTCTGATGCACTCTGTATGTCATATCCATGTAGAAGGACAGATAGAACTTTATCATTATCCTTTAACGATAGATGTATTTAATCAGTCCAGTAAAAATATAATAGCTCATGATCATGAATTTGAAAAGAAAAAGCTGTTTTTGCGAAATGAAAATCTGTTTTTGTGAAAGGAAGGATGGGTGAAGGAGAATTATATTTGACAGCATTCTTGGTTGGAAAAGGAAAATAACATTTGCTAGGCACCTAATGTCCTTCAGGTTTATATTTAACATTGTTTATATTTAACATATTCGACATAGTCCTCATGGCATCCAAATTGTCTGGGCAGGTATTATTCCCATTTTTCAGAGGAGACAGAAAGTTGAAGTGATTTATCCAACAATCACCTGGTTATTACAAAGACAAGCTTGTACTTGAAGCCAGGTCCATCTTTCTGGTTCTTAGATCTAGGTTCTTTTCATAGCTCTAAACTGCCTCCTGTTAACTATGGCTGTTTCTATCATATTCTGTGTCAATTTCTATTTTTACACTTTTAATACAAAAGTCACATAAGACATAGTATAGCATACAGAGCCAAAGAAAATAGGAGTTAATGTCTGTTGCCCTTGTAAACATGCTTTATTAACTTTGATTTACCTCTGAATTTAGAAAAAGAAAACTGAAGATTATTTTTTTGGCCCATTCTAATCTGTGTAGGATATTTGGAGTTTGAGAACATGCTGAAAGTTAGATATCATATCCAGTGCTAGAAACACCTAAATTTTAAAGTAGTTAAATCACCATTTTTCAGAAATGCTGTAGTGTACATATTAGACCCATTAACATTTCACAGCTCCTTTGCACTTTCTAGTTCTTGTACATTTAAATTGTCAGACTCATTTTCTGAATCAAGGGATGCCTGTGTTTGACTGGTGGAATTGTTTCCTATCATGTTTATGCAAAATACTTGGCTATACAGAGATACTGAGTGTGCCTACTAGGTTTTGCAAAATACCTGGGTATTTTACCAAGAGTTCCTTTGATGTTTGCCTTCTAAGTTTATTAGCAGTTTGTAAAGTGTATATTTTTATTTAATATGAATTTTTTTTAACTTTCTAAATGTGATGCTAGAGAATTAAAGAAATCAAGAACACTCTCCCTGTTCTTTGGTGTGAACATAGAAAACCAAAGCCAAGCTGGGATGTTCATTTACAGTAATAACCGCTTGATCAAAATGCATGAGAAAGTGGGACCACAGTTGAAACTGAAGTCCTTGTAAGTATGTTTTTGTTTTCAGAGGCACAGGCAGGTTGAGGCAGGTTGCAGTAAGATTCAGTCTGTGGAGTTGGATGAGTGATTAATCATAATGGGAGCAGGTGTCACATCCAGCCCCTATGCTTCCTATCAATGCCCAAGCATTAATCTGCCTAATTCATAATATCAGTGGAGCCGCATGCCTGCTCTAAGGAAGAAGCACACTTTTGGAAATATTACCATTTCTTGTGCCATCTGCTCAGGTTAAGTTTTTAATATTTCACCAATTTAAAAATAATACAAGCAGAGTAAAGACATTTTAGAAAAGAAAAAATCCGTAGTCTTCTAACACAACCTGGTTAGTCTTTTTGTGCAGTCCCCGCATGTAAGAGTTCCTACCAGCTACCTGCATGAACATATATTCTTGACACTCTCCAGCCTGTATGGATTCCAGAGTAACACATTCAGGTGCTTTCCCAGCGGTCTGTCTGAAACTCCACAGGCTACTCTCATGAATTATGTAGAGTCCTGAGGAGAGACCATAGAAAAGCAGAGCCAGACGGTATAACTGTAATGAGCAGAATGGCTCAGGGGAACATTTTTCACTTTGCTCTCTCACTCTCAAGGAATTAGCAGTTCACTCATTTCTTTATTCAGCAAGTACTTGTACTGCAGTATCGTGTGCCAGGCACTGTACTAATCTCTGCAGACGAAATGGTGAAGACCTACTACCTTTTGCTGAGTAACATGGTCCAATGAGATGGACAAGTATATAAATATAACTATTTTTATATTGTATGGGGATAGCAAGAATGATCTCTTAAAGCATATACTGATTTACTGTCTTGCTTCAAGTCCCGGTGTATATAGAATAGAACTGGTGTTCATAGTCTTCCAGTGATCTGGCTTCTCCCTGGCTTTGGGAACCCCCCCCCCCAGCCATACCCACCCCCTCACTGTATTCCCTTCACACCAGCAGGCTACCTATTCCACAGCCTAAGCTCCTTCCTCTTCCACAGCCTAAGCTCCTTCCTGCCTTGGGGCCTTGACATTTGCTATTCCCTCTGCATTGAAACTTCTGTCTTCAGATCTTACTGCTGGTCTTAGCATATCACTCAGGCAACAACTCTGAAGTCCCCTCCACAGGAAGGTCTTCCTGGACTGTCTAATTAAAACTAGCCTCTGCCATCACCCTCTCAGCCTTATCTCTCTTCACATATTACAGCACCTGCTGTATTGTCCTTGTACTGCATATCATCATCTGAAATGATCTTGTTACCCTTAATGCCTTTTACCCTTCAGCAGAAGAGAAACTTCATAAACAAGGACCTTGTGTTTCTTATACACAATGTATTTCTAGTTCCTAGAATAGGGCCTGGTGCTGAGCATGCATGAAATGAATGAATGAATAAGTGAACAAACAAATAATATCTTTGAAGCAAGTATCAGGTACAATGAAAGCCTCTTAGTAGGGGCAGTAAACCAAACTAGGGGACATTAAGTCAGATTTCCTGGAATAAATGATGCCCAAATTTAGACTTACAGAATGAATAGTGAAAAAAAGGGCAATATGGAAGGGGAAAGTGGTAAAAAAACATGATAAGCAGCACCCCAAATTGGGAAGGCACGACTTGTGTGCCAGGCCACGGGCAGTGGGGAGCCCCTGAAGAGTTAGACTCCTGGATGCCCTTTCTTTAAAGTGGCTATGTCACTAAGCAGAATATCCTAACTACGTGCATCACAAGTCACTGAAAATGTAGTGAAAAATCAAGTTTGTTCATCAGGCTATTACCTTCTCAGATAATCCAGCCCATAGATTTCCCTACTAGAATTCAGTGAGCACCCATGGACCTCTGAAGTGAGGTCTGGCAGTTAAAATGAGGATGAAGAAAGTGACTCTCTGGCTAGCATCCTTAGGGGAACCTTGTTTTATCACTGCAAGGCATTCTTAGGGGTGTTTAATGCAAAAGGACCTTCTCTTCTCACCCTCCCCAACTCCCCGTGTGAAGCTGTAGGTTTGGAAAAGGAGTCATGTTATGTTTATAGGACCAAACACACCTGGGATGACCATAGACTTACATAAAAAATAACAGCTGTACAATAGCTTGTTAATGTTGACACAGTCCAGACCAAATGATTGAATTTACTTTTTTAAAATGGCTTTCAACAAATGAGGGTGTATCTACTTTTTCCTTAGCTCAATTTCATGTGATTTATATATGTATTTATTCTTCCAGACTTGGTGCAGGTGTTGTTGGAATTGTTAATATACCCTTGGAGATCATGGAACCATCGCATAATAAGCAGGAATTTCTCAATGTCCAAGAGTATAATCATCTCCTAAAAGTTATGGGACAGTACTTGGTCCAGTACTGTAAGGACACCGGGATCAGTGAGTATTTAGTAGTCATAGTAAGAGATACTCAATGGAGGATTAACTTGGTGATTTCTTTAAGCTGAAATGTTGTACTGTTTCAGGTAACCAGTAACCCAAAACCATGAAAAAGAGCCTGCATTTAAAAAAACAAACATAGGAGTTCCTGTTGTAGTGCAGTAGAAACAAATCCGACTAGTATCCTCGAGGATATGGGTTCGATCCTTGGGCTCACTCAGTAGGTTAAGGATCTAACGTTGCCGTAAGCTGTGGTGTAGGTTGCAGGCTCAGCTCAGATCCCACGTTGCTGTGGCTGTGTAGGCTGTCAGCTGTAGCTCCGATTCGACTCCTAGCCTGGGAACCTCCATATGCCACGGGTGTGGCCCTAAAAAGCAAAATAAATAAATAAATAATAAATAAGTTAGTTTCAAAATCTTTTCTGAATATTATGTGCAAAATAAAGCAACAACTTAAAAATTGTAAGAGGAGGGCAGTCAGAGAGCAGTTCTGTGAAGTGGCAATTGATCATGTAGGAAAGAGGCAGAAATTTGTTGGGAATAAGCTGAGAAACCCTCAAAGGACACTATAGGACTCTACTATATAGGGGTGTAGGGTCCCATGTGGACCTGAGAATCTCCTACAGTGTTATTGTTTATTTGACGGTTTTTTTGGGGGGAGGGAGTTGACTTTGGGGTGCAGCGGCTTGATGTGGGATCTCAGTTCCCAGACCAGGGATTGAACCCATGCTGCAGAGGTGAAAACACTGAGTCCTAACTTCTAGACCACCAGGGAACTCCCTTCTATAGAATTATTATATCATGCTATAGCATAATTATTGTGGACCCTGGATAGTTGTAGATATGTTAAACCTTGTTTTGTATATCTAGCAAGTCTTACATATGTTAAGTCCAGAAAGATTTAGATTAAAAATCTCTAGACTAAATATGTTCGAAAAAGTAAAAAGATAAACTTCAGTTATCTGGAAAATTTGACTTACTCTGGTCACCTAACTCTCCAGAGATACATGACCAATGAGGTAGTGTGCTATGCATTAATTAAATAAACTTCCTTTAAATTATGCAGACATAGGGCTTCATTTGTGGCAATAAATAGACAGGCTACTGTGTATTTGTTCAGTGATTTGCATGAAGTATGTATAATTCATGCATATCAAAAATTATGTCTCTACTCTTGAGGCAACTTAAAAATCTCGTTATTCCTGCACTTGAAGTTGTAATTTGAGAATATTTTCTTTTCTTTTGTACTCTGCTTGGTCCTAAAATTTTCTCATACCAGTGAAATAGGAAAGAGTGCTGAAACTCAGAAAAAAAAAATGCAACAGTGGGAATGAAGTTGAGGGCACAGATTTCCAAATCCAAAGATGGATTTTCATGTCATGGTCTAAAACCTCCTCTGTGAACCAGTAGCATCAGCATCACCTGAGAGTTTGTTATAAATGCAGAATCTCAGAGTTCCCTGGTGGCATAGTGGTTAAGGATCTGGCATTGTCACTGCTGTGGCTTTGTTCACTGCTGTGGTGAAGGTTCAGTCCTTGGCCCTGGAGCTTTTGCATGCCAAGGGGGAGGCCAGAAAAAAAAATGCAGAATTGCAGGCCCCACACAAGACCTATTGGATTAAAACCTTCGTGTTAGCAAAATTTACAGGGGATGTGTATGCATATTAATGTTTAAGAAGCACTTCTCTGAAGAGTACATCCATGCAACTTTTGCTTAGCATAGGCATACCTTTTGTATATGTATTTTTTTTTCTTCTCAGATACATGTTTGTAGTTATACTGAATGTAAGAATGACTACATTATTTGGCAGGGTGTGCTTAAAGCTATAGAAAACAAGTATACAGAGTGCGGTATACTCTATACAGAGTCAGGGCCTACTCACAGGTTTTTAAATGCTAGCATGACATGGTACAAAGGGAACATGCTAAGCATTTGAAAATTATATAATTTGCCTCATTATCTTATTTTCTCTGTAACCCCTTCCTTGTCTTGCTTAGCCTTAGAATAAGGAATCAAGTCTTCCGAAAGAGTTAGGCATTATATTTAAAGGTGATAGGAATGGCCTCTATCCAACTCGCATTTACTCAGGACAGTCATACTCAGTCCTGACTCTAGGGGGAGCGCTCTAGAAGCTCCTTTGCCTGGAGTATGGGTGCCCTCCCAACATTGTACCCTCAACTCCAGGGTGTCTCTTGCCAGTCTTACCCTTTCTATGGAACTTCCTTTCCCTGTCTTTTCTACCTCATTTTTTCAAAAGCTTCTCAATGGATGTAATGAGATTCAAAATGTGTAAGTTATGTTTATGTTTTAATTATTACTGGTTAATAATGTTGACTTCCTAATTCCATAATTGTCTGTGAATCAACTTAGAGCTGGGGGTTATTCTCCCAAAAGCTGTTCCTCTAGAAGGAAAGCAGAGTAAAGAAAGCGTAGTGAGCATGTGTATTTGCTCACTTCTAACAACCTCGTCCCCTAACTTCAATATCAAACTGAATCAAAAAATCAGGGTCAGAATTGGTAGTCTCACAAGACACACAATTTTAATGAAAAGTATTTAGGTAGATTTTTTTGCCTTATAAATAAAAGATGCAGTCTTTGTAGTTGCTGTAAATCCGATTTATTTCTATGGAAAACTGGGCCTTTGTAAAAATAGAATCCGCAAAAAAGGGAAATGGAGAGCTAATGACTTTGTGTCATTTGTCAAGTCTGCATGTACTTTCGGCACAGTTAATGCTAAGAATCTCAGCAGCTTTTTTCTCATCTCTGAGTCTGTCCTCACCTCACTGTCTGCTACTATGTTTTCTGAAACCTTATGCATCCTTACAGCAAAATGGGAATATTAATCATCAGATTTTTCGAGTAGGGAGAGAAGGAAAAGAAAGAAATAGCAAATGAAATTTGAATTTGAACAGAAGTAATTATGGGAGTTCCCACTGTGGCTCAGCAGATTAAGGCCTCGACATTTGTCTCTATGAGGATGTGGGTTCAATCCCTGGCCTTGCTCAGTTGGTTAAGGATCGGAGTTGCCATAGCTGTGGCATAGGTTACAGATGAGGCTCAAATCTGGTGTTGCTGTGGTTGTGGCATAGGCCTCAGCTGCAGCTCCAATTGACTCTTAGACCAGGAACTTCCATATGCTACAGGTATGGACATAAAAAGAAAAAAAATAAATAAAAGCAGGAATTATGTAGAAATTTATTCCTAAAAATTTCCAAAATGGATCAGAATATAGCTGATGTGCTAAAAGGAAATCTGTGATGTAATAAGCACAGCTTTTCCAAGCAGAACTCATAGGGCCTCAGGTTGGCAAGGTTAAAAATCATTTAATCTAGTCAAACCCCCACTCCATGCTTTAATCCCTTGTACCTCACCTACTCCTGTCCCAGGCAAGTGGACAGACATTTTAAGCCTGAACGGGGTTTCCCATGAAAGAAAAATTGCTACTTCTTAAGGTAGCCCATGAATCTTTGTACAACTGAGTTAGAAAATACATTTTTGTAGTAATATCAAATCTGTTTCTCATCAGTTCTCTCATTCATTCCTCTGTGCTTGGCACGAAGTGTTATAGGACTAACATATCAGACATGGTCCACCCTCTCTGGGAATTTACAGTCTAGCAGGGCTAACACAACTTGACAATTAGAAATAGGACTGTGCTCAACAGAGAAGAATGAGCGTGTAGAAGCCAGCCAGGAGCTCATGGTTTAGAGGCCAGAGGACGCCTCCCAGAGGAAGATATACTTTCTGAAGGATGAGGAGGAGTTAGCAAGTCTGCCTTCATTCCCTGCCCCTGTGCCCGTGAAGATAGGCACAGGTGACAGCCCTCAAGATATTTGAAGTTTTCTGTTTCTCTTCAGTTTTATTTTATCCAAACACCTCCAAGTTCTGTTGTTATTTTTTGACATGGTGTTTAATATATTCACCATTTTAATGTTATTCTTTATAAGGTATATCACCTAGAAACAAAAATATCAGATGAAACCTGAACAGACTTTATAAAGTGGGATAATCACCTCTTTAAGTTGTAATTTTGTTGCTATAACCTAATATATTAATTCTCAGTAAGCACATTATTGACCCTCAGTGTCTTTATTACCAATTAAAATTGTTAATAAAAATGTTTAATGTGTATTCTTGTTAAGCCATACCTCTCTTATAGTTTTCCTGTAATTGTTTTTGTACCCTAGTGTAGAATCATACATTTATTCATATTAAATTTTGTCACCTTATTAGGCCTTTTTTCTCACCTTGTCAGGACCTTTTTTGGAATCTGATGTTGGCTGTTAACTAATGTGCTATTTTTCCTCATATGTTAAGTTTGGCCCATGTTTCTCTGATTTTATTTAAATCCTATTGCACAGGACAGGGAAATCAAGCACTTGGCCTCCCACTGATGACCTCCAGTGAGATAGAAATGGGACACTGGGTAAAGGCAATTAGCCAGTTATAGATCTTCCTATTTTGCTGTCACCTAACTCATATCACTTTCTCAATTTGTGTAATTTTGAAAGTAAGGGATAATAGTTATTGGATGAATAATTCTTTAGAAATAGATAATATTCTATGTCTAAGCTTGGGCTGCTATAGCAAGATATCTATTAAACTGACTGATTTATGAACAACATAAATTTATTTCTCATAGCTGAGACTGAAGGTCTAAGATGAAGGTACCTGCATGGTTGGGTTCTGGTGAGAACCCTCTTCTGGTTTGCAAACTGTCAACATCTTATTGTTACTGGGTGTAGCTTCACAGGTTCTTCCAGTCTATTTATTTCTTGTAAATTGGTAAAATCTAGCAGCTTGACCAAATTTAGATGTGTGTTGTTGTTGTTTGGTCAAGATGCTTCATAGGTGGTGGTGTGTTCTCATAAGTGGTGGTGTGTTCTATCAGGAGCCATATATTGTTTGTCTCTCTTCTACTCGTATTAACAGTTAATGATCAAAGCTCAGATTCATTAGGAGTTTAAATTTTATATTCTAATTCTGTCATATTTTCATTGCTTATTAACTTTAAGACTTCTATAAAGAAAAACCTTCATCTACCACTTGGTTACCCAAGTTAGTTGGTGATTTACTATTTGACAAACAACAACAGTAGAACGCTATACCACTAGAAACAAATTGCACTGGTTAAAAGCTTGATGAGATAAATTAGAGATAAAATTAAAATATTAAAAAATAATATAGACATTTTTGCCTAACTGATTTATGGCATAAATATATGCTTTGTTTAAAATTATTATTTTGTGCTAGCTCCCAGCAAGTAGCATTATGGCTCAGGAGTTCAGTGTATTGACTTATTTTTTTAAATCACATTCTTAGATTTTATCCATTTACGCTGCCTTCACCTGGTAATTGAAATTATCACCATTGACAGCACTTAGGCTTCCTTTTCTTTCTGACTGCACTTGTATTATTATCATCATAATGACTTTTTTTTCATATCTGCAGTATTTCTTGCTAAAATATCTCAGAGGATCTGCCTTATGTTGCAAATAAAAAAAAACAAAAAAGCCAGCCATTCTTTTGTCTGGAATTAAATACACTTTGATTTTTACAGTTTGAGTTTTCCCCATCGTATCAGAAACAGGTCCTCAAAACTCTCTGCATTTGTCTATATATGTGTACCTTGGTCAAAAGAGTAAGTTGTATCTAATGACTCTGAAATTAAGACCATGAAATCAGAATTAAATGTAAGTTGTATTAACAAAACAAAAAGGATCTTTAGACTTTTGAAAACATTAAGTCAGGGGTTTTGTATATGTTTAAGAAAGGTGAGTCCTGGTAGAAAGATAAATTATGTCAACCTAGATAGCTGACTAGGCTATTGCCCATGATAACACAGAACTTTTTATAAATATGTTATAGATTGTATTATTATGTCTAATTTTGATTTCTACATTATAGAAAGGATAGAAAAGAAATGAGTGTGTCTAAAGAAAAACTTTGAAAATGAACTAAATAAAAATATAACCTGAAAGTGGTAAGTAATTTCTTGATCAGGAAAGACCCAGTAGAAACTTAACTTTCCTCTGATTTGTTTTTGGAAAGTTTGTCACCATGAGGCCTCCAACCATCTTCCTTCTAGTCTCCAGGAAACTGAATGATGTGGTTCTGAACTGGAAAACAGGAGACCTTAGAGTGTAGCTAGGGGTCCTTGAATCCCTGTCTACCAGTGATTATCTAGAATGGCATGACGTCTTAAACATATATATGCTATAGCTTTTCAAACACTTGTAGATGTAGTTGTGGGAAATAAGATGTAAAATCGCACAAAAGTGTGATAGAAATTATGATCGATTAATTTTCTCATCATCATGTATTTTTTCAGGTGTGGGGGTGGGGGGTTCTGAAATCATTTTGCAGCTTAGTAAGAGCCTCATGGGAAACAGCTGATTTGTAATGAGACAAAAGGATGTACATTGGCATGTGAGGTGACGGAGCTGGTGCTTAGTATTAAGTTGGACCAATTCTGTAGATTCCTGAAGTTCTGCTGGGGAGCCTGCTGTGCTCACCACTACTGATAACATCTTTTCTTGCTTTCCTTCAATTCAAATAGAGTCCTTTGTGAAGTCATTATGTGGGCCCTCTCTCATTTTGTGTGCACCAAACACCCTCTAAGCTATCATAGCAGCTCTTCCTGAGATGTGGCAATTGGCCTTAAGAGTATATTGGCATCTTTATCAACTAATTGAAGTTGGCATATTGGTTGAAACTGGTTTGCCATACCTAACTAAGCCAGAGATGTCATCACAAGGATAAAATGATAAACGATCACACTATGGATCCACTTAGCAAGCAAGGGTCTAATGTCTCACTTAGCTAAGAATGACAGAGGTAATGACAAACAGGACAATAGTCAGTGGAGGAGGTGTAATATTCAGTCCCCCAAGAATGGATGTGTAATTTCTGTCTGAGGAGATCTTTAAAAATAGAACATACATGTTTTGATGTAAAACTACGTGAAGGCAGGAACCTGATTTAAATACCTTCTCCATCTTATGATTTTCCTGGTACTTTGATTTTATAAACGGTTTTAGGCTTCCTTATTTTGATTGAAACCATCAAAGCCTTGCTTTGGTAGTTCATTACTGAATTTTATTACTTCTTCCTTTGGCTAATTGTACATTCTGTGAATAGATATGAAGCTGACATCTAGGAGAGTGTTACATTTCTCCTCTTTTTGAGAGGCAAAATCTGCGTGAATTGCTCTTTTAGTTAGTGGTTTTGGGCAGATTTTTAGTAAGTTATTGCAGTACTTACTGTGTTTGCTTGGTTTTAAGAGACATCTGAAAAATTAACCAGATTAATTTAAACATCAGGAATCTTCTCAATAAATTGCTCATACATAGCTAGCAGTAAATTAAATTTTCAGTTTTATCGATACTCATTCTGGAAATTAGGACTTTGATTCTGTGCACATTAATCCCTCATTATTCCATTTATTTAACAAGCTTGTTGATTATTCAGACAAAAGTCTCAAGATAGATATTCTTTTCTGAGTATCATCTGTTTGCTTACAGCCATTTTCTATGTATAAAAGTAAACTGAATTTTAAAATCAATATCTTGAGGATGTTAATGTAATTTTGAAATTAATAAATTTGGGGTTATCTCCATAGCACTCTCCATAGGTGAGTGGAAATATTTAAGATGTATTTTTTAAAAATCAAGTACTTTTTCTTGTTTTGAAATTTCACTCTTTTGGTCCTAATTGACTTCTGGATGAAAGGGCAATTTCACAACCTTTCATTTGGACACATTAACAAAAGTGGCTTATTAAAATCATATATTAAAAAGATCCATAATTGTATACCACTGTATTAGTTAAGACCAAGCTAATGAATTTTATTATTTATTTTACTATTTCTTATCAGACCGTGATAGAAATTTTTTTTGGGTATAATTGGCAAAAAAAAATGTGCGCTTGAAATGAATAATATGATGATTTGCTGTACTTATACATTGTGAAATATTTAGCACAATCAAGTTAATTAACATATTTGTCATCTCACATAGTTACCTTTCTGCATGTGTGTGGAGGATGAGAATGATTAACATCTATCCTCTTAGCAAATTGCAAGTATACAGTACAGTGTTATCAGCTATAATCACCATGCTATTAATGAGATCCTCAGAATTTATTCAACTTGTAACTGAAAGTTTGTGTACCATTTGGCCAACATCTCCCTGTTTTCCCTGGCCCACAATTGCCAGCAACCACTGTTCTATTTTACATTTTTTATAAGTTCAACTTTATTTGATTCCGTGTATAAGTCATATCATATAATACTTATTTTTCTATGACTTATTTCACTTAGCATATTAATGTGCTCCAGTTTCATTCTTGTAGCAAATGGCAGGATCTCCAACATTTTTATGGCTAAATAATATTCTATTCTCTGTTTCTGTTTCTGTCTCTGTCTCTCTTAAACACACATTTTCTTCTTTTTTTTTTCTTTTTATGGCCACACCCACAGCATACGGAAGTTCCTAGGCTAGGGGTCATATTGGAGCTGCAGCTGCTGGCCTGTACCACAGCCACAGCAATCCCAGATCTAACCCATGTCTGCAACCTACTCCACAGCTTGTGGCAACGCTGGATTCTTAACCCACTGAGTGGGGCCAGAGGTTGAATCCTTGCTCTCGTAGATACTAGTCGGGTTCATTACCCCTGGGGCACAATGGGAACTCCAGTTTCAATGACTTTAAATGAGATTGCTTTCTTAATTTCTCTTTCAGATAGTTCATTGTTAGCAACAGAAATGCAACTGACTTATGTATGTTGATTTTATATCCTGCAATTTTACTGAATTCCTTGATTAATTCTAACAGTTGTGTGTGTGTGTGGAGCCTTTATGTTTTTCATATATGCTATCATGTCTTCTGCAAACAGAAAAAATTTTAACTTCTTCCTTTCTGATTTGGTTGCATTTTATTCTTTTTTTCATATCTAATTGCTCTGGCTAGGACTTTGAGTGCTCTATTGAGTAGAAGTGTTAAGATTGGACATCCTTGTCTTATTACTGATTTGAAGAAAAGTTTTTAACTTTTCACTGTTGAGTATGATACTAGCTGTGGGCTTGTCATGTATGGCATTTATTACATCGAGATACATTTCTTCTGTCCCTGATTTGTTAGAGTTTTTATCCTGAAAGGGTGTTGAATTTTGTTAAATGCTATTTCCGTACCTATTGAGATGATTATATGATTTTTATTCATTCCATAAATGTGGGTATCATGTTTATTGACGTAGCTATGTTGAAGCATTCCTGCATCCAGGAATAATGCTACATGATTCCTTTATTCTGTTGAATTTGGTTTGCTTTGTTTTGTTGAGGATTTTTGTATCTTTATTCACTAGTTATATTAGCTGTACTTTTTTTATTATGTCCTGATGTTTTGGAATCAGGGTAATACAGACTTATAAAGTGAATTTGGAAGTATGCCTTCCTCTTCCATTTTTTGGAAGAAATAGAGAAGAATAGGCATTTTTTTTTTATGTTTGATAGAATTCACCAGTGAAGCCATCTGGTCCCGGACTTTTATTTCTTGGGAGATTTTTGATAACCGATTCAGTCTCTTTACTCTTTCTTGTTCTATTCACGTTTTCTGTTTCTTCGTGCTTCGGGTCTTGGTGGGTTGTTATCTTTCTCGGAATTTACCCATTTCTTCTAGGTTATATAATTTGTTGGCTTATAATTGTTTATAGTAGTCTCTTTGATGTTCCTTTGTATTTTTATGGTATCGATTATAATATCACCTCTTTTGTTTTTTATTTCATTTGAGTCTTCACTCTCTTTCTTAGCTGGTCTAATTAAAGGTTTGTCAGTTTTGTCTGTCTTTTCAAAAAGCAGCTCTTAGTTTCATTGATCTTTTACATTTTTTTCTATTCTCTACTTATTTCTGTTATGATCTTTGCTATTTCCTTCCTTCTGCTAAATTTGGAACTTTTTCTAGTTCCTTAAGGCATAATATTAGGTTATTTGATATCTTCCTTGTTTCTTAATGTAGGTTTTTATCACTATAAATTTCTCTCTTAGAACTGCTTTTGTTGCATCTGATAAGTTTTGGTATGCTGCATTTATGTTTTCATTTACCTCAATATATTTTAAGATTGCTGGTTTGATTTCCTCTTTGATCCATTAAATATTTAGGAGTCTGCTGTTTAATTTATACACACTTGTGCATTTTCCAGCTTTCCTCTTGTTCATTTCTATTTTTATACCATTATGGTCAGAAAAGATACTTAATATGATTTAATATTTGTAAAGTTATTAAGACTTGTTTTGCAACCTAACATATGATCTGTCCTGGAGAACGTTCCATAGGCATTTGAGAAGAATGTGTATTTTGTTGCTATTGGATGATGTCTGTTAGGTTCATTTTATATAATGTATGGGTCAAGTACATGAATTCTTATAATTTTCTCTCTGGATGATATGTTCCTTTTGGAAAGAAGGGTAAAGAATCCCCTATTATTGCATTGCTGTTTATTTCTCCCTTTAGATCTGTTAATATTCACTTAATGTAGTTAAGTATGTTGATGTTAGGTATATATTTTACAGTTGTCACAGCCTCTTGATGAATTGACTTCTTTATCATTAAACGATAACCTTCTTTTTCTCTTCCTACACTTTTTGACTTAAAATGTGTTTTGTCTAAGTATAGCTACCCATCTCTTTTGGTTTCCATTTGCATGGTATAAAATTTTTTTTCCAGCCCTTCACTTGGACTTAAAGTGTGTGCTTAAAACTAAAGCTAGTCCTTTATGAACTTCTTTCAGAATGAACTTCTTTGCAGAACAGATACTGACTCACAGACTTTGAAAAACTTATGGTTTACAAATGAGACAGGTTGGGGGGTGGGGGAATGCACTGAGGATTTGGGATGGAAATCCTATAAAATTTGGTTGTGATGATTGTTGTACACCTATAAATGTAATAAAATTCATTAAAAAATAAAGTGAGTCCTTCTTAGGCAGCATATAGTTGGGTCTTGGTTTTGATCTATTTAGCCATTTCACATCTTTTGATTGGAGAACTTAATCCATTTATATTTAAGTAATTATTGATATATGAGGACTTACTATTACCATCTTATTGTTTTCTGGCTGTTTTGTAGTTTCTTTGTGTCTTTCTTCCTTTCTTGGTCTCTTGCTTTGTGATATGATAGTTTTCTGTAGTGTTAGGCTTTGAATCCTTCCTTTTTATCTTTTGTACATCTGCTCTAGGTTTTTGCTTTGTGGTTATGAGGCTTACATAAAACGTGTAATAGTTATAAACAATCTATTTTAAGTTTATAACAACTTAACTTTGATCACATATAAAAACTCAACCATTTTGCTCCCTCCCCCCGCAAACATTGTGTTCTTTATTTCATAATTTATGTTTTAATATTGTATATCCATTAATAAGTTAGTATAGCTATACTATTTTTCATACTTTCTCTTTTAACCTTTATATTAGAGTTAAGTGATTTATATGCCATTATTACAGAATTAGAGTGTTCTGAATTTGACTGTATACTTCCTTTTATCAGTGAGTTTTATAATTTCATGATTTTAAGTTACTAATTAGTTTCCTTTCATTCCATCTTTAAGAAGTTCCTTTAGCATTTCTTGTAAGGCATATGTAATAATGAACTCATTCAGGTTTGTCTGTGAAATTATCTGTTTTTCACTTCTGAAGGACAACTTTAATATGGGTAATATTCTTGGTTGGCAGGTTTGTTTGTTTTTCCTTCAGTACTTTGGTTATATTATCTCTCTCTTGAGCTACAAAGTTTCTACTGAAAAATCTTCTGATAGCCTTTTGAGGGCTCCCTTGTGTGGGAGGAAATTTTTTCTCAGGATAGTTGTATAAATCTCTACAGACTTTAACACATGAAAGAAAACAGAAACTGGTGTGATATGTTTCCTCCCACTGCTATTTCTTTAGCCAATTTACTTATCTCCTTGCTGGAGCACCTACCTAGTCTTCAGGGTCCACTCCATAGAAATTTGTTTTTAATAACACATTATAAATTGTGCATATTGGAGCAGTTTCTATCTGAAGGGAAAAAGTCAAAGTTCCATTGGCAATTAGGAAAAGCTGTTTTTGATCCTCAGATTGAATAACTCTGGTTGTTTCCTTTGTCTTGCTATCTACTTTGAATTGTATACTGTCTTCTATTAGGCCTGGTCATTAGATGTTGGGATACTGTGTGTTCTCATTTATGCCTTTGATAGACAGTAATTCTTTAATGTTAATTAATCTTAAACGTAAACATTAAGTTCTAAATATCAGCTACTGAAAACGAGATCCTAAATAGCTCTTATCTTCAAAGAGTTCACTCTCCAGAGGGGGAAGTAGGCATAGAGTGAACTGAAATGTAATATGTAAGCGTCATAAGGCAAGTGTGATCACAGAGCAAGTATCACCCCACCTGTGAGATGTATGTGCCTATGTTTCTAACATCTTAGTAGTTTTACCACGTCTAAAATGTTTATGTTGGGGCTTACAGTTGATACTCGTTTTATAAGTTTGCTGGGTTGTTTTAACTGTGTTTAGTTAATGTTTTCAGGGAGAGACATTGTTTCACTTTCATTTTATCCCAAACAGCACATTAATAAGTTATTTTGTCAAGAGTAGTAGCAACATTTTTTGAGGGCTTGTTAGGTGCAGGATGCCAAGTTCTAAGTTGAGCGCATGTAGAGTGATGAAGCACAATCCTCCTTTGAAAAGGTGAAATCTTCTTGGCGGGGTAACATTTAGAAAGAAAGTAAATACAGTACTTGGCAACTTAAATTCCTGTGTGGCACTATAGTTTGTAATGCACCTTCATATTTATTCTTAGTGTTAACCCTATAAGGCAAGTTATTGTAAACATTCACTTTATGGATAAGGAAATTTACTGGCTTCCCACAATCACACAATGAATGTGTGGCAGCCACAGCTCTCCAGGTCATTTAACTTTAATCTACAGCCCTTCCTGTCTTGACATAATAAGAACTGAGTAGTTTGGAGTTCTTGTAGTGGCGCAGCGGTTAACGAATCCGACTAGGAACCATGAGATTGTGGGTTCGATCCCTGGCCTTGCTCAATGGGTTAAGGATCCAGCGTTGCCATGAGCTGTGGTGTAGGTCACAGACGCGGCTCAGATCTGGCATTGCTGTGCCTGTGGCTGTGGCCGGCAGCTGTAGCTCCTATTCGACCCCTAGCCTGGGAACTTCTATATGCCACGGGTGTGGCCCTAAGAAGAAAAAGAAAAAACGAAACAAACAAAAAAAAGCACTGTGGAAATCAGAGAGCAAGGCCTCACCAAAGAGTATTCCTAGGATCTGGTGTACAGAGAAAAAGTGGAGTCTGGGCTAGGCCAAGACCAAAGGTCTTGCAAAGAGCAGAAAACTAAATGTCTTGGTTGAAAAAAGCCCAAGAAGCAGACTCTGAAGGGAAATCTGAGGTGAGAGCTGGCTGGGATTTTGTGAAGACAAGGCAGGAGGGTTGGGGATTTGTGAGGGCAGCTTTCAGCGCAGCTCTGTTATAGCTACAATGCCCCTTTTGAAGACTGAGTCCCTCCCCTGCTGGTCCTAAAGGCACATAGCATTCTGAACCTCAGTTTTAACAGAGATGTGAAGGTGTCGAGATGTTTATTTTTATTTTACATAGATTACACAGTTGTATGTTATGTTTGATGTAAACTTGGCCGTATTTCTCATATGGTTTATTCCTAAGGTATATATTTTAGAACCTACCTTTTTGAACTCTGTATTTTGATGAAATGCTGCATTTCAAGTGTTCAGTAGCCACCGTATTGGACAGAATGGTAAATGTGGATTATTTTTCAAAAAGATATTTTTTAAGTAGTAATGCACATGTAAAAATACTCAAAGTGTTCAGACAGTAAAAAATTAAAAGTGAAAGTTTTTTCCACTGCCTCCCTCTCAACCACTGTCCTTACCTCAGTGGTATCTGCTATTAAAACTTTCTTTTGTACTCTTCTGGGAAAAGAAAAGCATGTCTATCAAAAATTTTCAGATATATACTTTTTGTTGCATTACAAAATTGATCATACTAAGTATGCTGTTTTATATCTTTAAAAATTATTAAAAATCTGTCTTCAAGATCTTAATGCAATAATATATTTAGCTCTAACTCCCAGTTTTGCCTTGTTTCCAGGTTTTTTTCCCCCTATCCGAACAGTGCTATTGTTAAATTACACAACCTGAAACTTGAGAGTTAATTTTTATTTGGCGTGAAACTAGAACTTAAGCATGGGACTCAGCATCTCAGGTAGCCCTGAGATACTGCTCTGAGGAGGTGAGAGGGGAAGCTAGGATATATGAGTTTTTGGAACATAGGGGAAGTGGTAGGAACAGAAGATTTACAAAAAACCAGATTTATAGAAAAAGATTTACAGAAAACCAGTTTCTTTGGGAAGAAGTAAAGCTCTGGACTTACTGGAATCACTCCTTTGACATGCACCTCAGCTGCAGGCCAGTCTTCTTTGTTTCTTCATTGAATTCCCTCAGGGCTCACTGGCCCACCCTTGGGAGTGGCCATTCTCACAGATGGCCATCATAACTTTTGTTTTGTCCACTTAACTACAACCCAGGAGCTCTGAAATACTTCTCCAAAGAGGGAAGGGGGAGTATCAAGATATAAGTCATAAAGGTGAAGGGGGAGGTGCATGAGGCCATGCACCAGATTGCTGCTGGTCTTATGAAGATCACTACTAGTCACAGACATCAGTCATCATTGAAGCATTTTAGTGATTTTCTAGATCTGAGGAGATGCAAGAATTGGGCTATAAAGTCTTTTGTTAGGAATATGTAACTACCCGAAGACCTGTTCTTTCAGTTTTTCGAGAGCACAGAGTACCTCACTCCTGGTCTCTACCCTGAGCTCCACTTAGGGGGTGCTGTGGGTCTGTAGCTGCAGTGGCTCATGTTTTACTCCATGTAGAGGCTGATGGCAAGTGCCAAACTTCAGTTCAAAATATGATACATATGTATATATGTATGTTTGTAGGAAAGATTCCTAGCAGTGCAATTGCTGGATTAAAGAATAAGAACACAGCCTCTTAAGGAGGCTTCCCTAAGGAACAGCACTTCCTTACTAAGTGCTATTTTGGAGCAAGGTTGGAGTTTAGAATCTGGGGCACTGGTAGGGCATAAACAACAGGGACTGGACAAAAAGGGAACCAGAGATAAAGTAGAAACTCTGGCTGTGAGACAAGATGATAAATATTTGTATCAGTAGTCTTAAGGGTGGCCTTTAAGTTTAATCAGTACAGTCCCTTCTAGGAGTATTTAAGAAAAAGCTTTATAATCTCAGTGTATTTTATTGCAATAATAAAAATATGTATATATATATATTTATAACTGCAATTACGTTTAATTTTATTATAAAGATATTGCATATTTATTATATATAGCTTGGAAAAATGCAAGGAAGTATAAAGCAAAAAACAAATTTTACCCATATTCAGAGAAAACCAATGTTAAATGCTTTAATTTATTTCTGTATATGCACTAGTTTTTACACATTCAAGATCATATTGACATATACATGTGTTTATGTCCAGACCTCCCTTTATCATCTTGATCTTACTGATTTTATTTTCTTTCCTTTTTTTCTTTCTTCCTCTCTCCCTCCTTCCCTCTTTCTTCCTTTCTGTCTCTTTCTTCCTCCCTCCCTCTTCCTTCCTTCCTTCCTTCCTTCCTTCCTTCCTTCCTTCCTTTCTTTCTTTCTTTCTCTTTTTTCTCTTTCTTTCTTTCTTTCTTTCTTTTAGGTAATAGAAATCTAACATTGTTTTGGAATGAATTTGGATACCAGAATAATAAGGATATGGAGAGATCTTTTGATTCTATTCAATATCAAAGAAGACAAGCCATGGCCATCCCATTCATTATTCAGTGTGGTGAGTGTTGAATTCAATTCCAGTTAGCAGACACTTAGTGAGTTCCTGACATGCAAGTCCTTGTGTTAAAAAATGGGGCATGAAGAGGACAAAGGTGGTAAGACAGGGTTCTTGCTTTCAAGGAGGTTAAGGGTCTAGACGAAAGGTTAAGATGAGCATGATAATACTTGTAATAGAGGTTAAAATGATGTAAAAGAATCATCAAGTTCTATGAGGACTGAAAGAAAAGAAGAATGGGAAAGTTGAAGCTAGGCCTCGTGACAGAGATAACCTTTGCCATGGTCTTTAAAGTAGACTTTTGAAAGGCAGAGATATACCTGAAAATGTATGTTAATATCAGGTGTACACTTTAGCTAATGTTTTTGTGGTGGATGATAGAAATGATCATTTTTATATTTTAATACTTAAAATTCTAATTATATTAAATAATGGTAGACACTATTAGACTCTTGAGTGAGTGAATGATGAATAAATAATAAAATACAGAACTATTGGACTGAGTAAACATGTTAAACAAGCTTGAATGCCAGGAGAAGTTTTTACTTTGATAAGCAATTGGGAGTTTTTCAAAAGAAGAACAATATCATTGTATCTCTACTATCTGCAGAAAATCTGCTGTCCAGTAGGGAAGGTAGTCAAGCAAACAAAAAAGTACACCATAGTGTGTAAACTGCTGTAGTTATTTGCACAGGGCCAAGTGAACATCTTCCCAACCTGAGCCTGGGGTGGTCCAAAGAGGACTTGACTGGTTAGATGTCACTGGTAGTAAGGTTGCTCTGGAAGTCAGTACAGGATGATTTGCAGGAGGGTTATAAAAAAGGTTAAGGTCAGACCTCTGATGAAGCTACTGGCATAATCCAGGATCCAGGTGAGAAATCATAAATGTCTAAATGAAGGCATGGCAGTGAGATTTAAGAGGAACACACGTGACAGAGACTTAAAAGATGTGATTGAGGAAATTGATGACTACAAGCAACAACCTATTGGATGATAGTATTAATAGCTAAAAATGACTGTGTCTTTGATATGTGCAAGGTACTGCCAGAATCTAATCTCCAGTACCTGAGAGCTGTGTGAAATTGAGCAAGTTCTTTAACTTTCTGAAGCTTTAGTTTTCCTGTTTATAAAATGAGGTTAGTATTTATAGCTACATAATACAGTTTTGTGAAAATACAATTAATTAACAAAGATAAAGTTTACTAAGTAATTAGGATAGTGCATTAAGTTTCTCCAGGGAAAGAGAACCGGTAGGGTAGATGGATTTATTGGATGAATGGATGGATAGATAAAGATAGATAGATACATAGATATTTATTAATTATAGGGATTTGGCTCAAATGATTAAGGAGACTAACAAGTCCCCAGATCTGTAGTCAGCAAACTGGAGACCCAGGAGAGCCATTGGTTTAATTCCAGTTTGAGTCAGAAGTCCTGAGAATCAGGAAACTCACTGATATAATTTTAGTCTAAAAGTCGACAGATTCCATACCCAGGAAGAGCTGATGTTTTAGTTCTAGTCTGAAGGCAGGAAAAAACTGATGTCCCAGTTCAAGACAGTCAAAAAGAAGTTACTTGCAAGAGGGTTAGCCTTTTTTGTTCTATTTAGGCCTTCTGCTGACTTGTTGAAGCCCACTCATATGTGGGAACATAATCTGCTTTACTCATCTACCAACTGAAATGTTAATCTCATCCAAAATACCCTCACAGATGCACTCAGAATAATGGTTGACAAAATATCCAGGCACCCCCTGGCCCAATCAGAATAACACATAAAATTAACCATCATGGATAATGTCTAGCAATGTTAGGAGCTTTTAGGTAAGTACTAATAAAGTACTCTTTTTACAGATGATGATACTGAAACACAGAGAAGTAATTTTTCCAAGATCATAGAGGTAGTCATTGTAGAACTATCCAGATTCGTAGGTGCTGTGCAAACTGCCTCCATCTTAGACAAACAGAGAAGTATTTACCTAAGAGCCATTTGCAGTGTGTCTGGAGGGAACTCAGGGTTAAAGTGAGGGGTAACCTGGAGAGATCCAAGTGCCTTGGTCCTGAAAGAAAGAAAGGGACAAAAAAGTCAGGAACTGTAGACTGAAGAGTGAGATAAGAGCTGTGTGTGTCGGGGGTGGAGGGGGGGTGAACAGAACAGAACAGGGAACTGTGTAAATGATAGAGAGAGCTTGATTTTTCTTATGTTAGTCATATGGTTGGAGATGGACAGTGGTATTGTCAGCAGATACATCATAGGTCAGAAAAAAATGGGAGTCAGGTTATGAGAAGTCTTCAAGTGGTTTAAGAAGAGGTGAAGAGAGACCTGTTAAAATTCTTTTGGCTGAAACTAGCAGAAACCAACAGAAAGAAGTTAAGCAATAATAACAATAATAATTTATTGGTGGTGTTCTTGGGTAGCTCATAGAGTCCTAAACTAGTTGTGCCATCAAATGTAATGCTATATTACTAAGGATTCACTTGTTTTTGAACCGAAAGATACCTCATCCTTTTGGTATATGCACCCTGACATCTTACTATGATAGATTCACTTCTGATTGTGGTCTTTCCTTTTTTTTTTTTGCCTTTTTGGCCTTTTTTGTCATTTAGGGCTGCACCCGCAGCATGTGGAGTTTCCAGGCTACGGTCTAATCAGAGCTGTAGCTGCTGGCCTACACTGCAGCCACAACAACGCAGGATCTGAGCTGCGTCTGCGACCTGCACAGCTAACAGCAACCCCAGATCGTTAACCCACTGATCAAACCCAAAACCTCATGGTTCCTAGTCGGATTCGTTAACCACTGTGCCATGACGGGAACTCCTGATTGTGGTCTTTCTTGTATGTAATTTTGTTTTGGTGATTTTAGATCTTTGCCTTAAATGGAGAGTCTTGCCTCCGTCTACTAATTACGAGGAAAAAGAATTTTTTGACATCTGGATTTGTGCTCATAACCCTAACATCTTGGAAAACAGGTAATTTTTGGTAGTTTTCTGAAATTCTTTATCCATGTTTAATTCCTAAAATGTATATGTATGAAACTGGGAAGTGTCAGCTATAGATAAATTTTAGCCTAGTACCTATTATCTTTTCTAACTCTTTCTAGCCCCTTGCCACCTTTGGAAAGATACTTTGTTAGTGTTCTTTTACATCAAGTTAAAAGAGACCTGGGTGTAACCTTTTCAAATGTTGTGTGTGCAGTCTGTGCTTCCACTGGCGGGAGACTTTACCCTGGAGTTATGCCTTCCAGTTCATTTTCACGCAACATACAATCTTATTAGTACATGAGTCTTATCTAGAGGGTGTCTCCAGAGGCACTAAACTGTTGGACCATGTGCTTTTTCTGTTTAACTCATATATTGATTTTATTGCTTTGTGCTCTTAGAGGAAGAAGTTCATACTAAAACAGGAAAAAGACTGATTAAATATTAATGGATGTCAATGTTATTGCAAGCCCTTTTTGATTTATATTCTTTTCCTTGGGAGGGGGGAAGACTTAATGCTCCCATTTAGCAAAGGCAACCCGAACTCAAGCATTGCATTTCTGTGGAGTTTTTTCTAAGTACTTTAGCCTGAATAAGTGGATCAGTATTACTAATACAGACATTAGAGTAATAACTCTTGATTGTTTGTTTTGTTTTGGTTTTTGTTTATTTGTTTTTGGCTGTACCCATGGCACGTGGAAGTTTCTGGGCCAGGAACTGAACCTGTGCAACAGCAGTAACCAGAGCCACAGCAGTGACAATGCTGGATCCTTAACCCACTGAGCCACCAGGGAACTTCTTGATTATTTTTATCTAGCCTTGAAAAAAAAAGCAATTGAAAAAAATAAAAAAAGAAGAGGGAGTTCCCTTTGTGGCGCAGTGGAAACAAATCCAACTAGTATCAATAAGGCTTTGATCCCTGGCCACTCAGTGGGTCGGGGATTTGGCATTGCCTTGAGCTATGGTGTAGGTTGCAGACGAGGCTCAGATCCCGTGTTGCTATGGCTGTGGTGCAGGTTGGCAGCTCTAGCTCCGATTTGACTCCCAGCCTGGGAACCTCCATATGCTTCAGGTCTGGCCCTAAAAATCAAAAAAGTAAAAATTAAAATAAGTAAAAAGAAAACATCCAGAAACTGCCACTGAAACCCTTTCCACCTGGGTTAATCATATTCGGAGATTAATGAAAAGTGTCACAGGTGACAGGGGCTCTTAGATTTCACATGACCCAGGGGGATTTGCAGTCCCCTTCCTTGGTTTGCAGCAGAACTTGTCCCCCCCCCAAATAATATTTGTCTCTGACCCCAAGTATGTAAAACAGATAAAAACAGAACTGTACTAATTGAATTGGAGGCTGAGAATCTGGGGGCCATGATTATAAAACACTGGGAGCATGAGTATAAAACACTGCTCTAGTCTTACTTTATCATTTTAGAGAAGTGGAAATTGGAGCCCAAAATGGGGGGATATGAAGCTTGTTCATGAAGCCACTGGACGAGGCCTTCTGATTCTTGGAACTTAAATGTCTCCCAAATAGGAAGAAAGTAGTGGCTCAGTTTCAATATTAAGAATAGTCTGATATGTAGTGTCTTTATAGTCATTATTTTCACCAAAGTGTTATGAGAAGTTTTTTTTGTTTGTTTTTTGTTTGTTTTTAATTTGTATGTGAAAAGACCTGTGTGTTTGGAAATGTAAATAAAATTGGTACAGCCTCCAATGTCAAAAAAAAGTTAATAATATTGATCATTTTCTTTTTTTTCTTTCTTTTATTCTTTGCTTTTTTTAGGGCTGCACCCATGGCATATGGAGGATCTCAGTCTAGGGGTCTAATCGGAGCTGCAGCTGCTGGCCTGTGCCACAGCTACAGCAATGCCAGATCTGAGACACATCTGCGACCTACAACACAGCTCATGATAATGCCAGATTCTTAACCCACTAAGTGAGGCCAGAGATGGAACCGGCAAGCTCATGGTTGTTAGTGGGATTTGTTTCCGCTGTGCCGTGATGAGAACTCCAATATCGATCACTTTCTGTGAGCTCAGAACTTACATACAGCAGAGGATAGTGTTTAGAGTGTGGTTTCTGGGGCCAGACTGCCTAGGTTTGACTCCTGGCTCCATTAGCTATGAAGCCTTGGGTAAATGATACAACCTCTCTTTAACTCTTCTTCCCATCACCTGGAATGGAGTGTAATCATAGTACCTTTTGCACCTTTTGTAGGTCTGGATGATTCCCTTATAAGGTCAACTTAAGGCCCTGGTTACTGGGGGCCCCTTGGTAACAAGCCATGAGAATTTAAGTTCCTCCCACAGTTGTAATCATATAGCTATGACTTTGTACCCCATCCTGGGCCTTGTCGAAGCCACAGAACTGGGAACCTGTCCTTTATAGCTTCCTTTATCTCCAGCTTACTTTTGTCCTTGAACTGGCACACTTTCTCCCTCTTGTCCTTGAAAAGGTGGTGATGTCATCACAGAGCACTGTAAAATTAGTCTCAAAGCTGTATTA
The DNA here is from genome assembly GCA_004024745.2 of Catagonus wagneri. Lineage (NCBI taxonomy): Eukaryota > Metazoa > Chordata > Mammalia > Artiodactyla > Tayassuidae > Catagonus > Catagonus wagneri. Next base: position 1,869,752 of record PVHT021183695.1, read on the forward strand.
ATTCTGTCTCTTTTAAACATCAAAACACTGCCACTTGTGATGACAGGCAAATAAATTTGCCATGTTGACAGAAAACCAATGGACCTTAAAAGCCTGAAATGCTAGAAATCTTCTTATATTTATAATTTCTTAAGTCCTTGGTTCTTTAAATATACTGACATAATTTTGACCATCTGTATTTCATTTCCACTGAGAAGATTAGGCCAAAAAACAGTGCTTAAAAAGTGATAGCAAGAGATTTAGAAATGGGAGTTGTAGAGAAAAATTCCTGATTACAAGGGTGGTTACTTGAGAGCTGACACTTCCTTTATGGGAGATTATTAACAAAAATATAGATGAAAATTCCCAGAGGAAGAGGAGGAGTTGCTCTTATGACCTTGCTCAGTCCTCTGATTCAGTAAGTTTGTGTGGGCCATGCATACTTTGAGAATATGCCATGGAGTAGCAAAACTCTGATGTATATGTGCTGTTGGAATTAGGATCACTTACAGTAAGTGTGTTAGAGTGATAAGAAGTATATATTTGATGAGTGGAAGTACAGAGTAATGGGGCAAGAAGTGGCATTATATGTATTTAACAGAAATTGTGGTTTATTGTCAACAGTTAATTGCCAGTTATCAGCACAGTTAATGCCAATGAAGAGCATTTGAATGAACAGTGTCTGCGTAACCAGAACTGGAGCAGGAAACATAATAATAGCTGTCTCTTACATAGCAATTATACCTTATGCCATTTCATCTTTATAGTAACCTTATGAGCTTTTCCCATTTCTCAGCAGAGAAAACAGTGAGGCTAAGGGAAGTACAGGTGACTTGTCCAGGATTCCTCTCTTTACCTGAAACTGGAAGCCAAGCACTTTGATGTAAAACCTGTACTTTTTCCACCTTACCACACCACCCACTCTCTGAAGGGATCCTTATTTCAGGAAGCCTAATTGCAGATAAATACTTTATGGTAAAAGAACACACTGTTTTATGAACACTAGTATTCAGAGTTGGTGACCCGGGCAATGGTAAAATGGAGCCATTCTGTTTCAGACCACATGAGCTTTTTGTTTTCCACTTTAGGTACAGAGGTAGGCTGCACATTTTTTGTCATAATATCCAAGAAATAGATGTCAGTGTGCTTCCATTGTATTCATCCTGTGCATTATCTGAATTGAAAATGGAGATCACCAGCAGGATAAAAATGATGCCTATCATTTGAACCCAAAAGTCTGAATTTTGCAAAGGACTTTAAGCAATATCTATGGTTTACATTGCACATTAAAATTTAATTTGTATATATATATATATATACACACACACACACATATATAACCATATATATATGTGTGTGTCCCCTGATTTGTTTAGCTACCACCTTTCTTTGAAAATAACAATCAAAACAAATACCATATGCAGGTGGAATTGTGTTTTTTCACAGTAGTTCTTGAATTTGATTATAGTCCTCACTCTTCTCTGTTGGTGGGGCAAGAAAAATATATGCTGCAACCTTGAAAAACAGAGAAATATAGTGGGTGTGATATGCTTCACTTTCCCTGCACTGTCTCAGATGGTAGAAGTCCCTCTAATAACCTCCTCCTTCTTCTCCTAGCTTAACACCCCCATTTATTTTATAACACACTTCCCCCTTTTTTTAGTACCTACCAATAATAAGAAAACTCTTGTGTAAAGCAGGCTCTGAGAATTGACCTTAGCATTTTGTCCTGCTTCTACGCAACCCTAGCCATGCCCTGAATTGAGGCTATGTCCAGTGGGACTGGAACTTCTTGTCCCTGCCAAGCCTCCATACTAAAGTGAGTAATATGATATCTCAATATTTTTTTAATCAAAGTATAGTTGATTTACAGTGTTTCTTCAGTTTCTGTTGTATAGCAAAGTGACCAAGTCATACAGTTCCCTGCTACATGGTAGGACCCCATTGCCCATCTATTCCAAATGTAACAGCTTGCACCCACCAGCCACCAGCCCTAAACTCCCCGTCTATCTCACTCCATCCCTCGTCCTTCCTGGCAACCACAAGTCTGCTCTCCACGGCCACAGTCTGTCTCTGTTTTGTAGATATGATCATTTTTCCATATTTTAAATTCCACGTATAAGTGATGTCATATGGTATTTGTCTTGCTTTTTCTGAGTTATTTCACTTGGTATGAGAGCCTCTAATTGTATCCATGTTGCTGCAGATGGCATTATTTTGTTCTTTTTATGGCTGAGTAGTATTCCATTGTATATATATATATCTATATGTACCACATCTTCTTAATCCATTCTTCTGTCAATGGACATTTAGACTATTTCCATGTCTTGCTATTGTGAATTTTTCAACAGTTTGGCTAACTAAGCTCCCCAGAACACAGGCATGAAACCAAAAGTAGTAAAAAAAAAAGGCTTCAAAGCTTCCCAACCATGTGTCTGAAACATCATTAGTATTTTTTATAATCATAAAGAGAGAAGCCCTCTTGCATATCCTATTTATTGCAATTTACACACAGTTCTACTTGATTGTGATACATGTACTAACCCTACTAGTGATTAGATGGAGCACATCCATCGATAAGGCTGGGAAGCAGTGTCCACCAGCAACAGATGCTCTGAGAGCAGCAGGGAGAGAAGGATGTTGGGATACTGCAGTCAGTCATGGGGCTGCTAGATGAAGAGCTCCACCACGTGGCTCCCTGACCCCTGAGCATCTCTGGGTGCTGCGTCCCATCACAGGAGTCACTGGTGGTCAAGATGATACTGAGTCGTCAAACAAAGGATCTGTGTATTTCAGAAGTGGAATTATTTGATGTTTGTGACAGAGACATAGAGAAATATTTTTGCAAAAGGCCTCATTTCATGATAATGCAGGATAACTGAAGTGTTAGTAAATAATGTATATTCTCCCAGTCTCATAAATATATACTGCCCTTCGCATTTGCCATGAAGTTCTTTTCAAAGCAAATTGGAGAGTTAAGGTCATGTATTACTTCAGCTCTCAATATAATGCTCTATTTGAGCAGTGCTGCATTTGAGTTTTGGATATAAGCCATCAAATTACACTTATAGAAATAAATAGTCCTTTGCAGACAGTAAGTAGTTTTATATTTCCTCCTGACATTATCTCTTGTACTTGTTGATTGTGAAAAGTTGTCATCAGACAGAACGTCTACCTTCCATCCCCCTGGGCACTATGAGCACAGTATCACCATCCAAAAATGCGAAAGAGAAGCAACTTCGAGAGTCAGTCCAAAGGTACCAGAATCGACTGGCAGAACAGCATCGACAGGTGAGCTATTAGTAATCCTTGAGCTGTTGGTTTCATGTGTGCAAACTGACTAATGTTGGTTCACCCAAGTAAAACATGGAGCCTCTCTTTTTCATCTTTTTTGTCACCTCCTTTTAGTTTTGGATCGAAAATCTGTTCTAGGGGTGATCACAAGTGTTCCAGGGGTCCAGAAAGGGTGGAGAATTCTTCAGATAATACATATTTTATATGTAATATCTAAGTCCATCTACACAACAGTGTGTGTGAGTAAAGGGGCGCTATATTTCCACTCTGGGATGTGCATTCAGCCCTGGAGAGGTCAGCCAGTGTGTCAAAGGTCAGATTAGAGATTGGGGCACAGTTCTAAATGACTCTAAAAATTAACCTCATTGTATTTCACTAGGCTTCTTCTCTGAGGGTGGGTTTTTGAGGTAAATAATTTTTCTTTTAAAAAATCTTAGCCTGTTAATATGTGAACTCAAAGTCACATTTAATTGTTAAGAAAATTCAATAAGTAAAACATTGCTATCAATAAATGTAGGCAACCATGACAATTGGAAGGGAAAGAGAAAGTGGCAAAATTATTGTTTTAATTTCTTAATAAAGTAGTTACATCCCTTGTTTATCTTATTGATGTAGTATCCAGATTCATCACTTTTTAATTATGTGGCCTGTCAAATTCCTCAACTGGAAATTGAGGAGGTCAGCAGTTTGTGTCCCAATGTGTTGATTTCCTGTGTAGATGTCGGGAAATAAAATGCTCACTTGAGTAGAAAATTCCCTTCCTGAGTTGGAGTTAAGACACTCAGGCCTACCGCCTGATTATTAGATGTATTCCTGGGTTCTTAGAGGATAGATTTTCTTTTCTACCCCAGCTTGATCTTTGTACCTCTCTCACCTTACCAGGGATCTTCCATGCAAGTGAGCAACCACCTGGGAACACAGCCGAAGCAGAACCTGACAGTCCCTTTTATCCTGGAGTCTCAGGGTTTCTTTGGGGAAGATAATGAGGGTCATTTGGAAACATATTCTCCTAAGCATTCTGCAACCCAAAAAGTGGCTCATCTTTTTACAAGTCTTAGAGCTTCTAGTTGTGGGTTTAATAGCAGGTCCGAAGTAAAGATTTCACCACCTGGGGCTATTTTAATAAATAATTAGGTGAAGTCAGATCTCTTTGATATGGAATATATTAATTTGTTTTGTTTCTTATTTTGTCTACCACTCCTTGTAGCTTTGTGAAGGCATTTAGCACATCCTGAATTGATTTTATCTTTATTGCAGTCTCTGGATTTTTTTTTTTTTCTCCCATTAGAGATCAGAGTGGACCTTTGGGTTGTAACAGTGCCAATCACGATGTCTTAATTGCTTTTTTTGTTTGTTTAGGATTAGATGTTTTATTAATCATTGAGAGAGAGATTTTGATTGAGGCTGATGGAGTAACAGATTTGGGCCATCTGTTCTGCCTATTTCTTTCTTTCTGAGTAGTTGATTTTTCTGTGTGTGTGTGTATCTTTTTTGGGGCTGCACCCTCAGCAGTTCCCGAGCTGGGGGTGCAATCAGAGCTGTAGATGCTGTCCTTCATCACAGCCACAGCAAAGAAGGATACGATCTGAGCTGCATCTGTGACCTACACAACAGCTCATGGCAACATGGGATCCTTAACCCAGTGAGTGAGGCCTAGGATCGAACCCACGTCCTCATGGATACTGGTTGGGTTCATTACCATTGAGCCGGTAGTTGATTTTTTCATAAATATTTGAGCCACGTTTATAGATGCAGTGTATTTCAGATATAAACAAAGAAGTTTAGCATTACTTAAATAGAAACCTACTCCCACCAGGACATATGACTTCTCCTCATCCCCTTTTGGGGAAATGGTCCTCACTTTCTTCACACCCTGCCAGCACTGAGTGTCCTGTGTTTGTGGTAGTCAAGGAAAAGTTGGGCTAGGGTTCACCCAACCATGAACAACCAGTTAATTTTGAGGTGACCATTGAGCACATGCTCATCCTTGGGTCTGACCTGTACCAGGTATGATGGAGAATACGGAGAAACTCTAATACCAGAGTGTAAGCCTCATGACTGCAAGGATGGTTTTGATTTTGTTCACTATGAGTCTCTATTACCTAAAACATTGCCTGGCATGTAGTACATACTCAATAGATAGTTGCTGAATCAATAAATAAAATATGCTGTCAGATAATATTCAGTCTCTTTGTGGACCATGTATAAGGGCTATTTAAAAATTAGCAACCACTGTAAGAAAGTACTAGTTCAATACTTGTTTGATCATAGCTGAAACTAAACTGAAGTTTATTGCAAGGAGGTAATGAGAGCAGCTTCATTCAAAAAGTTTTGGGAGTTCCTGTCGTGGCTCAGTGGAAGCGAATCTGACTAGAATCCATGAGGACTCAGGTTCGATCCCTTGCCCAGTGGGTTAAGGATCTGGCATTGCTGTGAGCTGTGGTGTAGGTTGCAGATGTGGCTCAGATCTGGCATTGCTGTGGTTGTGGCTTAGGCCAGCAGCTGTAGCTCCAATTCAACCCCTAGCCTGGGAACCTCCATATGCAGTGGGTGCAGTTCTAAAAAAGACACACAAAAAAAAAGTTTCATAGAAGAAGTGGCACTTAGCTTGTATCTAGAAGTCTATTTAGGGTAAATAGATGGAAAGAACAGCACATTCCAGGTGAGAACAACGTTATAAATGTAGACTTGGAGATGAGCACGGGCTTGTTTCTTCATGGAACCAATCTTTTAAATTATATGCTAAATATATGATTTTAAAAATAAGCTCACCATTTGTGTGACATACCTATCTTTTAAAACCTGTGTAACTCATAACATATGGTAATTACTGAGTAGAAGACTTCTGAAAGGTGATCTCAATTCCTTTTTCACAAAAATAATTCATAAAATATTTAAAAAATATTTTGGTGATATCTGCCTGATGCCAGAAAAAAAGCCTCAAAACAATCCACTGCTCAGTGAGAACATGCTTCTTGACTGCCTGTTTTAAGAGGTGCTGTTAGACTATGATGCAGGCAAGGGTGGGAAAGCCAGAAAAACAGGGCATTGGTGCCATTCAGGTTCAGTGCAGACGTGATTCTGGTGTAGGGTAGACACCACTGGAAAATCCAGCAATGGCTAGTGTATTACCATGGTTCCACTAAGCCTATTGGTGGCGTCCATTCTCTCAGTATCAGGAAATTATGACCTGCATGTCATGGAATTACGGTTTGCCCACCTCCTCTTCTTTCTTCTTCCTCCTACTACCAGTGCTCACTTGTCTGTTGATTAAGCCTGGGGAGCAAATATAAAAATGACCTAAATCTGCACAGCCCATTTTCTTACTCTCTTGCATTTCAGCTTTAATGGCCAAAGGCATCCTGATCTGGTAAATGAAGAGTTGACTTAGTAAATCAAAGACTTTTCTCAATCTTGGATTTGTTCTGGGTTTTGTTTCACTGACGCCGGAAGAGATGGAATAATGGTAGCAAAGGTAGTGTAATGGTACTAGTATCAGAAAGCAGTGGCAGCCTCTTCTCCACCTCTCATTTAACCAATTAGTTTGTAGAGCGATGAGGTCTAAATTCTAGGTGCCCCACCCAGTCAGAGAACACTCACAGTGGGCAGAAAGCTGTTCTGGGAGAAAACATATCCCAATGATTAGATCTTGTTCTATAGGAGAAGATAAAATAGCTGGGGACAAAGCTGTTCTTTCCACAGGTTAGTATCATATTTTAATCCCACAACATTACAACTAGTTTTATCGATTGTAACAGCGGAGGGGAAGTGAATTTCAGAGCAGTTCAATAATTTGAAGCAAGTCACACATCTTTAAATGGTGAATTGGACTATGTTTCCTTTTTGCCTAATTCCAGCACCAATCTATTCAGTCTCATATGATAAGTACTGACAAAAAGATATGAGAACATTTACAAAGGCAACAGCTGATATGATGCAAATCATATTTGTTAAGGGAAATGTGTAAGTTCAGTAAACCTAAGAGGAGCGCTCAAATCCAAGATGTAATTGATAAGCTGGGTCAGCAAGCCAAGACACTCTTTATAAATTGTGTTTCTGAAACAGCCCATTCTGCTGTTTCTCCTTTCTGAATAGATGAGCAAATATTCCTAACTCCAGGTGTTCCCTCATTCCTCATTACCTGCTGTTTTCTATACCGAGTGACAAGTGCCACCTGCTGGCCGAGCAATGAAGCATTTTCATTTTCGTTGTCGTTCTTGATTGTTTAGCTGCTAATTGGCCTATCATCTAGGTAATTGTTATTTTCTTTTTTCATTAAATATAGACAATGGTTTTAAAACCATAAGGCAGAGTTGCAAAATCAATTTCTCTCTCTTTGAGGACTTTCCAGTTCTCCATTTTGCCCCTTTCTTGGTTTTAACTCACAACTTGAGTATCTTCCACCTTCTATTGTATGACAGGATGGACAAGTGTGTCATAATCATGCACACAGAATATAGTGCATGATTAGGTTGATTTAATTCAGGGGTTTTTTGGTGCCACTTTAAATCCACTTAATGCCTTTAAATCATTGTAAGGCAAGTGATAACTTGATTCCCTGAACCCTACTCTGTATTTGCCCATTTGTACATAAGTTAATGAGTAGTACATTTATAATAATCAATACATTTGTGCAAATGTGCTGTGTTGCTTATGTATTCTCTGGGTCTTTGTGGGTTGATCCTTTCTGATTAATGTTAAATTATCATCCCACAGTCCAGGCTCGTCTAATCTAACACTAGTCCTTATTTGGCATTGATTTCTTCCCTTCTGCAGGATTCCCCCGCTGAACTGTCCCATATTCCTTATCTGTGCTCTCCACTTCCATGCTGCTCCGAGTGCCTTTGTGCCGCCATTTTGTCTGAAGTCATTTTCCTAGTGACTTTCCTAGTCCCTTTCCTAGTCCTTTAAGATCCAAGACTAATGTCATTACTGTATGAAGTCTTCTCTCATTTCCCTACCTGTAAAAATACCTCATTCCTTCCAGTTACTTTGCCCTGGATGTGTGTCTTTCTTTAGAGCATATTTCACTTTCTACTTATTATAGTTAGTTCTGTATCTGATATGTCCCCTATATTTAACTGTAAGATTTTTGAAAGAAGGGACCATTTTTATTCATCTTTGCATTCTCAGCAACATCTAGGTGTAGTAGGTGTTCACCAAACAGTGAGTGAAGGTTTTTTTTATTAAAGTATAGTCAGTTAATTTACAGTGTGACCCAGTCATATGTATACAGTACATTCTTTTTCTCATACCATTTTCCATCATGTTCTACCCCAAGGGATTGGATATATTTCCCTGTGCCGTACAGTAGGACCTCATTGCTTATCTACTTTACATGTAATAGTTTGCATCTACCAACCCCAAACTCCCCAAACATCCCATTCCCTCCTCCCTCCCCTTAAACAACAAGTCTGTTTCTATGTCTTCGAGTCTGTTTCTGTTTTGTATGTAGGTTCATTTGTGCCATATTTTAGATTGAAAGAGCAATTTGGTTTATGCAGAATTCTTTACAAATAGGTACAAAAATAGTAAATATTTTCCATTGGATTGGCTGACATTATGTAGGTTAGATTTGAAACCTTCTGCATATATTCTTGGAGACCATAATATTCTTACACTTGGTGAAAATGAAGTGTTGCATTTGAATGGGACTAAAAGACCATATTTGGATTTCATTTGTCACGTTCATTGTCTTTGCTGCGAGTGAATAGCCTTTGTAAAATTCCATGCCTGTTGAAAAGGAACTCCAGCAATAGCATTCTTTTCTTTTGTGGTGCTTATGTGGGCACAAAAAATGAAACTGTATAGTTGGACAGTTCCCACGCTGGTTGTTTTAGCAGTAAATGTAGAGCAAAGAAGGCTTGCTGAACTTTTAGCTGTGTTTTTCAAATTAAAATGGCATATCTGAGCACAACTTTGTAATGAAGACTGTGAACGCATTTTCCCATTTAGAATTTAATCTTTTTCATGTGTCATTATTGTGTAGGATGTGAGATTTCAAATCTTTATAACCACGGAGATAGATGCCTTAGAAAATATATTTATTCATCAAGAGTACTTTTCAAGCCTCCTTACATAAACTGCCATGATCTAAAATTTATGGCACCTAAAGACCCTTGTCTGATAAGAGGCTTTTATACTCACTGTAATTGAAATGTTTTACTTTATTACTCTTGCTATGAAGATCTCATTTCTCTGTGGTGATGCATTGCCTTTCCAAAAGAAATAATGCATAATATACTCATACTTGTGGGCCCCATGCTCATAGCATATCAAACAAGATGTTATTGCTCATGCTGAACTAGTGTAGAGGCTCCTTGAGGGCAGGTCTTACGTGTTCATTCTCATGTATGTCCCACAACCACATCTGGCTCAGTACTGGGCACAGTAGATCTCTAACTATAGTTGTTCAACTCCTTAGCTTGATTTGCTTGTCCAAGTTCTTTTTTTAATTGAATTATAATTGACATACAATATTATCTTAGTTTCAGGTATACAACATAGTATTTTAGTATTTTCCTACTTTAGAAAAGATCACTGTGGTAAATTTAGCTTCCCTCTGTCACTACACAGGGTTCTGACAATATTATTGACTGTAATCTTTATGCTGTACATTGCATCCTCTTGATCTATTTTTTATGACTGGAAGTTTGCACCTCCTAATTCCTTTCACAGGTTATGCCCATCTCCTCACCCTCTTCACCTCTGGCAGTCACCGGTTTATTCTCTGCATTTATGACTTTGTTTCTCTTTTGCTTTGTTTATTCATCTGTTTTGTTTTTTAGATTCCACACGTTAAGTGAGATCATGTGGTATTTGTCTTTATCTGTTGGACTTATTTCACTTAGCATAATACCCTCTAGGTCCATCTGCATTGTCACAAATGGCAAGAATTTATTCTTTTTTATGGCAGAGTAGTATTCCATTGTATACATACGCTACATCTTAATCCATTCATCTGTCGATGGGTATTCAGGCTCTTTCCACATTGTGGCTATTGTAAATAGTGCTGCAGTGAACATAGGGGTACATATCCTTTTCTGAATTAGTGTTTTGTTTTCTTCAGATAAATATCCAAAAATGGAATTTTGGGGATGTACAATTGTTCTGTTTTTATTGTTTTTGAGGAACATCCATACTGTTTTCCCTAGTGACTGCACCAATTTACATTCCCACAAATGGTGTATAGGGGCTCCCTTTTCTCCACATCTTCACACACTTGTTTTTTGTTGTTTTGAGAATTGCCATTCTGACAGGTATGAGGTGGCATCTGCTGTCACTTTGGGTTTTGTTTTGGTTTTGCTTTTTAGGGCTGTACCTGTGGCACATGAAAGTTCCCAGGCTAGGGGTCAAATTGGAGCTGTAGCTGTTGGCCTGCACCACAGCCATAGCAACTTAGGATCTGAGCCACGTCTGAGACCTACACCACAGCTCACAGTAATACCAGATCCTTAACCCACTGAGCAAGGCCAGGGATTGAACCCATGTCCTCATGCATACTAGTCAGGTTCATTACCACTGCGCCATGATGGGGAACTCCTCATTGTAGTTTCAATTTGATTTGCATTTCCCAAATGATTAGTGATGTTGAGCATCATTTCAGCATCTTTTCATGTGTCAATTGGCCACCTGTGTATTTTCTTTGGGAAAATGCTATTCAGGCCCTCTGCCCTGGGGTCAAATCAGAGCTGTGGCTGCTGGCCTGTACCACAGCCATAGCAACTCAGGATCTGAGCCATGTCTGAGACCTACACCACAGCTCACGGTAATACCAGACCCTTAACCCACTGAGCAAGGCCCTGGTTCGAACTTGCATCCTCATGGATCCTAGTCAGATTCGTTAACTGCTGAGCCACAACAGGAACTCCCTCAGCCCATTTTTAATTGTTTGTTTTGATCCTGAGGTTGTATAAGTTCTTTATGTATCATGGATATCAGTCCCTCATCAAACATATCATTTGCAAATATCTTCTCCCATTCAGGAGATTGCCTTTTCCTTTTGTTGATGGTTTTCTTTGCTGTGCAAAAGCTTTTTAGTTTGATGTAGTCCTGTTGGTTTATTTTTGCTTTTATTGCCCTTGTCTGAGGAGACATATCCAAAAAATATTGCTAAGCCTGATGTCAAAAAACTTACTGCATATGTTTTCTTCTAGGAGTTTTATGGTTTCAGGTCTTTAAGTCTTTAATCCACTTTGAGTTTATTTTTGTATATGGGGTGAGAAAGTGGCCCTCCAATTTACTTTCTTATTCATCATTTCTTGAGGAGCTGATGTCACCCTATCTGACAGAACAGCATTGTAGTTTACCAAACGAACCAGGATTGTTCCAGCAATGATAGCGGCACCAGAACAGCCTGGCTTTAGGACACAGTGTGGTTTGGAGAGCCTACCATAGTCTCTGCCCTGGAGGTTGGAACCAAAGAATACCATCCATTGTTATCTGCTCCTGAGTTTCAGAGAAGTGACCAAAGTTTGCTGCTGAGAGCCAGTAGGAACTCCAGAGGAAACTCATCTCTCCTTCTAGGTCAGAAGTGGTGGATGGCCTTGCTACATTACATCCGTCTCTGCATGTCAATCTGTCATTCCTATTCACATCCACAGAGATGGAGAGAGAAGTAAAGGTTCAGATGTGTGGGCAAAAATAATTTTCACTGGAGAGAACACGGATTTAGGTTTCACTACAAATATACGTATTTGATCTCTGCCTTACAAACATCCCTTAAGCACCAGAACTGTGTGTACAGCCAGAGTTCGGTTACTGTGCATGCAAATCAGGAGCAATCAGAGGCTGCATTGTAAGCCAGATACACCTCAGGGCCTGTTTCCTGACTCTGCTCGCAGTGAGGTACAGGTACTTGACTTCCTTCCAGAGCAGGCTACTCTCTGGTTCCTTCTAAAGGAAGCTGTGACTCTGAGCTTGCACCTCTGAGCACCAGGCCTCCTGGGTCCTTACTTCATTAGACCTAATCTCGCTTCTTACTCAGAACCCAGCTTTACATTTTGAATTTTAGTTCAAGGGAATGTACCTCATGATTTTTCTGATTTTGAACTCAAACTCCATAGCTCATGCTCCTTAATTTAACCTTGTTAAACGTTTGTCTCCTGATTCTGTTCTTCGTGTGAATGTGGTTTCTCTTTCTGTCCTAAACTCCTGTAGACTTAAGCCTTGTTCTTTACGTATGGGCTTTAACCTGCCACTCCTTCAGTCAGTCTTGTCTGGCCAGGCCCACCCTTCTAACAAAGGGTGTAGGGTCTTTTGATGCAAGTGGTGGTTCTAATCCAGTCCTAGAGAAATAACTTGATTTCTGTCCATGACTTTTGCTTTGCAATGGTCTAGAGTCATCCTTTCTCTATTCCAAGAATCCTCAAGAAGCTCTCCTAGCCAAGACTATTAGTAATAACACCTGCCATTTGAAAATGCTAAGTATTATTTAAAATACTTCTGAACAAGGGCAGATCTATTTTTTGGAATCTATTTTTTGGACATTTACACATTTTGGGAATCCCCTTCAAAAAAGAAAATGAAAAATTATAAATATGAAGTTAGGGACATGGCCATGGAAGGGGCTGTGTACGGGAAGGGTCATGAAGCTCACACTTCATTTGCTTCATGGTTCATCTGCCACTTGGTTCTGGATATACTATATCCTTTGGTCACTACAGGGTGTTTTGTAGTAAAAGATAACTGCGTAAGTCCAATTCCCTTCTGCCTTCCAGTTTCTTCCTCAAGATTTCCATAATTATGTATATTTTCGTGTATTCTGAAACTAGCCTGAATAATTACTCTAACTGTACATATTACATACATGAGAATACTTCAGTGAGAAGAGTGAATGGAAGGATTGAATGAATGTGCCACCCTTAGGGGTGTTTTAAATGTACTGACTTAATTTAATCCTTACGACCATCCTATGATTGTTATAAATCCTATTTTATAGATGAAGAAACTGAGGCACAGAGAGGTAACTTGCTAAGGGTGGAGTTAGGAAAATACAGAACTGTGATTTCAGCCAACACAGCCAGGCTCCAGAGCCCTCAGTCTGTCACTAAACTATATATTGCTTCTCTGACTGAGGTCACAGAAACAAGGTAGGAATAGAGCTAGATCAAAAGCGTGAGATTGATTCTTAGCTCAACGTTGTTGGAACTCCTCTGCTATCCTGCTTTCAGGGTGGATTATTAGCTCCTTAGTGTTGGAGAAATTGAGAAATTAACAGCTAATGGAAATCAGAATTTCTTTTTGAGGAGCTCTGTCAATACTAGACAAGTTTGGAGGGCAGTGATCCTTTTCGAAAACTGCAGAGGCAGAGATGCTTAGGGGTTCTTTAAAGAAGGAGACTGAGACAACAGGATATGGTGGGCAACACTGGCCTGGTATCTGGTTCTCTAAGTTCATGTTCTGGCTCTGTTGTTTATGAGTGACCTCAGTCCTGTCTGGTGTCACTAGTCCTTAATCCGAGTAACACCCCCACCCCCAGCCCAGTAAAAAGGGGATTAAACTAGATATTCACAAAAACATATCCAATTTTATAGCCTATTAGTATCGCGCATCTTCATTTACAGGCTGTTAAGTTTTAAATACCTACATATATTAACTATATTCTGAATGCAAACATGAGGTTTCTGGAGCAGAACAGATCATTAATTATAGCAATAATTGTGCTGATTCTCTTTTACCCTAATTTGTGCCCTGGGGCAATAGATGAGATGAAGCAGATTATATGTTATCCTGCATATACCAGAGTTTGTACTGCCACCAAGGAACTCTGAAAAAAGAGTCTGGATGTTTATATAGGAAAGGGACAGCCACCTCTCTAAGCCTGTCCTACCTTCTAACACACACACACACACACGCACACACACACACACCCCTTTGCTCTTTGGGAAGGATCCTGGGTTCCTACTCTTACCCTTTGCAATATAAATAAATCTCTTGGGGATAAGATAAGATGAGCCTCTCCAACTATGTGTCCATGGCCTCAGATCTCATTCCTTCCTTAAAACATGAACATATACCTTCAGGAAGGTTAATTTCTTCAGATGTTCTCACCCTAATAATTGGTCATAAATTCTAAGATTTGTTCTTCTCGACTAGGTCTCAGGTTTTTGGAAAATTTGATCAGAAAGCCTTCATGGTGCAGAAACATAAAAATTTTTTCTCCCCAGCCCTACATAGCATGAATATAAAATTAGAAGGAAGACTCCCCTGCCTTCCAAGGATATAAGCGTGTGATGATTGGACCACATATGTAAGAACTTAACGTGTTTAGAAATGCAGATTCCTAAGATCTACATCAGAGTGAACAAGAATCTCTGGGATAGAGGCCTTGGAATCTGCATTTCTGTTTAGTCCCCCAGATGATTCTTATGTATCACAGACATCCTCTACTTTATTTCTGGGTTGAGGATCCTTCAGTTTTCCTTTTGCCAGAGATACTTTATCTCGTGAAGTTTTTGCCGGTTGAGTCTGTGATTTTCTGGACTTTCCAAACCTTTAAATAAATGTAGTGGTCTTGCTGAAAGAGTATATGCATGTCATATAAAAATACTAATATTGCAAGCTTTCTAGGGTAATGACAATTCTTTGAAATCTGCAAAGGTGATGGTCATGATAAAAAAGAAGCTCTCTTAGTAAAAAACTACTCATCAAGTAACAGGCAGAATTTGGGATGGATTTCTGTTTTACAAAAAAAAATGCAGTCAAAGATGCACTGTCATAATTGATATGTTTCTGTTCAAAGTGTAGTTGAAACATTTATGCTCTGTTTTTTCTGGGATGTCTGAAATTCTTTTGCAGAAACACAACTCTGAAATGAATATAAAAAGAGGAAAATATATGGAATTTAAAATGTTTTTATTTACCTAAGTTACTCACAACTTTAAGGATGTGATTAGTAGTTCAGGTCAGAATTCATTACGAAAAAATGTTGTAGCAAAAAGTGTCTTTAAGCTAGCACCAAACATGATACAAATCCAAATGATTTAAGTGTATCATATGTTTACTAGGCTAGACTCAGTCTATTTTACTGTATCAAGAACAAGACACTGGCATTTAATATAAAGCATCTCAACCCTGAGATAACATCTGACAGGTAGTGGAAAAGTAGTCCCGTTATGAGTGCAGGATAGACTTGTGGCAGTGTTTCAACAGAGGAAGAGATGAGCAATAGGCTTTAGGAGCATCTGCTTATCCTGTTAATCACCAGTGTTTTATTGACTACCTATAAAGTGCTAAACATTGTGATAAGTACAGCAGATTAAAAAAATGACTTTGAGAGTTTATACTCTATTGAGAGAGAAACACATGTTAACATACTTATAAGACAGTTTGATACATACCATGGTAAATATAGGTAAAAGGGATATAAGAAATTTCTGCTATAAATATGGATATATAGACATGGCACCTTTCTGTTCTTTTTCTGGGAGTCTTTTAAGAGCAGCAAGGAAAGCAGAAAACAAGAATGCAAACTCCAATTTCAATATCAATCTAAGAAATATATACCAGAATGCTGCAGGGCTGCACAGAGCATTCAAGATAATGCAGGAGCTTCACAGGAGGAAAGGAAAAGAAATGGAAGATAGAGCCCAGAAATAGCACCTTCAAAGAATCAACACAAATACACTTACTGAAGAAGGCTTCATCAGGAAATGGAAAAACTATAGCCTTTATTTGCAGTAGTTGGAGGCAGCAGAAGCCTTGCTGGACCTGCTTTGGTTCACACAGTAGAAGATACAGAATGCACATGAACATACTCAAAAAAGCCATATTTGCAGAAACAGTATTTTTTGGGGTAAAGATGAAAAGAAAAGAGGTTTTACTTGTGGGGAAAAGAAAAACAGCTTGCATAGTCTCTTATCCTCCTCCTATCCTTCATAAAGAAAATTCTGACAAAGAGCTAGTCTTGGAAAAACGAACTCTTATAATGATGTGTTTAAGAATCAAACTAATATAGCAGCTAAATGAGATATACAAGAGAGAAAAATTCCAGTGAAATATGAAAGACACCATATAAATTTCTAACATATATATAAGATACCATAAACAAAAAGTAAAAAAATCCAGTAAGATATAAATGACAAAAAAGAAGTAGCATATCCATTACTGATAAAAAGTCTTAGCAAATTAGGAACAGAAGAAAAAAAAACTCCATCAGTGTGATAAAGGGAATCTTTAAAAATCCTTCAGCTAAAATTGCACTTACTAGTGAAAGACTAAAATTTCTCCCCTAAGACCAGCAATTAGACAAGGAGGTTTGCTCTCACCACCACTCAATTCAGCATTGCGTAGGAGGTTCTCAACAAGAAAGATAGAAAATGAAATAAAATAAATCTTGACTGCAAAGGGAGAGGTAAAACTGCTTTTCTTTTCATATATGATAGTCTATGTAGACAATTGAATGGAATCTGTTAAAAAGTTACTACAATTAGTGAAATGATCCTAGGAAGGTTTCAGGATATTAAATAGGTATATAAAAGTCACCTATTTAGACATACTAGCAGCAAACAATGGTAACTGAAATTTTATAATAACATTTCCAGTAGTATTAAAGTATGTGAAATACCTTGTGATAAATTCCACATAAATGGGTAAAATATGTACTAAAAAGTATAAAACATTGCTGAAAAAATTAACGAAAGCATATAAGTGGAGAAATAACCTATGTGTTCATGAGCTTGAGGACTCAGTATTGTTAAGATGTCCGTTCCCTCTAATAGGTCCATCGATTTAACCCAACCTTGATCAAAATTCAAGTAGCTCTTTTTGGTAGGAATTGCAAAACTTGTAAAGCTTGTGTGGAATTCAAATGATTTAGAATAATTAGAAAGTAACTTTGAAAAAGAACAAAGTTGGTGGATTGACACCATCTAATTTCAGGACCTATAAACCTTTAGTAATCAAGACAATCTGGTATTTGTGTAAAAAGAGACAAATAGAACCATGGAACAGAATAAAGAGTCCAGAAATAGACTCATATATTTGTGGTCAGTTGTTTTTCAACAAAAGGAATAGTACATTTCAATGGGAGAAAGAATAATTTTTTCAACAAATGATACCAAAACACTTGTATAGCTATACGTACCTCAAAATAATGAACCTTGACTCTACTTCAAGCCAAATAAAAGCTATCCTGAAATTCACTATAGGCCTAAATTTAAAAACTAAAACTATAAAGCTTCAAGAAAAAATGTAGGAAGAAAATTTTAGTGGCTAAGGGTTTGGCAAAGGTTTCTTAAATATGATGCAAAAAGGATGAGCCATAAAAGAAAATTTAACAAATTAGACTTTCTCAAAAATTAAAAACTTTTTGCTCTTCAAAGGGCATAAGAAGTGGAAAAATCAAGCCACAGGCTGGGAGAAAACATTTGCAAAACTGTATCTGATACCGGACTGGTATCTAGAATATATAAAGAACTTTATAAACTCAATAAGATAAAACAACTAAAAAATAGTCAATTGTGAGACTTTTAAACAGAGGACCCAGCTGAGCCACACAGTACTTGGACTTCTGACCTACAGAACTGTGGCCTTTGGGTTCTGGTGCCATGACTTCTTCCTTCGTCCCTCCAAAGGGACAAAAAGCTTTCTGCTTTTGTTAATGTCTGGGGTACCTCCATTCCCTTATAGTCTTCTCAGTCTCTTCTATCTCCTCTGTTACCAATCACTGTAGTAAATTCCCTATGCTTTTAAAAAAAATGGGCAAAGCATTTGAATAGATGTATTACCAAGGGAGATATACAGACAGTAGATAACACATGAATGTAAGCTTATGTCTACACAAAAATTTGTACTTGTGTGCTGTTAGTGGTTTTGTATGTAATACCGACACACTGGAAGCCACCCAAGTGACCATCAGTAGATGAAAGGACAAACCGTAGTATGTCCAGTCAGTGGAATACTACTCAGCAATAAAAAAGGAATGAACTATTGACCCACAAAGCAATATGGATTAATTTCAAAGTAATTATTCCTAGTGAAATAAACCAGACAAAAATATTTATAATTCCATTTAAGATAAAATTCTAGAAAATGCAGATTATTGATACTGAGAAAAAGTGGTTGCCCATGGATGGGGTTGGGTAGAAAGAGATTGGAGGTAGGGAGCTCAAGGAAACTTAACTTTAGATAACTACAGCTAATGCTGTATCATATATATGTGTGTGTGTGTGTGTGTGTGTGTGTGTGTATATATACACACACACACACATATATATATAATTTCATATATATATGCAGGTTACTAGGAGAATAGATCATGAGTTCTCATTATAAGGAAAATATTTTTTTCTCTTTTCTTTTTTTATTGTATCTATATGAGATGATGGATGCTAACTGAATTTATTGTGATAATCAAACCGTTTTGGTGTATACCTTAAACTTAGTGATGTATGCTGATTATATCTCAATAAAGCTGGAAGTGGGGAAAGAATACAATGCAGCTGTAAAAGGGAAGGAAAACTTTTAAGTACTAATATAGAAAGAACTCTAGCATATATCCTTAAGTGAAAAAGAAAGATACAAACTGTGTGAATAATATTCTATGATTTTTTTCCCCTATCTCAAAAAAAGTGTGGAAAACTTATTTATCTGTGCTTGTATGTGATGTTTAAACTAATCACCAGAAAGATAAACAAGAAGGCAACAGCAATGGTTGTTAGTGGAATGGAGACTTTTAAAAGATATACATTTATTTTATTTATTTTTTGGCTTGATTTCACTTATTAATACATAATTTAAAATTATAAATGTTATAAATCTGTACAAGCTATTCATTGAAATGCTGTCTTAAGGTATCCTAAAAGCTTTATGTAGGCACAAATCAAAGTTATTCTGTACATCAAAAAATATGCTTTTTAAAGTGTATGTTCCATGTGAATCTATATATCTATATGCATGTATACATATATGTGTGTGTGTGTATATATGTGTATATATATATAGTGTGTGTATGTATATATATGTGTGCATGATATATATATTGTGTGTGTGTGTGTGTGTGTGTGTGTATATAATCCAAAAAGAACGCCAAGGGAGTATAGAAGATAAAGCAATTAGTCTTCTTTTGGGGAATTGGAGGAGGCACTGGGAGTGGGTAATATCTGAGTTGATACTCATAGGACGAGTGAGGTTTGACAGGTGGAGAAGATCAAAAAGATCATTCCAGGCAAAGAAATGGGTGATACAAAGGGATGGGAACATGAAAGTGAACTAAGGAATTGTAAATGTGATTGGGCATCTAGTTTATGAAGGCAACAAGGGGTGTCAGATAGATGGTTCAGGAGAATTTAGAAAGTTTAGATACAACCATTTGAAAGGCAATTGTCAATGAGGTTCTACTGTATAGCAAGGGAACTATATCCAGTCTCTTGGGATAGAGCATGATGGAACATAATATAAGAAAGTGTGTGTGTGTGTGTGTGTGTGTGTGTGTGTGTGTGTATGACTGGGCCACTTTGCCGTACAGCAGAAATTGGTACAACACTGTAAATTAACTATAATGAAAAAAAAAAAGAAGAAAAGAAAGCTGCTTGTCTGTCATACCAAATGCTGTTTTGGCCATGTTTAATAAATCTGAACTCACTGTGGGCTGCGTGCTGCACCACAGGGCAGGTGCTATAGAGAGGAGACTATGTGTTATAAACAAGCAGTTCTCGATCCTGATATTTAGAATCACTTGGAGAGCTTACAAAACTACTGATGGATTTCCCTGGTGGCTCAACGGTAAGGATTCTGCCTTATCATTGCTGTGGCTCGGGTTCGATCCCTCACCCTGGAACTTCCACATGCCATAGGCATGGCAAAAAAAAAAAAAAGCAAAAGCAAAACAGCAGTTCCCATCATGGCTCAGTGGTTAATGAATCCGACTAAGAACCATGAGGTTGTGGGTTCAATCCCTGGCCTTGCTCAGTGGGTTAAGGATCCGGCGTTGCCGTGAGCTGTGGTGTAGGTTGCAGACGCGGCTCAGATCCTGTGTTGCTGTGGCTGTGGCGAAGGCCGGCAGCTACAGCTCCTGCTAGACCCCTAGCCTGGGAACCTCCATATGCCGCGGTGCGGCCCTAGATGAGGCAAAAAGACAAAAAAAATAGTTTTTAAAAATTTTTTAAAAAAGGCTTACCAGGTGGTTCTAATCACGTGTCCATTTTTGAGAGTGCCACCTCCCCTCCTCTCTTTCCCCCTCTTCTTCTCTCTTGTCTTCCTTATTTTAACAAAAGTAATGATATTGTATAGAAAGTAGTTGTGGTACAGGTCTAGAGAAGTCTCTGAACTGGAACAAGAAAATGAGGTGATAGAAAATAGTTCGAGCAAAAGATAATAAAGTCATTTAAACAGGGTGATGATGAGGCTAGTGCAGACCTGTGGGAAAGTCCACAAGGTTTGGTACTGATGAAGTGGAAGGGACTGACAGTGGTTGTTAGCCAAGAACTACCTAGCTTGGGTGTCTGGATGCTTGTTTTTTTTTTTCTTTCTTTTTGCCTTACCTAGGGCTGCACCCGTGGTATGTGGAGGTTCCCAGGCTAGGGGTCTAATCGGAGCTGTAGCCACCGGCCTTTACCACAGCCACAGCAACGCGGGATCCGAGTCGCGTCTGCGACCTACACCACAGCTCACGGCAATGCCAGATCCTTAACCCACTGAGTAAGGCCAGGAATCAAACCTGCAACCTCATGGTTCCTAGTCGGATTCATTAACCACTGAGCCACGATGGGAACTCCAGGTGTCTGGGTGCTTGGTGATATTTCTAATCAAATGAGGGACTGACAAGGAAGTACCGGTTGGGGGTAGGTACAGGGACAGAGGTGAAATAATTCAGTTCTGGAAGGGTTGCCTTCAAGGTACCTACAATTTATAAGATACTGCCAAGGAGCATTTGGCTCTCAGGACAGAGGAAAAGGCATTATATCAACATCTATGCTGGCCCTCCACAGTGGAAACTTTTTCAGCAGATCCACCCCTTAATCAGAGTTAGACTCCAGTTTGGGGGTTAGGGTACTTATAAGAGCCAGGTAAACTTTCTGTGCTAGAGAATCTGGTCACTGAGCTGGATACCACAGTGGTGTCTGTGACACAATAAAAGAAAGTGGGTGCACCAAAAAAGAGGCGCAAGTAGACACCCAACCAGAGTCTTATTCTAAGGGGAGGGACCCTGGGCCTGGGGTGCAAGGCCCGCATTGCTCTTTATTTTCTCTTTGAATATTTCATTGACATCTCATCATTTTAGTTTAACAATTACTGCATAAAAATACTAGCTTTGGAAGTTCTTCTTTTTTCAGGAAAAGCAAATGATTTCTCTCTCTAGCTATCATCCTCTAAGTACAAAGCAGGGACTGGATGTTGGGGGTAAGATATTAGGGGCCACAGTTATTAAGGACATAGTTAAGACTAGTGTAACCTCAAAAGTCCCTGAAGCTGTGACCAACAGCTCTGAACTATACAGAGCCATTGCTAAAGGTCAAGATTTATTCCAGATGCTGGGGCCTGCAAGTAGAGGAAAAGGGTCTCTAGAAAGGGGAGACCAGGGGTGTGGAGACAGTGTTTGATACAGTGCCCTGATACTGCTTGTAAGACATTTAATCTTTAATACTTCATTGGATTTCTCTTATACTGTCCAGTCACTGCTAATCATACATCGCTGCTATGTATCTGAACTGAAAGGAACTCCTTAATAATGATTGGTGAGGTATGGAATCTTGGTACTTCTTTAAGAAATAAAGAATATTGAATTATCATATTATGCCAATTAAAGTTATTTTTACTTACGTTTGTCTAATTTTTTTTCTGTTATAGCCTCAGTTTATACCAACAAGTAGGATCACTGAGTTCACTACCACCTGCCGAACTTCAGCACCTAAGGTAAGTAATTAAAGTGGGATCAAGCCATTTGTGACATTTCCAACATGAAGGATAAGACTTATCAAGGACCAAAGTCATCAGTTAAAAGATTCAGAAAGTGAACAGAGTAGTACAGGGATCCAAAAGCAAGAAAATCTCTGTTGAGGAGGAAGTCAGCAAACACAGTGTATTCTCAATTTGGGGTCTTTTGTAACCTCAAAATCAGAGGATTTCTTGATTCAGCCCAGCTCTGCTAAATTAAATTCTGAATGAGCCATTACAGCAGTGTACATTTGCCAAAGTCTATTTTCTAAGATTCTGATCTTTAAAATTTTTCTCAGAAATAAATATCACCTAATGTTATAAGATTATAAGAGAAATAGTAGTTACTTATAAATAATCCAACTACCAAAAATTAAAAGCATGTTCTTTGTTATTTAAGGAAAATACGAAAACTCAGAGAATTAGACCTTCTGGTAGTGATTTGAAGCATGAATCTCCTTTATCCTTTGAGCTTTCTGACAACCCTAGAGGCTGGAAGAGAAGCACAGAAGGGTCGGACTCCGATATAGAGTGTGTTTCAGAGACTAAAATCATGAAGAAGTCTATGCAAAAGAAGGTAAAACCTCAACGGCGGAGACATCCAGAAGCCTTGCTGGAAAATGTTAAACTAGCTGAGAGTTCCCAGGTGTGTGGTTTTTTCTTCTTCTTTTCTTATTCATAAAATGTATAATAATTCACTTTTCCAGAAATAGCATTCAGTAAAGGTTTTGCTTCATTTTCACATTTTTAAATCATACTAACTAGAGCACACATATTGTAATCTGAGTTTCCTGGACAAGATCCCAATTTCTATTTTATTTTCCTATATTCTCTCTTTTGGAGGAAAAGTCAAATCACTAATATCAGCACTGAAGGCCTCCTAAAGAAACCTGGATGGGAAAGAGGTTTTAATCTTTATTTAAGAGGGAAGTATTTATATAAGATAAACCCGTAATCGTGAGGATTTTGCATTCAATGCTTTATAGCAAAAATGATTAGCCAGATTTCACATAGGTAGTTATCCCTGCAGTCTGAGTTCTGGAAAAATGAGATGTGATGTTTATAATATAACTAAGTGCTGAGCTTGATTTTAATGAATGTACATCCTAGAATTTCCAAGTATCCAAATGAGTTTATTTCTTTTAAAAAGAATCATTACATTTTCATTCTTACAGTGGTACCGATATTTAATTCCTCCTTAAGAATCTGCCCTCAAAGGATTCAGCGTTTAAGAGTAACAATACTAACAATTGAGTGGGCATTTACCCTGTGCTAGATTCAGCATTAAATGAGCACAGGTATTATCTCACTACCTTTTAAAAAATCTCTTATAAGCCAAAATGTATCACCTGGTTTATCTGCCTTGTTCATCAGATTTAACTTTTAATGTCTTTTTACTGTTTCCAGAATTTAATTTCACCCTTAAAGGATGAATATGGGCCACCATGGAAACTATTCAAATGTTTCTGTAGACTCTGAAAGCTCTAAATTAATTTGATTAGCAAATATCCACTAAACTTCTGCCTTGTTTAATGTACTTGTTAAGCATGGTGAGACACAAAATTTTAGGCATGGTTCTTTCAGAAGGAATTATTCTGAATAATAGTTATATTACAGAAATAGTTCACATGTTCCTTTTTAATACTTTGGAAAACAGTATATAGATTCTGGAAAATCTTTAGGGAGGGAGACTTATTACCTTTCAAGGCAGCATTTTCTCATTTCATTTTTGGGTAGGTCATTTTCTTAAAATATTTGAAATCCAGTTCCCAGTAATTTTGAAGTTTTGGTCCTTATTCTTTTCTTGAGACTATAGAAACCAAGCCGAATCTGTCTACAGTCTTCAGAATTTTATTTTGAATTATGTATCATATTTGAATGTCCAGATTCATCTGTTCAGCAGATACTCAACTTCTGCTATGTCTAAAAAACTGTATGCTTATAATATGAAAAGTTGTTATCACTTTATAGTTTATCTTCTTTAACCCTGATTTCTATTCATTAACTGTGGAATTTCAAGATCTGGGATTTGTAGGCTTATTTTATGGGTAGATTTCATGTTCTTATTTTTTTTTTTGTCTTTTTTGCCTTTTATCTAGAGCTGCACCTGCAGCATATGGAGGTTCCCAGGCTAGGGGTCTAACAGGAGCTGTAGCTACCGGCCTTCGCCACAGCCACAGCAATGCGGGATCCGAGCCGTGTCTGCAACCTACACCACAGCTCACGGCAACGCCGGATCCTTAACCCACTGAGCAAGGCCAGGGATTGAACCCGCAACCTCATGGTTCTTAGTCGGATTCGTTAACCACTGAGCCACGAAGGGAACTCCGTAGATTTCATGTTCTTAAAATGACAGACAAGTCATTGCAGAGTTGAAGTGAGCCCAGGTGTTAATATAACAAATTTTGGACTTTAAATAGGGAGATTCACACATACACTTGTAATAATATATATACATGTATATTTTTTATATATATATATGTATGAATGTATATGTATATATATAAAAGTGCCCATTACATGCAATTCATTATGCCAGGCAACTATAGAGGATTCAACTGTGAGCAAAAACCACATGTGGCACCAAGCCCTCTTGAACTTAGATTCTAGTGATGGAGACAGACAATCCTGTGATTATACACACAAATGTGAACTGCTGCCGTGGCAATTTTTATGACATCGTAGCATGAGTACTTATAATAGAAGATTTGACTCTAGGAGGACAGGGATCTTCCCTGAAAAAGTGGTAACAGAACTTTTATGATTGAATTCCAATTAAGTGGGTAAAAAGAGAGGAAGAGTATTTCCAAGCAGTGCAAGCATTATTTGCTAACACGGGAACATGGAATACAAAGTACCTCAAGAAAACAACTAAGTCATGGTGGAGCAAGGAGCTGGAAAGGGTCTGTGGTGTGAGATGGGCAGGAAGTGACCAGAACCATGCAGGCCTATTGGCTTTGGTGTAAGGGGTTTTGTATTTATCATGAAAGCGATGGAAAACCACGGAAAGATTTTTAAGTAAGGAGGTGTCATGATCAGATTTTCTTGTAGAAAAAATTGCTTTGGTTGAGTCTGAAAGATGGATTAGTAGAGAGCAGAGTGGAATGCAGGCAGCGTAGTTAAAAGGCTATTGCAGTGGCCTTGTGCAAACATAGCGATGGTGTGGGTTAGGGTAATCGTGTGGAGTGGAGAGGAATGGCTACTTGTTCCTTGTATATTTGCCTTGAGGAGGGAATGATGACCTCTTTGGTGTTATACTGGGTGTAGAAGGTGAAGCAGAGAGAAATAATAAGAATGACTCCAGAATTTCTGGCTCTTTTTTGGAATTGGTCCACAATTCCAAAAACATTGTGGAATTTTTTTCCTTCATTTCTCTGATTCTTTGTCGCTAGTGTATAGAAGTGTAACAGATTACTACTATTAATTTTGTATCCTGCAACTTTACTGAATTCATTGATGAACCCTAGTAGTTTTGGGATTTTCTGTGCATTGTATCATGTAGATGGTCATTCCATTCATTGAAATAGGGAATCCTAGAAGGTAACTGGGCTTGTGGGGAGGAACATGAGTACAACTCATGTCTGTGATTTCCAAGAGAATGTGTCAACTAAGGAGAAAGAGTAAGAAGAAAGGCTAGGCAGAAACTTGAGGGATTTTGACATTTATGGCTAGCTGTCAAAGGATAAGTGTGCAAGGCAATTGTGAAGGAATGGACAGAGCAGAAAGAGGAGAGACCAGGAATCTTTCTTATCATTAAAGCCAAGAGGGAAAAAAGGCAGTTCAAGGTGAGATGGTCAGAGAGGGTGAATTCTGTTGAGAGGGCTTATTTGCTCTCCACTCAGTTCCATTGACCTGTATATCTGCTTTTGTGCCAGTGTCATCCTGTATAGCTGTATAGAGTAGTCTAAAATCCAAGAGCATGATTCTTCTGCCATTGTTCTTTCTTAAGATTGTTTTGGGAGTTCCAGTCATGGCTCGGTGGTTAACGTACCTGACTAGTATCCATGAGGCTGCTGGTTCAATCCCTGGCCTTGCTCAGTGGGTTAAAGATCCGGCATTGCCACAAGCTGTGGTATAGGTCACAGATGTGGCTTGGATCCCACCTTGCTGTGGCTGTGGCGTAGGCTGGCAGCTACAGTTCCAATTGGACCCCTAGCATGGGAACCTCCATATGCCATGAGTGTGGCCCTGAAAAAGACAAAAGACAAAAAAAAAAGAAGATTATTTTGGCTATTCAGGACCTTTTGTATTTCCATACAAATTTAAAATTTTTTTGTTCTGTGAAAATGCCATTGATAATTTGGTAAGGATTGCACTGAATCTGTAGATTGCCTTGGGTAATACGGTCATTTTAACACCATTAATTCTTCCACTTCAAGAACACGGTATATCTTTCCATCTGTTTGTGTCATTCTCAGTTTCTTTCATCAGTGTCAGAGTTTTTGTAGTACAGGTTTTTGCCTCTTTAGGTAGATTTATTCCTGGGTATTTTATTCTTCCTGATGCAATGGTAAGTGGAATTTTTTTCCTTCATTTCTCTGTCTGATTCTTTGTCGCTAGTGTATAGAAGTGTAACAGATTACTACTATTAATTTTGTTTCCTGCAACTTTACTGAATTCATTGATGAGCCCTAGTAGTTTTGGGATTTTCTGTGCATAGTATCATGTCATCTGCAAACAATGATAGTTTTACTTCTTCCTTTCCAGTTTGGATTCCTCCTATTTCTTTTCTTCCTTTTATTTCTGATTGCTAAAGCTAGGACTTCCAACACTATGTTGAATAGAAGTGGTGCCTTGTCTTTTTCCTGAGCTTAGGGGAAATGCTTTCAGCTTTTCACTGTTAAGTATGATGTTAGCTGTGGGTTTGTCATATATAGCCTTTGTTCTGTTGATATGTGTTCTCCCTGTGCTCACTTTCTGGAGAGTTTTTAAATCATAAATGGATGTTGAATTTTTCAAAAGCTTTTTCTGTGTCTGCAGACCTATACATATGATGTTTATTCTTTATTTTGTTAATGTGGTGTATCACATTGACTGATTTGCAGATATTGAAAAATTCTTGCATCTCTGGGATGAAGCCCACTTGATTGTGGTTTATGAACCTTTAAATAGGTTGTTGGTTTCAGTTTGCTAGTATTTTGTTGAGGATTTTTATATCTATGTACATCAGTGATATTGGCCTATAATTTTATTTTTTTGTGGTATCTTTGCCTGGTTTTGGTATGAGGATGATGGCATCCTTATGCAATGAGTTTGGGAGTGTTCCTTCCTGTGTAATTTTTTGGAGTAGTTTCAGAAGCTTAAATGTTAACTCTTTTCTAAATATTTGGTTGAATTCACCTGTTTGGACTTTTGTTTGTTAGGAGTTTTTAAATTACTGATTCAGTACTGATAATTGGTCTGTTAGTATTTTCTATGTCTTCCTGGTTTAGTCTTGGGAGATTGTACCTTTCTACAAATTTTTCCATTTTTTCTTGGTTGTTCATTTTATTGGCATATTGTTGTTTTTAGTAGTCTCTTATGATCCTTTGTATTTCTGTGGTGTCAGTTGTAATTTTTTTTCATTTCAGATTTTATTGATTTGAGCATTTTCCCTTTTTTATTTTTTATTATTTTTTTAAAACTTTATTATAATTGATTTACAATGTTCTGTCAATTTCTGCTGTACAGCAAAGTGACCCAGATACACACTACACACATACACACACACAGTTTTTCTTACATTATCCTCCATTATGTTCCTTCACAAGTGATTGGATATAGTTCCCTGTGCTATACAGTAGGATCTCATTGTTTATCCACTCCAAATGCAATAGTTTGCATCTACTAACCCCAAACTTCCAGTCCATCCCATTCCCTCCTCCTCCCCTTTGGCAACCACAAGTCTGTTCTCCAGGTTCATGAGTTTGTGTCTTTACTTTAACCCATGACATTTTTCGTAGAATTAGAGCAAACAATCCTTTTTTTTTCTTGATTAGTCTAGCTAGAGTTTTATCAATTTTGTCAATCTTTTCGAAGAATCAGCTTTTAGTTTCATTGATCTTTTCTAATGTTTTCTTAGTTTCTGTTTCATTTATTTCTGCTCTGATCTTTAAGATTTCTTTCCATCTATTAATTTCAGATTTTGTTTGTTCTTTTCCCTCTAGTTCCTTTAGGTGTAAGGTTAGGTTATTTGAGATTTTTCTTGTTTCCTGAGGTAAGCGTATATTACTATAAACTTCCCTCCTAGAACGGCTTTTGCTGTGTCCTAGGGTTTGGATCATTGTGTATTCATTTTCATTTGTCTTTAGGTATTTTTTTGACTTCCTCTTTGAGTTCTTCAGTGAGCCTTCAGTAATGTGGTTGTTTAGCAGTATATTGTTTAGCTTCCACATATTTGTTTTTTGCAGTTTTATTTCTTGTTGTTGATAATAAACTCAAGATGCATTAAAATATAAAACTCCTAAAGGAAAACATAGACAGAACACTCTTTGACATAAATTGCACCAGTATTTTTTGGATTTGTCTCCTAAAGTAAAGGAAATGAAAGCAAAAATAAACAAATAGGACATAATTAAACTGAAAAGCTTTTGCACAGCAAAAAAAAAAAAAAAAAAAAAAAAAAAAAACTAAAAAAAAAAAAAAAAAAAAAAAAAAAAAAAAAAAAAAAAAAAAAAAAAAAAAAAAAAAAAAAAAAGACAATCTGTTGAATAGGAGAAAATATTTACAAATGATATGACTGATAAGGGGTTGATATCCAACATAAATAAACAGTTCACATGGCTCCACATCAAAAAAGCAAACAATCCAGTTAAAAAATGGGCAGAGGAACTGGATAGACATCATTCCAAACAGGCAATGCAGATGTCCAGCAGACACATGGAAAGATGCTCAACATCTCTAATAACCAGGAAAACTCAAATCAAATCCACAATGAGATATCACCTCACACCTGTCAGGATGACTATCATCAAAAAGAACACAAATACCAAATGTTGATGAGGATATGGAGAAAAGGGAACCCTTGTACAGTGTTGGTGGGAGTTAATTGGTGAAGCCACTGTGGAAAACAGTATGGAAATGTCTCAAAAAACTAAAAATAGAACTTCCACATGACTTACCAGTTTCACTCCTGGGAAGATAACAAAACAGAAGCAGACTCAGATATGGAGAACAAGCTAGCAATTAACCAGTGGGGAAAGGGAGAGGGGGAGAGTAATACAGGAGTAGGATATTAAGAGGTACAAACTATTAGGTATAAAATAAGCTACAAGTATATATTGTACAATACAGGGAATATAGCCAGTATTTTATAAAATGCACATTGAAACGATCAAAAATTTTTAAATGACTGCAGGCATCTCACATAATACTAAGCCTGTCCAGTATCTATTAAGAATGACATAATAAGAGGAAGCCCTTACAGGCATTTTGAAATGAATATATATCTTATCCCCCCAGCAACATCTATATAAATTTTAAGAACACTCTTTCTATCCACATGAGACATTATGTATTAAGTATATAGACCATAATTCATGCAGATCCTTTGCAAAATACTGTTATAACCCTTTGATTCACTGTTGAGCACCATAGTGTACGTACTCATTTCACACTCATTAGCATTCATTATGATAATGTTTTGTCATTTTTGTCTGTTGTTATTTAACCTTTGCAGGTACATGTACAAATCATATACTTCATGAGGGCAAAGATTAGAAATTGAATTTCTTCTCTTTATCCACAGAGGTCAGTAGTTTATAGAGGCTGAGTGAAGGAAAGAGTAAAGGTTTTATGTGTATCATTGATTGCTACTAATTCTTGTATTTTTTTGTTGTTGTTGTTAATACCTTGTTACAGGCCTCTTCTTGGGAAATGAAGAGGAAGCAGAGTCAAAACCTTACTCAGGAATGTGAAACTTTGATTGAAATTAAAACTGTCAACAGCAATTTGAATATAATCCAGGTGAGATTAAACCCTACTGACTAAATAACATCTTGAAATTTATTCACCTTCACGAAGATTAGAGGAATCCAAGAAGCATTTCGCATTAGTGCCTCAAAGTAGCTGAAACATTTAATTGAATAACCTTGCTTTTAGGTGACAAAACGTGACTAGGAAAAGTTACTTGCCCAAGGTTACACAAAATAGTAAAAATACCACTGGGACTTATATCTCCTGACCACCCCACAATGTTTTTCATTTTAGTTATCAGGGTGAGAAAATCTTAGTATTATGTTAATTTATATAACTTGAAGGTCATCTCAAAACCTCCATGCCCAAATTCAGAGCATTTGAGCCTTTCTGTAATTCATAGTATGGATTCTCACCAGAAAGTGTAATTCTAAACTGACTTAAATTAGGCCACTGCCAGAAGCCCTGTAGAGCGAGGTCTTTTCAAGAAATATGGACATACTTTCTATTTACTTCCCTAGATTGTGTGTCCCTGTTTCTAACTTGGTAGGCAATTTCCTGGACTTATATATTTGGACTACTCTACCATAGACATAGAGGAGTTGCCTTCCCTCACTGACCTGTGCTGTATAGGAAGATTTTTTTTTTCTGGTCTTTTTAGGGCCACAACTGAGGCAGATGGAGGTTCCCAGGCTAGGGGTCCAATCAGAGCTGTAGGTGCCGGCCTACGCCAGAGCCACAGCAGGACAGAATCTGAGCTGCGTCTGCGACCTACACTACAGCTCACAGCAATGCCTGATACTTAACCCACTGAGCGAGGCCAGGGATCAAACTCGCTTCCTCATGGATGCTCAGATTCATTAACCGCTGAACCACAGTGGGAACTCCTGTACAGGAATACTTGACTTAAGAATTGACTGGCTATAAGAGGAACATTTCTTAGGTGAGGTCATATTAAAGAGATGTACATTATGTTTTAGGGTGCCCTTTGTGTTACAATAAAAAGGTTCGTTTGAGCATTCAAATTAAATGCCAGGGGAAAAAATCTATTTGATATTTTCTTTTATCAGAATATGAACTTTATTACTCACTATAGTTCTCTTTATACCTTGATTAAGAGAACTTGATTGTCAAGAAGCTTATATCTAAACTTTAATATAAATAAGGATGATTATAGTTGCCTGGATGGTTGTTATTTTTTGACACGATAATGTAAGTGAGAGTATTTAGCAAAAGACCTGCCTCATTGTACATGTCTTAGGTAAGTAAGTTACCTCAAAATGTACTTTTTTAAAAATAAATTTTACTGGAATATAGTCAATTTAGAAAGTTGTATTAGTTTTAGGTGTAAGTAAAGTGAATCAGTCATACATATATATATATATATACATCCATTCCTTTTCAGATTCTTTTCCTATATAGGTTATTATACAATACTGAGTAGATTACCCTGTGCTATACCGTAGGTCCTTTTTATCCATCTATTTTATATATAGCAGTATGTATATGTGAGTCTCAACCACCTAATTTATCCCCTCCCCATGTTTCCCTTTTGCTAACCATATCAAAATGCAATTTAGATTTGTAGATTAGGTTTCAGTTAGAAATGAGCCAGTGAGGAATAATGTCTTTTTTTTTTTTTTTGTCTTTTTGCCTTTATGTAGAGCCACACCCGCGGCATATGGAGGTTCCCAGGCTAGGGGTCTAACAGGAGCTGTAGCCGCTGGCCTTTGTGGGATCCAAGCCGCGTCTGCAACCTTCACCACAGCTCACAGCAACACCGGATCCTTAACCCACTGAGCAAGGCCAGGGATCGAACCCGCAACCTCATGGTTCTTAGTCAGATTCGTTAACCACTGAGCCACGAAGGGAACTCCAGGAATAATGTCTTTTGACTTTAGCCTAATTTATGTGCTCTTCAGCAGAAAAACGTTGACATAAGGTGCATGACGTAACAACAGTGGCAGTTTTATTAAAAGATTTTTTTCATTTTGGAAAATTTCAAACTCAGTGCAATCAGCCCCTATGGGCCCATTTCCCTGTTTTAACAACTATCAACTCATGGCTGGTCTCATTTCATCTGTAACCCCAACGCTGCCCGCATTACTCCCAGGCATCATATCATTTTATCCATGATTGTAATTGTTTTAAAAAGCTAACTAAAGGGATCTTGAAAAGCTCTAGGAATAATTTGTGAACAGGAACAGAAAAAACCTTAAATATTGACAGTAAGGAACAATTAAATCCAGGATGTGAAAAAAATAAATGCCAACGTATTTTCAAAAGGAAAATGGTCAAAATTTAATCAGAGCCCAGAAGAAAAGAGAAAACTACAACTACTGTTGTAAATAACACAGTCTCTTTACCTCTTTCAAGCCAAATGTGGTATAAGCGTACCTGTGAATATTACTAGTCACCTCCTACTTTGCGGAATCTTCAGTCTTTTCGTGTTTTTCATGCAACCATTGTTTTGCCACTTCTCTAAGCTTTGCATGAAGCATTTAGCAAGTGCCTTTTCACAAATTAGGTATGACATTTATATTAAAATTTTTGTGTCTTTTAATATAGTATTTCTCAAGTTTTTATGTTACTTGTGTGAACCTGTATGGTATGATTTATTTGTGTCCCTGTGATCCTAGCAGAAAGTCTGTTTCCAAGCTCATGGTGTCTAATTAATCTGGATAAATACACGTTTTTCTGGAGATACACATTAGTTTTTCTGTTTCACGGTAGTTGCAGTAATTCAAGTAGGAAATAATTGCTTCTGAACGTTCATGTCTGTACTTTCTTAAACTCACAAATTTAAAAAAAGGTTATTCTTAACCCCTGGGCTCCTCCACAGTTATCTGCTAACTGTAGTGCTTGTGTGTATGGGTATGTGTGCACGTGTTTTAATTTTGACACCATACTTGTCAGATTTAAAGAAGTGGGTACATGGGGCTGCAAGAGATTATCACTCGAGGAAGAGCTGTTGGCTCACCCCCACCCCCGCAACCTGCCAAAATTAGGTGGTTTTTATTATTTTGGTGGATTTACTGTAGTCTAGGGTCTTATTTTCAGGTGTAATTGACTCCAAAATATATGTTCAGCTTACCAAAGAAAGTCCATCTCACAGTAGTGATTTCACATCACCCAGACTCACAAGGCTGTTGTGTAATATTGTCACAGCAGTTTAGTAATTTAAAAGATAAATCCAGCCTCTCTCCAACTGAAAGACACCTTCTGACTTAGGCTGTTTGTTCTCTCGCTTTCTGCCAGTCTGCATGAGCTTGCCCTGCAGCTGGTGAGCTGGTGAGCCGTGTCCCTGAATATTTAAAGGGCTTCCAGCTAAGACAGCCAGCTGTGTCTGCCTCCCCAAACAGGATGGCAGGGTTGATATTATCAGTTGCAGCTCTAACGCTAAAAGGGCACTGGCCCAGCACCCTCCCCCTCTGCCTACCTGTGCTCTTCTGAGTGTATATTTTCACATTACGTGGAGGGCAGCGTTATTCTGATCAACACATTCTTTCTTCTGTGTGTTAATATCTGTCAGTCTGCCCTTGGGAAGGATCTTTTTTCATATTAGGTCACTTCATTTATCTCTCTTCTAAGTTTTAGGCACATGTGACTCTGGCTCTTATACCGATAGTTGTACAATTTCAAGTGAAATTTTGAGGGCATTGATTACTTTCCAGATTTAAGTTGAATCTGACCATTGCTCATTATTTCAGCCATATATTGTCATACATTCTCCAGACTCACCACATCTGCTGTGGCTCAGAGTTGTATAACAGTTTGATCTGTTTTCCTAATTTCTTCCTCCTCCTACTCCCCTTAATCCTTGATTGGATGCTTTCTGTATTCTATAGTCTCTGGAGGCATTTTAAAAAATATTCTTTTGTATTTTTCTTTCCCAGTGGGATAATCCTTATTTTCAAGTCAATTTATTTTTAAAGGCCACTGCTCCTGGGGCATATGGAGATTCCCAGGCTAGGGGTCTAATTGGAGTCACAGCTACCGGCCTATACCACAGCCACAGCAATGCAGGATCCGAGCCACATCTGCCACCTACACCACAGCTCACGGCAACGCTGGATCCTTAACCCACTGAGCAAGGCCAGGGATCGAACCCACAGCCTCATGGTTCTTAGTCAGATTCGTTTCCTCTGCACCACGGTGGGAACTCCCTCAAGTCATTTTTAACGTCTGCATCCTACATGTGTCATATCTCACATGCTCCCAGTCCTTCATGTGGTGTTGGGCTTCATTTTCTTTGTCTCCAGTTGCTTCTGATCACATAGTTTGCTGGTGTCACTTCTGTGGCATTTTTTTCCTTTTTGGTATTAATTTATGCTTGGCCTTTCAGGCAGCATGGACCATTCATTTTCAAAGTTCATGCAATGAGAGCATTGTTGGTAGACCTGGCTTGCATGTCTTTTGGAGTTGTGAAAATCGCCAGCTGGAATTCAGTTAAAACTGCAGGCATAATTTTAGAGATTAAAAATCTGTCATGAAAATAATGAGGAGTTTTGTTTTGTTTTTGCTTTTTAGGGCCACACTTGTGGCATATGGAGATTCCCAGGCTGGGGATCCGATCAGAGCTACAGCTGCCAGCCTACACCACAGCCACATCAGATCCAAGCTGTGTCTGCAACCTACACCACAGCACATGACAATGCCAAATCCTTAACCCATGGAGCAAGGCCAGGAATTGAACCCACAATCTCATGGTTCCTAGTCAGATTCGTTTCCGCTGAGCCATGATGGGAACTCCTTTTTTTTTTTTTTAAAGGATGTCTTAATCCTCTTCAAAATGCCCTAGATGGCCACCCAATTGGACTTTTGGAGACATCACATGTTCAGTCATCAGTCTGTGCTGCAGCAAACTTCTTTCATTATTTTACACGATCTTGTTATCACAGCTGCAGTTTTCTCCAACATTTCAGGGCAACTAGTGTGATGTAGAGTTATTACCTCAGATTCTGCAAAACTGTATTTTTCTGAAATTCTACTATGTGTGTGCACGCATGTGTGTTTTAGTGGAGTTAGCCTTTCCTTTTTCTATGAGGCCATAATGAAATTCAGGCACTACTTCATATGCCTCATCTCATCTAATCCTTTTAATAACCAGGTAAATTCTCTTTTCATCCCTGTTTTACAGATGAGGACAGTTAATGCATGATCACACAGTTAGGAAGTGGTCACCTTAAACCCTAACTGTTCAGCCTCAGCTCCCACTTTACAACTGCAGCATATGGAAGTTTTGGGCCAGGAATTGAATCCTAGCCACAGATGCGACCTATACCACAGCTGTGGCAATTCTGAATCCTTTAGCCCACTGTGCCAGGCCAGGGATCAAGCCCACAACTCTGGAGTTCCCGTCATGGTTCAGTGGTTAATGAACCTGACAAGTATCCATGAGGACGCAGGTTCAATTCCTGGCCTTGCTCAGTGGGTTAAAGATCCGGCATTGCCATGAGCTGTGGTGTAGGTCACAGACGCAGCTTGGATCTGGTGTTGCTGTGGCTGTGGCATAGGCCAGCAGCTGTAGCTCTGATTTGACCCCTAGCTGGGAACTTCCATATGCCACAGGTGCAAGCCTAAAAAGACAAAAGACAAAAAAAAAAAAAAAAGACCTACACCTCTGCAGAGACCCAGCTGCTGCAGTAGGGTTCTAACCTACTGCACCACAGCAGGAACTCCAGTTCCCACTTTCCTAGCCACCCTCATTATGATTTCTCCCTTTATCATCCCTTTATCATCCAACTCCACTCAGGTTCAGCCAGTGCTTTCCACACAAGTTGGCTGGAATGCACCAATGCACTTTACTCATGGGTAAGGACTTGAAGGTACAGGTAGATACTGCATTGATTAACATTCAGCATTTTGGCTGAGATAGGTTTCCAAAGTTTCACAGATGGGCATTCTCCAGCCAAGAGTCTTGACTCATTTTAAAAAAATTAAGCCATCATCTACTTCTTGCCCAGATTAAGCTGATTTCCTTTTAGCTTATTTCTTGCCTTACCCACCCTCAATCTGACTTATACAGTGACTTGCTTTTATGCTGAAGATCTGACTGTTTTCTTTCCATTCAACCCTGAATCACAGTAGTCATCAGGATTGTCATCTCAAAGATGATTCCTGGAAAGGAGAGTCTTCTCCTTGCCCAAGATTATAAATCTAGTAACATGGTTGTGGTCATACC
Organism: Catagonus wagneri; assembly: GCA_004024745.2. Taxonomy (NCBI): domain Eukaryota; kingdom Metazoa; phylum Chordata; class Mammalia; order Artiodactyla; family Tayassuidae; genus Catagonus; species Catagonus wagneri. The sequence goes on from PVHT021183695.1 coordinate 1,905,978, forward strand.
TGTGCCACCAACGCCTCCCATGAGCTGGTGTCTCCCGACCCTTGGTCTTGAGAAAATCCTATTATTTCCTATCTTCCATGCTCAAAACATATGCCCTGCCCTCTCTTTTAATGACTACTGTATATTCTGAACTGTTTCTGTCTCAAGCATTTATAAACCTGTGTGTAAAATTTAAATGATTCCTCTTCAACCTCAGATAGGGAAGAAGTAGAAATTCTTTTATAACACTTCTTACAGATGTCAAGGGAATCAATGTCTGAGTGAAGGTTGCTACAGTTCTGCTTTACTGGAGCAATGCCCCGTGGTACTATTGTAATTAAGGGTTTGTCTAAGTTCAATTAAAAACTTCTTGTGCAATGCTATGGGATAAATTGGCAGTTTGACTTTACTCCAGGCAAAAATTTGGCATATGAGCTCCAAAGCACCCCAGTGCCCCTCACAGTAATGCAATCTGATCAGCTGTCACTGTACCATGCTTACTAGAAGCAATAAAAATTAAAATGAAGTGATGGGACTAGATTACCAAGCATTTTATCAAAGAGGTAAGCAGTCTCAAGTTATGTCGTAAGTTGAGATATAAGAAGTGACTGTACAGAATAGGCAGCTTAGGGAATCTGTTCTGAAAAGTGACTGGGAAAATTAGGTTGCCAAACCACAGCAGAAGTTCAGGCAAGCCAATGATCAATCTGAATAAAGCTTCAAAGTGTGGACACCATGGGAGGAAACCTGCCAGTGCCAACACTAAGTTAGAGAAGTTGAGTGGGAGTCGTTTTCTGAGACTCAGGCCAGAGTGATAAAAGTACTAGCTTTTTTATTATACATGTCCATATTTTTATTCACCTTGGTGGAGCAGGCATTCCAAGTTGACATGATGCAAATTTTCTGACCCTAATATGAACCAATGCTTACCTTTTTCCTAAACACTAGCATTTGATACTTTTCCATATTTCATAATAATCTTCTTCGAGTTACTGTTCTGAATATCAGTGGTAAACCCAGATTGCTAAAGCAGTGAAAGAATATCTATGGGTCTGGTTATTTTAGGTCAGGTTAGACCTGCCTGTTTAATAACCAGGAACCATACTACCTTCTTGGTTGGACTGGCTTTAGCCCTTTTGTACGCTGTGGCCATTTAGGTCTTTTTTGCCTCGCACCTGGCCTCAGGAACAGACTGGCAGATGGATTCATTTCATTTTCCCAACCTGCAGACATTTAAAAAACTTGATGGCCAGATCACCATTGACAGATGTGTTTTACAGTTTTGGCAGTGGAATCTCTGGGGTTTACTCTGAAAAATGTGAACTCCAGTGTCCAGTCTAGGGGTTGAAGGAAGATTGATGAAGAAAGGAATGAGTGGATGGAACTGTTTCCTTGTATCAGCATGAGCTAAGTCCTTTACCAGTTACATCTGGTTAGCTCTTTAGGACATCTTTTAGAGAGGCTAGTGCCAGCCCAGGAAAGGCATCTACCCACTCCAAATCCCTAGGGTCATTGACAGGGCCTCCATGGTATGTCACAAAAGCTGAGGCATCTCTGGAAGAGCTGTTGAGTTTCCAGTGTCTAGATTTATGCTCTGTGGTAGCCAAAAAAAACCCCCAAGACCCAAAAGCAAACATACAAAAAACAATTTTATGCAATGAAAGTAAAACGATGTCTCAGTAACCCAAAAGCAGGTAAAAAAGAAGAAAAGCAAATAACCTATATAGCCAACTTCTAAATCAGCTGCATTTACCCTAAATATACAAATTTTTCTGACGCTTAACAGAATTTTTTTTAATTGGAAACTGCATTGGAATTGCAATACCATGATTTCAGATAATTGAAGTTGCCTTAATTTCAAAAGCCGGCCATTTCTTAGTCAATTTCCTGGCTGATGATATTACCTTTGCCTCTGTGTGAACCTGTATAATCCTGTGATTGTTTGCTAACAGTACAGGAAATTTCACAGACAGAGCCACACTCTTTATGAAATATAAACCAAAGCTTCCCCAAGGGCTTTGGAGGAAAAACTGTCTATACTCACCCTTCAGAGCATCATCTATCAGCTCACCAACAGACTAATAGACAGACACAAAGACAATGTCTGATACAGCCCCTAATTAAAGGAAAATCTCATGGGCAATTTAAAATGAATCAAAATATTCATGTGCCAGTGTGTGAACCCTCAGCAACCATGTACCAATTCAAGACACATTTATTGAACAATATGTTAGAGATTTTGAAGGACACCAAAAAAAAAAGTGATCTTTACCCTAAAGGGGAAGAAAAATTGGAAAACAATTTTACCAAATCATAAATTAGTATTATTTTACATAAAGAAGACAAGCTCTGAACTCTGACAGATTGACCTCAGTTCAGATTCAGACCAATGTGCCACATGTCAGTTGTAGCAACTTATGCTCTTCTGTTTTTTATTTTTTTTAATCTATAAAGTAAGAATATATTCTACTCATAATACCTACTCTCAAGGTTATTATGAGACTTAATGGGATGATTTGTGACAGAATGAAAATAATTCTTCCTATTATGAAGAACATTTTTTAAAAACCACCTTCTGTAATTCTAAACAGGGCAGATTCAGCCTTTAGGTGGGCCATGAAATTGCCATTAAGAATGAAATTTGAGAGTGGCATTGCCTTGTAGAAGTAAAGGGAGCTCTAGAGAGTGACCCAGTGCTTGTGGAAAGGGGTGAGTCTGAGGGTGGAGGTGAGGGAAGGAGGTAATCCCAGAAGCAGAAAGACCAGGTGCTACAGAATTGGAGAGTCTGGAGGGGAAAGTATGTAGAGAGAGATGAGACAGCTAGCGGCTGGAGAAGTCAAGAAGAGCTGTTTCAGAAGTTCCCAGGTGGCACAGTGTGGTAAGGATCCACCATGAACTTCCGCGTGCCATGAGCATGGCCAAAACAAAACAAAGCTGTGTCATGGTAATTTTAAGCTGATTTTTACCATATGTAACATGTACCTCCCTTTCTCAACACAGTTTTCAGTAAACTATATTTGCTGATGCTTCTGTACAGTTGGATTTGTTTTAGGGAGATGGACCCAAGTTTAGAATTCTGTTTTGAAGTGTCATGGCAAGAACCAAGGCTGCCTCAGGATTCCAGTCTTATCTGTCTCACAGATATGATGCTTGGCTATTAAAAATACTTAAGGGGGTTCCCATCATGGCTCAGTGGAAACAGATCTAACTAGCATCCTTGAGGACGCAGGTTCGATCCCTGGCCTTGCTCAGTGGGTTAAGGATTTGGTGCTGCTGTGAGCTGTGGTATGGGTCACAGATGTGGCTCTGATCCTGTGTTGCTGTGGCTGTGGTGTGGGCCAGCAGCTAAGCTTTGATTCGACTGCTAGCCTGGGAACCTCTATATGCCTAGGCTGCAGCCCTAAAAAAATAAAATAAAATAATAAAAATACTTAAAACTATTTGTAATTTACTACTATGTTTTCAGAGAAAGAGAGAAATCAGAATAAATAAAAAGACATTTTAGAAAAAGTAGGACTTATCCTTTTTTTTAGCTTTTATTATTTATTTACTTATTTATTTATTTAGTTAGTTATTTACTTGTTAGTCTATTTTTGTCTG